>MU225952.1:1229347-1251199 GCA_018584345.1 Thuja plicata | reverse complement strand
TTTTAAATGTAAAATTTATTTAAAATTAAATTTAGTTTTTAGTTGTATTTTATATTTTTAAAATGAGTATTAATTAATTCATTTTATTAAGGTTTTCTTTTATTATTATTATTTTAGATATTAATTAATATTATCATCACCTCAAAGATTTCATAACTATTACGAAGAGAAATAATAATGCTTATAAAGAAGAGAAATAATAAAGCTAGAGAAGAGAAAATTATAAATGCTATTACTGAGAGAGAAGGTTTGAAGAAAAGGGTTGCCCAATTGAAATTGGTAGATCAGGGATCAAAAGAAGGATTTCACGGATTGAATAAGGAACTTTTTGGTGATGTGGATACCCTGATAAAAGAGTGTCAAGAAAGAGAACACTTGTTGAAGAAAAATGATTTTGAAAATAAGAGCCCTATATTGAGGCAGGTTCTTATTTATGAAACTCAGAAACCTCCTAAGGGTCAAACCTCTTTACAAGAAACACTAGAAACCAATGCCAGAAAGACAAATGATGATAGAGGAAAACAAAAAGCTACTCACATATAGTTTTTTGAACCTAAAATTGAAGAAGGAATATCTCCGAATCTTTTCTCACTTGATATGGAATTGGAGAGGGCCAGAAAGGCAATGGATGATATTGCTAAGAAGTTGGAGAAGGAAGAATTAGAAGGTGCTTCTGTAGAAATGAGAAGAAATATTTCTTTCCTAAATTCTTCCACTCACACCAACTTGACAAGTAATACTATTTCAGCTGCTCAAACCATGACTGGATCTACCTCCAAGATTTAGAATACTAGTGTTAATACAAATGCCCAGATATTGGGTGCAACTCAAGGAATTGCAGCACATTCAGGAGGAAGTGGACTAGGTGGTGTTGGTACCTGAAAATTCAGGCCCCCTATATACACAATATCAAGGAAGTAGAAATATTTATTTTTATTTTCATAATATTTCCCTATTTCAAAAATTAATTAAACAATCAAAAAATTCTAAATAATTGTCATTATCCTATTTTCATATTTATTAGAAAAACTTTAATATTATATTTCAATGGATTAAATACATAAATATTTTTGAAATAAAAATAAATTTAAAAAAAAAAGGAATGATAAATATATAGGGTAAAAGGTTGGCGATCAAGAGTTGAACACTCGACTTCTCAAGCCAACCCTTTTTCCTACCAACCTACCCACCCCCCCTCTAACCAGTCAGTCTATATGTTTTCTTCGATTTATGTGTTATAGAAAATCATACTATCTCATTTCTTTTGTCTTATGTGCTTTAAAAAGATTTTATAATAAAAATGTGATTTAGATTTTCATTAACATATTTCTTAGGGCATTATGTTAATTTACCCTAAATTACTAATTTGAAATATCATAATAGGGTAAATCATTTTGAAATTATGTTATTCATTTGATTTAAATATTGCTAAAACTATACCATTTAATATTTTTGGCATATTTAAATAAAATATTTCATATTACCTTTTGTTTAAATGTTTGAAATAACATTGTGGCCTTCTTAAATCATTTTTGATATATTATTAATTTTGATCATTTTGGAGATTTGAGAATGTTATTAAATTAATATGAGCCCTAAATTAAAATTTATCAAAAGTCATCTAATTTTGGGATTTGGTGTGCAAGACTTTTATAACATAAGCAGGTGATGATAACCGAATAAATCAAAGGATGTGACAAATACTATTTGTAATGTGGGAAAGGATTTATTCTTTTAAACCATATATATGGTTGATTTGTATAATTATATAGGATTAGTTGTAGGAATAGGTTTTTGTGAAAATGCATGACCTTCCATAGGAAACTATTGGAAAACATATAAATATTAAGTCAAATAAACCTTCAAAGATTACAATGAGGTTTTTTGGGGAAAAATTCCAGAGAAAGAGGGATATACTACTGCAAATATGAACCATTATGTACGAAGTTTCAAATTTCAAATGAGATAAGTGCTACTCTGTTATTTATGGTTATATTGTTATTGATTTTCATTTAGTCTTTCAGATACTCTGTGTATTAGAGTGCTTCATTGTGTTATATTCCCTGAGTATATAAGTCAGATTTAATATATGTGGTTAGAATATCAATTGTAAGATCTGAGTGTCTTATTTTGTTCTTGTCGGTCTCTCAATTTGAGTTAAATTTGATGAGATTATCCTAATAAATTAATTTGAATTGTAAGTCAAGCGGAAGCCTGTGAGGTGATGATCTTGCTTTATTAAAAGTAAGTTTTTAAAATCATCTTTGATTGTACGTAGGATTGAGATTTCTTTGACTCTATAACCCATATGTTCAATAGGCACTGATCTTATTATTTGAAAGTTGTCTTTTGATTCATATTCTATAGTTCATAGATAATATAATCACTTTTTAGAGCATTTATTAAATTAGGATTTTTAGGGATAATTCAATTTAGTTTAAATTCTTCATATTAAAGATCATCAGAAGATTGTATTGTTTCCTCCAAGGACCTTTCACCACCTTGGGAGGAGATTTGATTGTCTGTGTATGCAATTAGGAATCATAGAGGATTGTTTAGTTTGAAGTGGAATTAGGCCTACCAACCTTGGCCTAATTAAGCTAGAATTGCAGAGGTATCAATGTGTACCTATCAGTTGGCCAAATCTAATCCATCATTTTTGGGAACCAACAAATTGGTGACTCTACTGGGGAAGAACTTGTAAAGAATATTTTTAGAATCTTTGGTTACAATTGTGAAGATCAGTAAGACTACTAGGATAGAGAGGACTCAGAACAATTATTTCCTCATAGAAAGTGAGTTGGCGACTCTAAATTTCAGCCTCAAAGAAAGATTGAGAGAAACTTATGTTAGGGAGAATATCCCTTAAAAATAATACCTTTGTTGAATTAGAACCAATCAAAAGAAATAGAAATTCAAAAATGTTGTATGCACCGGATACAACACAGCCTGATAGGGATGAGCTTCCGAATTCAAATCAAAATAGTCCTGTTAGTGACAATGGAAAAAAAAGCCCATGTTTTTATTCATGGAACATTGATATATCTAAACATGAAGGGCGAACTCAGGAAGATGAAATTGTGGATATTATGGCACAAGGATTAATCGCTCTAGAGAAGAAGGATGAAGGAATGATTAGGGCATTGAAACGATAGCCAGATGAGATTTTTAAAATATTGGGGTTTCAGAAAGAGGATATTGTATCACCACATAATAGCCCTAAAGTTACAAAAGTAAATTCAATGAATGAAGAAAAAATTGATAAAAATGATAGGATTCCAAAATACCATCCTCCTCATAGGCAAAATAATAACGACCCATTCAAGAATTTTCATTCAGATCCTTTGTACAAAATGAATGATAAAAAAGGTAACATAAGTAATTAGGATACTGGAGTGAATAGCAATGGTGGCCGAATTGAGTGCCGGCTAAATTATGAGCAACAAAATAATGTTGAGTTGGCTACAAACAATGTGTATAATAACTCATTGTTTGAAATTAATACTGGAAAGAATGATTTTATAAATCACAGGAATAATAATAAGATGTATCACCAAGATATTATTGTTGTACAAAACCAACATCATTTTGGTGGCATTCCTATACATGATAATGCACTAGTTCTAAGTGGCTTAAATAATCATGCTTGTGATTATTATAAACCACAACATGATGAGCCAAAATATAATAATGTTCATAACTATCATAATCTAAGAAACCAAGGTGAGAAGAATTATTTTAATACGCAAGGCAGGAATAATGTTAACAATAAGCAAAGTTACAGTGTGCATAGTTACAGTGTGCATCCTGGGATCCACACATAATGCAAAGATGCGTAGAAATATAAACATGCTCATGGCTTGTGAAATGAAAATATGCATTATAAAGAACATCTTGCGCAGCAACTCAATCACGCACAGCAGGGGAGCAGCAACAAATCAATCACGTATAATATTAACCATGCACAACAAGGGAGCAGCAGGAAGTATCCTTGGTATCTTGTGTATCCATACGAAGGTGGTGCAACATGTATAGACCGTGGGAAGTCCCAAAGACATGATATACAGACCAAGACATATATTGCGCAGCAATACAAGGATGGTAATGAATGTACAAACTATGCATAGGAGATAGTAATGAATAATCCCTATCCTACGCAGCATTATGATAGTGATGTGCATCAACAAAATAATATAAACCAACTCCAACATTACAAACTCGTGCAACCTGGTATAGAAGTCACGCAACCTGGTGTTGACCACTTACAACATGAAAACCACAAATAATATTATTTTCTTCCTACGCAACCAAATGAAGGTGGTGAAGCGTGTTTGACCCATGCACAGGCCCAAAGGCATAATATGCAAACCAAAACATACATTGCGCAACCAACTGGAAACCATACGCAACATTATGGTAATGATATGCAACGTAATAAAAGAAAAGAGTGCACGTAGGTTGAAATTTGTATGGTGCAATGTAAAAATCCCACACATCATTTCCAATACTCTACGCTACAAAGGGAAAGTCTCACATAGGGAGATAGCATGCATGCACAGTACTATGGATTGATGGCGCGACATCATAGAAATAGCGCACCAAGATATGGAGATCGAGCACAAGATGAGGATAACCAACATGTGCAACAAAATGAAAGTCTCACACAACAACATGTGGAGGATTTGTGGGATGAAGCGTGAGATAAAGGAGATGATTATCATAAATATCACCAAAATATTGCACATGGGAATCTGATGCAATACATAGTGCACCAATATGATTAGCAAGATAGTAGACAAAAAAGGAATGTTGATTGTGATATGGCACACCATCAAAATGAGGATTACATTAAAACCCATGTTAATGAAATTGATCATCACCACAACCAACATTATGAACAAAATATATATGGAATTCCATAGATATAACATGCGTAATAACTCATGTTTTGCGCATGATAATGGGAGGAGTGATCAAGGATATTATGTAACACCATTTCATAATGGGAATTATTAGCAATATGCACAGGAACATTATGTTGTACAAGATGAGCATGTTCCATGTCACACACAACATCAAAGCCATGGTTATGTACATCCAGATATGCAGTCTAGTTATTATTAGAATAATCAAAATAATCATTATGAGCATGGAAGATATGCACATAATAAGAGGAACATGGCTCAAAAATTTCACACCGATGAGTATGGAAATCAAGGAGGTTAGAATCAGAGAGGTAACCCTGTTTTGCAAAATCATTTTTTTCAAAATAATGGTCAGGTTAGATATCGAGAAAATATCAGATTTCTGATAGTTAAAGAAAGATATAGGCATTGTATTTCTTGAATATCACATGCTCCCCTAATCCAATACCAAATGAGTTAAAATCTTCCATTCCCAAATTTAAGGGTGACGAGATTCAGTCAGCAGAACATGTGATTAACCTAAATAATGCAATAGGTGAGTCTCAAAATAATTTTGAGGATGTATCTATGAAAATTTGTGTGCAATCCCTGAGAGATAGTGCAGATAAATGGTACATAAACTTGTTGGACAATTCAATCAGTAGTTTGAATGATTTTGTTGATCAGGTTTTAGAAGAATTTGCAGAACATAGGGATCCAACTTTTCCATCTCATGTGTTAACTAGTATAAAAAAGAATGTAAATGAGACAGTGAAGGAGTTTAACAAATGGTTTAACAAGGTGCTAAATAAAATTCCAAAATATATTCACCCTCTGGATCCATTTTTAATATCTTTCTAGATAGCATCTTTTGATGTTAAGACAAACTATGAAATAAGGTCTCGTAACCCTGCAACACTACAACAAGCATTTAAAACTGCATTGACTATTGAAAGCAATAGGATAGCTTCCTAGAGAACTGATAAGAGAAGTGACCCTAAAATTTTCAACCCCACAGTTCCAAGACATAATGATGATAAGGATAAAATAGACAAAATATGAGGGATGGTAAATAAGTTACAACTAAATAAGAGTCATGCTCAGGTAAATAGAAATGACAGAAATTTCAACATAAATGATCGATACAGGTTGCAAGACATGCCTTATCATACCGAATGGAAAGATGTAAAACATTTGAAAAGGCAGATGGAAACTCCTAACCCACTTAAGAAGAATAAACATTTCGTAGAAGGTGAACCTTGGTGTGAAGTATGCAGATTACCTCATTCACAGGAGGGGTGTCTACTAGCTCACAAAATTTTGGAAGAAAATGATAAGAGAGATGAAGATCAACCCATGATAAATGATATGTCATCCAACCCATTTTGGGCAGCAGATAGTGATGATTCTGAAGAATATTACATGCCAAATGAGGATTATAGGAAATTGGGATATTATCAGGAGTAAAAAATCTTTTCAGATAATTATGAGAATCCAGAAATAAGAAGGTAAACTAGAGAGGAAAGAGAAGCATATATTGTGGCAGCATTGGAAAAGGTTCGTAGAAACTACCATTTCAGGAATAAATTTATAAACTCAGACCATGAACAAGCGGTGGGAATGTTGAAAGCTTCAAACAAGAGTAGTGATATAAAAAATGGAAAAGTGGAGGTTCCTAAAAGGAAATTTGATCCAACACTAAAGATAAGAAAACCAATGGACAAGAAAAGAAATGATAAGCAAATTTGTAATTGCGCTTCGTTTATGTCTCAAGCATTGTCTCGGGTAAAAAAATTTGTCCCTCTAATGGAAATGATGAAATTAACTGATTGTAGGAATGAAACGCTCAAAATAATAAATGATGTTGTTAAAAGAGATTCCAAATAACAAAAGGATAATGAAGAGTTACCATTTATTTATCTAGGAACATCTATTAATGAGGATACTACCAAAGTAGACCCTTTATTTATGACTTTGTTAATAAACAATAAACTAGTAAGAAATTGTATGTTAGACTCTGGAGTAACAGTTAATATTATGCCTCATGGAGTTATGAAGGAATTAGGAATGAATGTAGATACTACTTATGGAAAGTGTTATTCCATGGATAATAGATCTATCCTAGTTATTGGAATAATGAAAAATGTTGAATTCAAGTTTCCTTCTTGTCCTAAAAAAGTCTTATAATATTGATATCACTATTGTAGAAGTACCACCTAGTTATGGAATGTTATTATCTAGATAATGGTCTAATTTGATAGGTGGTAATGTCCAATTAGATTTATCTTATGCTTCTATTCCAGTTAATGAAAGGATTATGAGGATTAATAGGGAACCAAGGTCTACTTATATCATCAAAGAAGTTGATCCAAGTCAAGTTACATACTTTTTCCACACAGATATAGAGAATTTCCAAGTAAGTATTCATAAAAATGTTGTTGAAAATACTAATCCTATTAAGTTACATGCTAAAGATAATAGCACTTGCATTTGGAAAATGTTTTTTAATGGATCATGTAGCAAAAGTGGTAATGGAGCAGGTGTAGTGTTTATATCCCCAACTGGGAAATCCTTCAAATATTCCTTTTTGTTGGATTTTGATTGTAATAACAATACTCCAGAGTGTGAAGCACTCTTACTAGGCCTAAAAATAGCAAGTAAGCATGGTATTAAACTTTTTTTTGTTTATGGGGATTCTGAATTAGTTGTATCTCAAGTTAGGGATAAATTTGTTGCCAAAAATCAAAACCTAAAAGGTACAAGAATGAGGTGTGGGATTCCATAGAATGTTCTTATGCTTTTTCAATAACTTGGATAGATAGGTCTAAAAATATTCTTGCAGATTTTATGGCTAACCTAGCAGTTAGGCAAAATGATATTCCTTGTGAAGATATTATACAGGTCAAGACCAAATCAAGACCAAGAGTGCCTGATAACATTCAAAATTGGCAAGTTTTTGAAGATGATAGAGACATCATAAAATTCCTTACATGTGAAGAAAGGTATGAAGATCAGTTTATTGATTTGAATGCTTATGTTGAAATAGTAGAAGGAAAAGAAACTTTATTTGGGAATGAGGTGATTCATCTTAAGACTAATAAAATCCCAAAGGGGCTTGTGGAATTAGAAAGGATATTTGATAATAAAGACTCTAAGAATGAAATCAAGACATAACAAACTCTTGTAGAAGAACTAGAAAAGATAAATCTGGGAAAAAAACATACTCCCAAAGAGGTCCTTATTGTTAAGAAACTAACTCCAAAAATCATATCAGAAATTATTGGCTTGCTTAGAAAGTATAGACATGTATTTGCTTGGTCTTATGATGACCTCAAAGCATATAGGAAGGACTTATTCCAACATGAGATACCTCTAAAACTAGATGCGAATCCCTTTAGACAAAGGAAAAGACCCATAAATCCAACTTTGGCTCCTAAGATGAAGGAGGAACTAATAAAAATGAGGGACACTGACATCATAAAGCCAATTAGGCACTCTACTTGGGTTTCAAACCTGATACCTCTAAGGAAGAAAAATGGAGATATCAGACATTGTGTAGATTTCAGGAACTTAAACATATCTTCATTAAAAGACAATTATGCATTACCTAGCATGGAAGCATTATTACAAAAATTCACTGGTAATGAGTTTTTATCCATGATGGATGGGTTCTCTGGGTAAAATCAGGTGAAGGTTAAAGAGGAAGAATAGTATAAAATGACATTCACCATACCAAGGGGTACATATGTTTATATTCAAGGATGTCGTTTGGACTTACGAATGTTGGGGCTACATTTTAGAGAGCCATGGATGTGGCTTTTGAAGATTTCATTAATGTTATTATGGAAATATATCAAGACAAAATCATAGCTTATTCCAAAAGGGCAGAAGACCATTGCAACCATTTAGAACAAATCTTCAAAAGAGCCCTTGAATATGGGATATCCTTAACCCCAAAGAAATGTCATTTTGGGGTAACTGAAGGTAAACTTCTTGGACATATTGTATCTAGAGATGGAGTGAAAATAGATCCAAAAAGAATTGAAGCAATTAATAAGATCCATATTCCTAAAAATGTTAAGGGGATTCAATATTTCTTTGGAACAATCAACTTTGTGAGAAGGTTTGTCTCAAATTTTTTAGAAATTGTTAAACCTATTGTAAAGATGTTGAAAAAGAGTGCAGTTCTAAAATGGATAGATGAGGCCTTAGAGGATTTTTCTAACATTAAGAAATCAATCAAGGAAGCTTTGGTTTTGAGATCCCCTGATTTCTCAAAACCATTTCAATTATTCTCTTTTGCTTCCTTTCACACCATTGCAGCTGTCCTATTACAGAAAAATGATGAAGGACATGAGCAACCGATAGCCTTTTTCAGTAAGAATTTACAAGCTTCTGAGTTAAACTATGATATACATGAGAAACAATCTTATGCATTAGTAAATTCATTCAGGCCTTATAAATTGGAGCTAAGATTATGGCATACATACCTAATGCAGCAACTAAAGACATATTGAGGCAATTAGAAGTCACAGGTAGAAG
The DNA here is from genome assembly GCA_018584345.1 of Thuja plicata. Classification (NCBI taxonomy): domain Eukaryota; kingdom Viridiplantae; phylum Streptophyta; class Pinopsida; order Cupressales; family Cupressaceae; genus Thuja; species Thuja plicata. The sequence goes on along the minus strand of MU225952.1, from coordinate 1,241,753 downwards.
ATGTCGATGGATTAATCAGGTTCAAAAATTTTATATTGAGGGTCAAATCACTAATTTAATAAGAGGAAAAGGGTTGGAAATAATTATGGTAGAATAAAATTTAGACGCAACCCAAATAAACCAAGTAAATTTGGAGAATTCAGGAACTAGCATTGAACATTGTCCATGGTACACAGACACAGATTACTTCTTAAAATACATGAAATGTCAAGAAGTTCTAAGTGATAATCAGAAAAGAACTATAAAGTTGAAATCATCAAGGTATGTATTGATTCAAGGAGATATGTATTAGATAAATAATGATGGTATCCTTTTATTTTGTCTCGACATCTGTCAGACCAAGTCAGTTATAAACGAGTTACATGATGGGATATGTGGTGGTCACTTTTTGGCTAAGACAACATCTCATAAGATATTGCAAGAAGGGTATTATTGGCCTCATGTATTCAAGGATTGTTATGAATATGTTAAGAAGTGTGGACCTTGTCAGAAGTTCTCAGGAAAACTGAAATACAATGGTGCATTACCCCTTATTCCTTTACAAACTGAAGAATCTTTTAAATGTGGGGAATAGAATTTATTGGAGAAATTTCAGATGCTTCAAGTGGAGGTCATAAATGGATATTAGTGGCAATAGATTATTTTATAAAATCGGTTGAGGCTATACCTACAAGACAAGATACAAGTAAGGTAGTCATCAAGTTTCTGACAGAGAACATACTAACTATATTTGGAGTACCTTGCAAGATCCTTTGCGATAATGATATGTGTTTCAGGTCTAAGGAATTTTTGAGAATTTTTCAATAAGTATGGTATCAACTTATCATATTCTTCCCCATACCATCCAAAAGGGAATGGGCAAGTAGAATCAAGCAATAAAAATATAATAAAGATCATTAGGAGAATGTTGAGAAATAATAAGAAAGCATGGGATTCAAAATTAAGCTTGGCTTTGTGGGCAGATAGGGTGACAACAAAAAGATTGATAGGTTTCACTCCTTATGAATTTGTTTATGGGAAACAAGAAAGGTTACCATTAAATAATCTATTACCAATTTATAAGTTCATTCAAGAAGAAGAGCTAGAAGACATAAAATTTATGGAAGATTGGTTGAGCCAGTTAGCAGAGTTAGATGAGAAGAGGAGACAAGCACAAAAGAGAAATCTTCAACAACAACTACAAGTTAAGACACTTCATGACAAGAAAGCATCAAACAGGTCTTTCAAAGAAGGTGATTGGGTACTGAAATGGAATGCAAGAGACCAAGATAAAGGAAAGCATGGTAAGTTTGATGCATTATGGTTAGGACCTTACATGGTCATCTCAAAAGTAGGTGAAAATTCTTACCATTTACAAGACACTGATGAAAACATTTAGGAGTTCCCAACCCATGGTCACTACTTGAAATCTTTCTTCTCTTGAAACAGGAAGTATTCTCTAAACTTGTACTTTATTTTAATTTATGTCCTAATATTTGTGATCCTTTTCTTACTATGGTCTTCTTTTCCAGAGATAACTAGAATCTCGCTACATCCAGGCATGAGTGCACGTCCCCAATAAGAGCCACTATTTGTACCTGAAAATTCAGGCCCTCTATATACACAATATCAGGGAAGTAGAAATATTTGTTTTTATTTTCATAATATTTCCCTATTTAAAAAATTAATTAAACAATCAAAAAATCCTAAATAATTGTCATTATCCTATTTTCATATTTATTAGCAAAACTTTAATATTATATTTCAATGGATTAAATATATAAATATTTTTGAAATAAAAATAAATTAAAAAAAAAAACAATGATAAATATATAGGGTAAAAGGGTGGCGATCGGGAGTTGAACACTCAACCTCTCAAGCCAACCCTTTTTCCTACCAACCTACCCATTCCCCCTCTAACCAGTCATTCTATATGTTTTCTTCGAGTTATGTGTTATAGAAAATCATATTATCTCATTTCTTTTGTCTTATGTGCTTTTAAAAGATTTTATATTAAAAATGTGATTTAGATTTTTATTAACATATTTTTTAGGGCATTATGTTAATTTACCCTAAATTACTAATGTGAAATATCATAATAGGGTAATTCATTTTGAAATTATGTTATTCATTTGATTTAAATATTGCTAAAACTATACCATTTAATATTTTTGGCATATTTAAATAAAATATTTTATATTACCTTTTGTTTAAATGTTTGAAATAACATTGTGGCCTTCCTAAATCATTTTTGATATATTATTAATTTTGATCATTTTGGAGATTTCAGAATTTTATTAAATTAATATGAGCCCTAAATTAAAATTTATTAAAAGTCATCTAGTTTTGGGATTTGGCATGCAAGAATTTTATAACATAAGTAGGTGATGATAAGCGAATAAATCAAAGCATATGACAAATACTATTTGTAATGCGGGAAAGGATTTATTATTTTAAACCATATATATGGTTGATTTGTATAATAATATAGGGTTAGTTGTAGGATTAAGTTTTTGTGAAAAGGCATGACCTTTCACAGGAAACTATTGGAAAACATATAAATATTAAGTCAAATAAACCTTCAAAGATTACAATGAGATTTTTTGGGGAAAAATTCCAGAGAAAGAGGGATATACTACTGCAAATATGAACCATTATGTACGAAGTTTCAAATTTCAAATGAGATAAGTGCTACTCTATTATTTATGGTTATATTGTTATTGATTTTTAGTTAGTCTTTCAGATACTCTGTGTATTAGAGTGCTTCATTGTGTTATATTCCCTGAGTATATAAGTCAAATTTAATATATGTGGTTTGAATATCAATTGTAAGATCTGAGTGTCTTCTGTTGTTCTTGTCGGTCTCTTAATTTGAGTTAAATTCGATGAGATTAGCCATATAAATTAATTTGAATTGTAAGTCAAGTAGAATCCTACAAGGTGATGATCTTGCTTTATTAAAAGTAAGTTTTTAAAATCATCTTTTATTGTATGTAGGATTGAGATTTCTTTGACTCTCTAACCCATATGTTTAGTAGGCACTAATCTTATTATTTGAAAGTTGTCTTTTGATTTATATTTAGTATTTTGTAGATAATCTAATCACTTTTTAGAGAATTTATTAAATTAGGGTTTTTAGGGATAATTGAAATTAGTTTAAATTCTGCATATTAAAGATCATCGAGAGATTGTATTGTTTCCTCCAAGGACCTTTCACCACCTTGGGAGGAGATTTGATTGTATGTGTATGCGGTTAGGAATAATAGAGGATTGTTTAGTTTGAAGTGGAATCATTCCTACCAGCCTTAGCCTAATTAAGCCAAAATTATAGAGGTATATGTGTGTACCTATTAGTTGGCCAAATCCAATCCATCATTTTTGGGCACCAACAAATTGGTGACTCTGCTAGGGAAGAACTTGTAAAGAATATTTGCAAAATCTTTGGTTACAATTGTGAAGATCAGTAAGACTCTACTGGGATAGAGAGGACTCAGAACAGTTATTTCCTCATAGAAAGTGATGTGGTGACTCTAAATTTCAGCCTTGAAGAAATATTGAGAGAAACTTATGTTAGGGAGAAGATCTCTAAAAAATAATACCTTTGTTGAATTAGAACCAATCAAAGATACAAACAAATGAAATCCCCAAGGGATTAACGCAATTGGAAGGAATGGTTACTGACACTGACAGTCATATATACCAAAAATCTATAGCTAAAATGGATGAATTTGAGGAGATAAAACTAGGAATAGAGTGTGCTCCTAAGCTTATATATATTGGAAAAATATTGGCACCTCGTGTAAGAACAAATTTATTTAATTTGCTGAAAATATATAAACATGTTTTTTCATGGTCTTATGAAGACCTTAAGGCTTATAGGGAGGATCTCTTCTAGTGTGGAGTCCCATTGAAAAGTTATGTCAAGCCTTTTAGGCAAAATCAAAAGCTAATCAATCCATTGTTGGCCCCAAAAATGTAGCAAGAGTTGACAAAAATGTTAGAATAACTGAGAGGGGGGGGCGGTGAATTAGTGGCCTCAAAAATATTCCAATAAATTAACCACAAAACTTTATATCTTGAATATAAACCTCAATTTATCTTTAGTCCCACAAGAGGCATGCCCTGAAATAATCTTATCAAATAACTACTACCCAGAGTTTACTGTTAAATCTTATTCTTAATCTTTACCGATTATCAATCTATCATTTACAAAAATAGAGTAAATAACTTAGTGTTTACCGATCATCCTATTTTAGTAATGTGTAAAGAAAAACATGAAAGCAATGACTCATAAACACATTTGACACATGTATTTTTAACGTGGAAATCTCATTAAGGGAAAAACCACTTGGGACCAGTAACCCAAAGTTTTGGCTCTTCTGAAGTGAGCTCGGTGAAGAGCCAACCCTGTTAAAGGTTACAAACACACTGTTAAGTGTGACCTTGTTAGAGGATTTATCACTAATAGTTAATCACATGATATTTGGAATTTCACTATGCTATCTTCATGAATTAACCTTTTGATACTCCTTGGGATATATCTTAATATATAAAGGATTGTTAGATAATGCTTGGTTAAGAGACTTTCTGAATCAATGGTTAAATTGAAACAATATATGATCTGTTCATATCAACAACTTAATCTTACAGATGTTCAGATCTATTGTAAGCTCATAATACCTTTCTGATCAATGTTTCCTTTCAATACCTTTGTTGCACTTCTTTCTACTTGGTGATGTTGTGCTTCTTTGTTGCTCGATGTTTGCAAAAATCTTTAGCTCTATTCTTTAGCTTGTTTGATCAGGACTGTATGAAGTCTTTCTTCACCAGTATTCTCTTCAGCATCCTCTTCTCTATTCACTCCCCTAATTCATAATGAATTATCTTGTCTCATTATAGACATGATTTCATTGTTTCTAAGTCCTTGACTTTCTTGTTCTTGGGGTGATCCGCAATTCTCACCTTTCTTGCTTTAAAACTATACTAAATTTTTATCCCGTAGATTTCTCTTTGACAACTGGAATTAAACATATTTAAAACTCTCTCTTATCTCTAGCTTTTAACTTGTTGATGAAAACAATTTGATCAACCAGTTAACTCCATGTTTAGCTCTTTCCAGCTAAGTCTTTTTCATTTATGAACTTTAGTTCTTTTTGGTGTTTAACTCCTTGTTAACTTCGGTCTTGACTTCAGTTATCCTTGGGCATCTCTATCCATTGGGGTTGTCTATCCATCAGGTAACATTGTGGCTCTTCTCATTGGTAATTCTTGCTCAGGTTTCTTTCTTAGGTATCACTGTGGCTTTTCTCTTAGGTATCTCTATCGTTCGGGGTGCACTGTCCATCGGTGTTTGTTGTCACTTAGTGAATACTAAACTTTTATGAATTATCAATAGCTTAACCTTTATCTATCTAGTTCTTTGAATTTTTTGACACTGTATATAACCAATCAGATTATATCAAGTTGACATTGATGACAATATAATATATTAACTGATTTAATGTCTTGCATTAATATCTTCAAACATTCAATCAGTTATAGTTCACCAATCTATCCCTCTGGCATTGATGGAAACAAACTACATTACTACTAATACAATATGAAATATATCAGTTTTAGTTCATCAATCTACCAAACTTATTTTTCTATAACCAATTCAAATGTATGGCTCTCGGTAAGCTCTTCAAGCTTAGATTTTTTTCCTGCAGAGTACTTTCTTCAATCTTTATTCCCTTCACTAGATAGATGTAGCAGCTTCTGATTCTATCTCTCCCTTTGATGTAGCATCTCTTCTCTAGTGTTGTCTCTCCCTTTGACTATTCCTCTCCTTGATCATCTCTTTTTCCTTTGACAACATTAGATATACTCTCTCCCTTAAGATAATCATGTTGAATATTTCATATGTAATCTGTTCCTTTGGATATTCTCTCCCTCACAGGTTACATCTCTCTCAAGTCATCTCAATTCATCTCTCCTATCTAGATATTCTCTCCTTTGACAATAATTTCAAAGTCATTTCCTTTCTCCTTTTTATAATATACTCCTTGAACTTTCTTATCCATTAGCAATACAATGAATTTTGTGTTTGGTGTAGATATGTACCTTTATGTGTACTAATATATCTTTGTAGTCCATCTCTTTTCTTGCATCAACATGAATGATCTTTTGATTATGTGTAGGTTGATGCAGCCTCCTAGTCAGCTTGGTTACTAATAAACAAGGGTCGGACCCCTAGTCTCTTTCTCAGGTACTCAAATCTATCTTTAGGTAATGGCTTTGTGAATATGTCAGCTAATTGTTCCTTGGATTGAACATATTCTAGTATCACCTCTTTCTCTTGCACTTTTTCTCTTAATTAATGATACTTGATTGCAATATGCTTATTCTTAGCATGCATGACAGGATTCTTGGAAATGTTTATTGCACTGGTATTATCACAATAGATAATCATTGGTTCAAGAATTTTCATATTCATACCTTCCAGTCATTGTTTGATCCATGCAATGTTAGAGAAATTTGCAGAAGCAACCACATATTCTACTTTTGCAATAGATTGTGAGATGCATCCTTGATTCTTTCTTATCCATGTGACAAGTCTATCACCCATGAAGAATGCTCCTCTAGTTGTGCTCTTCCTGTCATCTAAGTTTCCAACCCAATCAGCATCTGTATAGACTTGAAGCTCAAATTTGCCTTCTCTTTTATACCATAAGCCATAGTCCTTAGTATTCTTTATATATCTCAGAATTCTCCTAACACTATTCATGTGTGATTCTTTGTGATTAGAAGAGAATATAGAAACTATTCCAACTGAATGTGTTATATCTGGTCTAGTATGAACAACATACATGAGTTTTCCAATCATTAATTTATATAGGATCTGATTTACCTCATTTGAATTGTCTTCCTTTTTCAGCTTACCTCTAGTTGCCATAAGTGTTCCAACTAGTTTCAAATCTTCCATCTTGAATATCTTCAGCACTTCCTTGATGTATTTGGATTGTGTGATAATGCCTAAATCCTGTTGAAGAATCTGTAGACCAAGAAATAATTTTATCTCCCCAAACATTAACATCTCAAACTCTTTGCTCATTTCAATAGAAAAATATTTACATAACATATCATTACCCCCAAATATGATACCATCAACAAATATTTTAGCAATCAAAATGTTCTCATCAGTATCTTCCTTTAAATACAAGTTGTTGTTTTCACTTGTTCTTACAAATCCAATGCTTATGAGATAAGAGTGAAGTCTTTCATACCAGGCTCTAGGAACTTGTTTCAATCCATACAAGGCTTTGTGTAGTCAAAAAACCATTTTTCTATTGTTAGGATCAACAAAACCTTCTGGTTATTCAATGTATACCTCTTCTTTTAGTATTCTATTTAGGAATACAGATTTGACATCCATTTGGTATACCTTGATTCCTTTGAATGCAGTAGAAGAAAGTATAATTATTACCCCTTCTAGTCTAGCAACGGATGCAAAGGTTTCTCCATAGTCAATACCTTCTTCTTGTGCATACCCATTGCATACTAACCTTGCTTTGTTCCTTGTGACTTCTCCATTCTTAAACAACTTGTTTCTGAATATCCATTTGGTACCAATGACAATCTTGTCATCTGGTCTAGGTACTAATGTCCATGTTATTTTCTTCTCAATATTTTCTATTTCTTCATTCATAGAACTGACCCATTCTTCATTTTCAAGTGCGGTATTAACAGATTTAGGCTCAAAACCACAAATTAAACATCTAGTGTTCAGTAAATTACTTCTTGTTCTCATTCCAGCCTTCTTGTCTCATATGTTCTGGTTCTGTGGATGGTGTCTTCTAACATACTTGGCAAGTATTGTTTCATCTCTTTTTTCATCATTCTAATCATCATCTTGACCTTCATTCTAATCTTCATCGCTCGGAACATCATTTTGAGAAATTTCCTAATTTTTTAGTATTTGTAGCCTGATGCTCTGGAGCAATGTTCTGTTTCTCAGGAGCGATATACTATGGCTTAGGTAGAGTGTCAGATTTTTCATTGTAAACAAACTTTTTGTAGTCTTCTGGTTCTTTTCTTCTTTCCTCGTCATTTTTCTCTACATATTCATCTATTCTGACATTTTCACTTTCAATTATCTTGTTAGAGGACTTGTTAAGACATTTATAAGCCTTTCTTTTGGTGGAATACACTAGAAATATTCCTTCTTCACTTTTGGATTCAAGCTTTCCATTTCTATAATCTTTCAAAATATAACATTGACTTCAAAAAAATTTGAAGTAACTTACATTGGGTGTGTATCCATACCATAGCTCATAAGGTTTCTTTTAGGTGTCTTTCTTTAATTGAACTTTTTTTAATGTGTAGACAGTAGTACTGACAGCTTCCCTCTAGAATTTTTGAGTGATTCTTTTCTCAATCATCAGTTTTCTTTCACAATCAACAATGGATATGTTTCTTCTTTCACTAATCTCATTTTTTTGTGGTGTTCTTCGTGCAGAAACCTATCTTTTAACTCTATTCTCATTGCAAAAGTTAGTGAATTCATCATAAATGAATTCTCCTCTATCTGACCTTAAGCATTTCAATTCCTTAACACTTTTTTTTTCTACAATATATTTATACAATTTAAACATCTTGAATGCTTCTTATTTTTCTTTTAAGAAAATAACTATCATCATTCTAGAGTAATCATCAAAAAAGATAATGAAATATCTATCACCATAGTAACTCTTTGTTCTCATGGGTCCACATAGATCAGTATGGACTAATTCTAGAATAGAATTAGATGTATGGACTTTTCTCTTAAAACTAGACTTTGTCATTTTACCTTTTTGACAATTCTTACACATGATATGGTCAAGCTTTGACATGCTCGGTAAGCCTCTTACTTTTCTTTTATTTCTTATCTTAATCATGTTGTGAAATTCACATGACATAATCTCTTATGCCATAACCATATGTCTTTGTTTCTATACATTAAACAAGTGGTGTTTATATCATCAAGATAGAATAGGTTACCTTTTGTCTTTTCACCAGTTCCGATCAACCTTCCTGATTCATTAAAGATCTTTACCTTTTTGTTCTCAAATGCAACTCGGTGACCCGTGTTATTCAGGTGTGAAACACTCAATATATTATAGTTAAGTCCTTTTACCCAGTATGCATTTTCACATCTAATTAGATTATTTACCATTATGTTTCCTTTACCTTCAAGTGGACAAGGTGAGTCATTACCCATTCTTAGTGATCCACCATTATAGTACTCAAAATTTTCAAACTTTTTTTTATCATCGGTCATGTGGTGAGTATAACCACTATCTATAATCCAGACATCACTCTTACTAACCTTAGATATGAAAGTAGTTTCAATACCTTTCCTCTTTGTCTGAATCATCCTTCATAGCAACAAATACAATCTCAATATCTTCATTAGATTCAGTGTCAGTATCTCCAGCTCTTTTCTCAGCCAAGTAACAAGATTTCTTCCCTTTGTCTTGGTAGTCTTGGGTATCTCTTCTATCAGATTGTCAGTTGCTTTGGTAATCTCTATTACCACTTCTATCACACTTCTTCTCATATGATTTTTCATTACTTCTGTCTTCTTTTCTTTTGTTAGGACATCTAGCAGCAAAGTTTCCAATCTCTTTAAAATTAAAACATACAAGTGGTAATTTACCTTTGTATCTACCTTTGCCTCTCTACAATCTTCTAGCCATTAGTGCTTCAATCTCATCAAGTTCTTGGTCATTACTGTCACTTTCACTATCATTTCTCATAGTGTGTTAATGACTTGACTTACTTATTTTTAAAGAAGATTTGAATGCAAACTTAATAGATGGTAAGAAATTATTGTCAAAATTATTCATCTCAAATGAAATAAGTCTACCAATCAAACTTTCTAGAGTGACGTTGTTATTTTCTACTGCTCTCATTTCTTGTATAGAAGATACTCTAATAGCATATACAGGAAGTAAGGTTCTTAGGATTTAACTTACCACTATCTCTTCTTCAAGTACACCTCCAAGTCCTCAGATAGCATTGACTACCTCTTTTATTCTACAGCTATACTGAGTGATATTTTCTCCTTCTCTCATTCTTAGGTCATCAAATTTAGCTCTTAGGCTTTCTGCCTTAGCTCTTAGTACATTAGCATCTCCTCCATGTACCAATTTCAATTTATCCCACATTTGATTTTCAGAGGTGCAGGTTTTGACATCTTCAAATTCAACATTAGAGAGTGGGGAAGTAAGTTCTATCATCATAGAATTATGATCATGCTTTTCTCTCAATTGATCAAGTGTGTGAGGTCCTTTAGGCAACACATATTTAGTATTCAAGTATTGAGTAACATCATTTCCAATACTTGATAGGTGGAGTTGTCAGAAATAATGGGAAGTGTGTACTGAGAGGGGAGGGGTGAATCAGTACCTCTAAAACATTTATCTCTTTTAATATTTATCCATTATGTAATCAATTGTATAACCAACCATCTGCTCTATACTATTACTATCTTTGTGCAATATTTATCAATTCATAAACTTTAACAAACATGTAAACATTCATAGAAACATTCATGAAAGTAATTGACACATAACACAAGATATGGTAATGCAGAAAACCCCTATTAAAAGGTAAAAACTATGGTAGGGATGGTACCCACAAAAACCTCACTATCTACAGATTTGAAGGGGCTGATTAAGGCTTACAATTTGATCACTTCTGATGATCTACCTTGTTAGGAGTATTATGTGGAGACTGGTTAAGGTCTACTTTGTTAAGAGCTTTAGCAACAGTGTTTAGTGTGCACTTGGTTAAGAGATTTACAATAGGATTGTTAAATCCACCTTTCCTGAAAGGATTTCTTCTATTTTCTACACTTGTTAGATTGCAGACAAAAATACTCATTGAACTAAGTGTGTGCAATCTAAAAAAATTTTATTATAGATCCATTACAAATCACATGTATAAATGTATCACATAATGTGATTGATTAATACCTTTGTTGCTCGGTAGCCTTTGTTCTTGGTTCTTGATAACCTAATTCATCTTTTATTGTTCTACTTCTTTAAACTCTCAATCTGATCCATAGATGTGCTCATTGACTACAATAATCCTCTCATCCATCTCAAATGAATGATTACAACATCTATTTATAACATAGATTGACCTAATTTAGTTTCACATATTACAAAACTAACTCTATGGTCAAAGGTTTACAACTTGCCCTTGATCTCGTAGTCTGCATGTTTTTAATAAGTTAGACTGATTAAAACAATTACAATAATGTTTCTTGTTCCTCAGGAAACTGGATTTAAAACAAATCAAAACTCTATAAATATAATATAGCTTTTTTATCTGACGTGGAAGTCAAATTCATTTTTCTTGGGATATAACTGACTTTAGGTGTCTGATGCTCGGTTTTCTCTAAAATTAGTTAGACTATCTTTCAGTGTTCCTTTTTTGAAGTATCTATCAAGTTCCTCTCTTGTATATTCTCTTGGTTTGTATTGTATTCTGCTCATTGGGTTCCACTGTCATTTTCATCCTATCGGGTTCCACTTTATCATCTTCAAGTTGCACTATCAGTTTATACTACAAAACTTATGTCGTCGGGTTTCCCTTTACTTAGCAATTTTGGTCTGAACTAAAAAATTGACTTTCGGTGTTGTGTAACTGATGGTTCATTACAACTATTTTCTCTTTGCATATTAATGGAAAAACTTGATGTCATCAATCTTCCCCTTTGACACTAGTATCAAAAATTGATATGTGCATAATACTAAAGATTTATAGTATGTACACCATGAATATTACCTTAGTCATTTCATAACTCCCCCTATGCATATGATAGTATATTATAGTATATGTGTATGTATACTTTGTCTTTATATCCTCTCTTCCTTTTTCACCTTTGTGCTATGTTTTTCTTTTCCCCTTTTGTACATATCATTTTTGTTAGTAATAACTGAGGGGGGGGGGTGAATTAGTGGCCTCAAAAATTTATCCAATTTAAACTTTAATCCACCAATCAATACTTCTCAAATTATTAAGTCCCAACAAGATGCATGCCTTTGAAATACTTGAAACAAATAACTGTCTGTCAGTTTACCTTGTCTGTCCTCATTCTCCTTGATAACCGATAAGTAGTAAACTGTATTTACCGATACTCAGTAAATGTGTAGAGTATACCAGTTAATCCATAAATGCATATGTAGAATGTAAAAAAATAAAGTAATAAACCATACACACATAACACAAGGATTTTAACGTGGAAACCCTGTTAAAGGAAAAAACCACTGAGACCGGTACCCCAAATTTTCACTCTTCTGAAGTGAGCCCTGTTAGGAGCCAACCCTATTAAAGGTTACAAACACACTATTAAGTGTGACCTTGTTAGAGGATTTTCAATACATAGGTTGTCACTTAG
>MU225952.1:1204419-1219521 GCA_018584345.1 Thuja plicata | reverse complement strand
CTCGGATAAACCAATAGAACTTCTTCAAAGTGATAGTTTGATGTGCATGCTTCCTGATTTGATTCATAGTCTATATTTTCAATTTGTTTTCTCATTTTGCATGGTTAAATTCTATTGATTGATGCCCTGGTCAATTAGGCTGTCATCTGAGAAATATTACCTTTTTGAAATATCTCTAAATTTGTTTTAGGTTGCATGTACATTCCATAGCACCTTTGAAGTGATAAGTTTTCTTGTAAAACTGTCTCTGAGGTTGAACATAAGATTGGAATGATCTTGACTCTATTGCCCATGGTAGAATAAGGCACTGGTCTAATCATTATTTGGATTATAGTTATTCAGTTCATTGTTTATAGTTTTGTGCTATCTTATATATTTTTTCATTTCAAATTACATACACATTTACTAAATATTATTTTAATTACTTAAAGTATTTCAATTTACAGTTCATGATATATTGATTTCAGTTATATTTATTTCAAGTTCCTTGCCATACTTTGAGAGATGGAAGTTTGAGTTCTATAACAAGATATCTTCTATAAAAAGCTTGTTCAGGTGAAGGTTCACCCGCCTTGGTCTTGCAGAGCCAGAAGCGTAGGGGAAGAGGATCATAATCAATCATTCCCATTAGTTGGCCAAAAATAATTGGATTTCCCATCATTGGATTGGCAAGTCTAAAGGAAATTCAATTCAGCATTTTTGGGCACCAACACACCGATGACTACTTATTCATCATTTGTATCCTTCTTTTCATCAGATGTATCTTTTTTATCATCATTACCCTTATCCTTGAGTATGCTTGCATTGGGCTGAGGGGACTTGGCCTTCTGTGAGATTATATTGATTGCCTGAATCAATAATGGCATCTTGCCTGGTATGTGTACTTATGAGGCATCAACAGATGTATCTTGATCCTTAGGCTGATCATATGTAATAGAAATATCTTCATCTTTATTTACCTCATTTGCCGGATCATTGGTGATGTCAATAACAATATTGTCCATAGTATTGTCAGGCCATGTTTCATCAGCAAAATCCATATCCTTGTTGCCTTTTGTGTTCAATTCTTCTTTGTCCAATTTTACTATTGTGATAGTAATTTGTTTAGGGCTCTATTTATCCTGATCATCCTTGTTATGTTGATTGTGGTAAGAGCTACTTATGGCTCGGGACTTGTATCCTTTTTAAGAATATCAAGTATCTTTCTCCATTCAGCCTCACTCTTCCTATCTAATTCCAATAGATGTCCTTGAAGCAGTTGGTAGCCTCTCAACTTCGGTGAGAACCATTTGGAGTGATTCTTCATCATCTCTTTAATTTCCTCCATTTTTGATTCAGGAGGCATGACAGATATTAGGGCTCTTTCCCTAATCTCTTTCTCAGAGTGTAAGACAAATATCCATCTTACCGATAATCTATCTTGAAGTTCTTTTGGCATATTATCTACCAGTTGTATTGGGAGATATTTGAATATACACATCATTTTGATAATTGCCTCTTCAATTTTATTTTGATCCACTAGATCCAATTTTAGCCATTTCTTAATCTTTCTATCATTGACTATACCTGTTTTGATAATTGAGGCACATACTTCATCAATAGTTTTAGGAATCTTATTCTTTTCCTTTTGGACAGATTCATCATGTTTGATGTCCTCAATGTCTTCCCTTGTTCTTAGGAACTTTCTTCTCTTTGTTGGTCCCCTTTTCTGTGTTTGAGGTTTCCTCTTATAGGTCCTTACTTGACCTTTCTTTATCGGTGAAGGACTTGTATCCTTTTCTATTTGACTCCTGGTCCTTGTTGCAATAGTAGTCCTAGGTTTCTTTGATGGTGGAGGAGGTAGTATATATGACTTTGTAGACTCTGAGTCACTCTCCTTCTCAGCTTCACCAATGGGTGACTTTCCCTTAGTTTCTTCTTTCTATTTAGTTTCTTCTTTTGTTACCGACAACCTTTTCTTCAAATTCTTAACCATCTTGTCTTTCTTCCTATCAATCTTCTTCACAACCAAGCCAATTTTAATCCTTTCTTTGGCTTCTTCATAGGTACCAAAATTAGGTTGTGTTTTATCTAATGGCTCATTTATCAATTCTCAATTGCATTAGATGCTTGATCTATGTTTACTTGATATTCAAGTGGAGATAGCCATGTTGTCCTCGGTATAGTTGGATTGATGTATGTGTAGTCATTTTCTACCATAAAACATATGTCAATCTTGAACTTTTCAATTAACTGTTATGGAATCCTTACTCTCTTCTACATTCTATATTTGAATCCATCAAAGTATTCATCCATGAATGACTCAAAGTTATCTCCTAGTGATTTTATGAACTCACTAATATGTATGGTCACTGGTCTTGTTGTGTCCCATTGCACATTTCCTATAGATGGGAAAGATTCTTGGAAATGGAAAAATATGCACATTATCAGAGAACTAAACTTACATGAATTTGACTTTGCATTTCTTATTGTCTTCATGTTCTCTTCTAATTGTCTGACTAGCAGTTCTGACAGATCCAACTGCAGTCCCTTCTTCACAATCTTGTAGGTTGTATCCACTACTTCGGACGCAATGTTGTTCATCCTACTAGCCTGAAATAAATTGTATCCTAAGACACATGCTCTAAATTTCAGTTCATCATCATTGATGGTGGATACCTTTAGTCCTCTTCCATTCCATGTAGCTCTGATATTCTTCTAAATTTCAAGTTTAGCCAAGTGCTTTAATGCCTTTACCTTACCGGTTATGGGATAATCGGTGACAATGTGTATTACATCCCTTGTTATCATTTTTGGCTCATCCAGCCATAACTTTCAGTCATGTATCCTGCTCAGTACTAACTGAATCCATTTGGTCTTGAACTCCTTTAGGAACCATAGGGAATTTGTGAGCCCTTTTACCTCAAAGTATTTGTGTTCTTGTTTAATAGTACCATCATTGTTGCAAAGCTTTTTGAAAGCTTGTTCAACTTCCAGGTCTCCAATCTCTCCTATCTTGAAGTGAATATATGCTTGCACTGTGAGACCTACACTATACTGTTATAGTTTACTATTTTGTTTCATGCTTTCAGTAGTTTATGCTTTGACATAATTTGACTTTCAGCGAGACTTTTCATACTTTTGTGGACCGGTGGAATCCTGTGTTATATATTCAGCACCTGATTTTGTAATCAGGGTACTTTTGAGATGTTATGTTCTGATTTAGTTACTGCTTATGTTGATGTTTTATATGGATCTAAATGTATAAATGTAATATGATGGAAATGGTTTAGGAAACCGATGCTAGGATATTTCAGTTCTAAATGCAATATGGTTTATATGCTTACTTATATTATTGATGTTATGTTATGTTTCATATCATGTGTTTTGGATCTACTAATGTGTGCATTGAGTGTGCAGGAAAAGTTGACCATGGATCTAAATCGGGGACCCAGTTCTAGAACCTATGTATATACCTGTGCTTACCAAGGTCCTGTCTATATAAAGAGACATGGACCTCGTTGTTATGTGTTTAATTCGTAAATGTGGTTTGCATGTATGTTATTAGATTAGTAAATGTTCATGTTATCAAGTCATGTCTAATGTTTTAATTTAATGTGCCAAATTTGGCAAGTGTTATAATTTATGATGGACATGGCTAGTAAAGGGAAACCAAGGTAAGTCAAGGGTTAACTAAGGTCATCTTTGAGTAGTACCCATGCTTACCCCCAGGGTTAGAAGTTTCTAGAATTTACTTGACTTAGAATTTCGTAGGTTAACTTCAGGGTAAGTTTTAGAGGGTCTTTTGGGCTCCTAGAGGGTAACCAGGGTCAGTTTTAGTCACCCAACTTGGTACCCTATGGGTTAGGGGTCATTTTCGATCATAAATGAGCCTCTCAACTCATTTATTACCCCCTTAAAGTGTCATTTTCATCTTTGAGCGAATTTGAAAGAGGAGTGTGACTTTGGTTAACCTCACTCTCTCTTTTACCCATGTTTCTTTTGACTCTACCTTTGGAGGTTTAGGAAGTGGGTTGGTTAGGGATTGGTTAGAGTTACTTTACCCTTGGGTTAAACCTTGCTCATGTTGGAGGTTTGCCTATTTAGGGGATATTTTAGGATGATTTGAGTGTTCACCCACTCTCTACCCTTAGAGACAGAATCCAGTTTGAAGGAGCCTTTGAAGAAAGAAGCTTAGGAAGGATAGCTCAACACCAGTCTTCTTTCTACCATTGCTTGGATCCAGGTTGGATCTCTTTTAAAAATTTTGTTTATGTTTGTGTGTTCTTGAGCTCAAGGACTCCATTAATGGAGTTTTATGGTTTTCTTGAAGCTTTTATTTTGTTGAAAATTTTTCTTTTTGTTTCTCAATGTGTTTACTATGTGATGATTTTTGAATGGGTCTTCAAGGTACACTCACCCTTGGGAGGGCAGAGTAGCCTTGGAGGGGTAGTGGAAATGATTCCTGTCAAGTGTAGAGTCTCCCATGTGTGGAGGGATAAACTTGGGGTAACATGATACCCATGAAGCCAAGATGGGCCTGAGGGCATTTAGGAGGTATAAGGAGGTTTTCAGGATAGCGTCTTGTAAAGATGGTCCTTAGCAAGTCCATGTGTGGCTTGCGTATTTTCATTGTGATCTTGGCTTTCTCCTTTAGTGAGGTCTACCACTACCCCTGTTTCTGGAATATCTCTTGGAGATACTTCCTCATGTGCATCCTATGTTGGGAAGGTTTTCTTGTTTTCTTGAGTCTCTTTCCTTCCTGTTTGTTGGATGTTTATGTTTGTGACCCGTTCCAGATTGGATCCCCAAGCTCGGGGGTGTCCTTGTAAAGGCCTAAGTTGGGAGGTGAGCCTCCATGGTCAACCTCATTCTACCTTGTTTTCAGGTACCTGATGGATTTCGGGGATGCATGATACCCTTATGTGAGAAATGAGTATGACTGGAAAAGTTATCATTTTATAACCTTTATCTTTGGAAAAAAAAAAAAAAAGGGAAATTTTGTATCTTAATATTGTTTGAATTTTATTATCATTGTTGTAGTATGAAGAACTCTATGGGAGGTGTAACTTTGTTTTTAAACTTGAAATTAAGAAAGGAGTTTGGAGATCTTTTTGTTGTAAAGTTTATAATTATTTATTATTTAGTTAAGAGAATTTTCTTTTTGTTATCAACATTGCTAGTATGGAATTCAAACTGGTAGATCTTCGTATTACCTTGTGTCTTTGTGACTTAAAGGAAAAGAAAATTTTATGTATATATTCTTTGTTAGAAATAATTAATCTTGATTGAGTTTATTTTCTTATGGTGTTCTTGAGGGATATCCTTATTAACACTTATAGAAATTTTGCAATTATTTAAAAAAAAAAAAACTCTCTTTTATTTAAATTTAACTCCACCATTGTTTGGAGAATGAAATATGGATTAAATGGGCATAATTAATTTTAAAAAATAAATTCTCCATATACCCCCTGTTTTGAGGTATACAGAGAATTTACACCAGTCTTTTTTTAACATATCTTTTACTCTATATATATATATATATATATATATACACACATATGTATTGATATACATATATATATATATAAATATACATATATATATTTTAACTTGCAACATGTATCAATTTAATAATTAAATCAAAAAAAAAAAGACTGCGGGTTTCGCACAGCGCGCAGCGCTAAGTTTCTTTTAAAAAAAAAAATTGTTAAAAATATTTTGGGGAGGGCCGAGCCCCCCCATCCACGTTCACCCGTGGGGGCCACACGGTATGCGGGCCACCCACTGTGCTATGCACAGTGCTGGCGCCACTGCCAGCGTCGGCCGACTATTTTTACTTCCCCCCTTCGCGTTGTTGCCAGCGGGTGGAGCCGCCACCCCGCGGCCACCTCACCCCACTCTCCACCGGACCCTCTCCTTTGCGTCGCCCTCTGCGGGTATCTCCAATCCGCCGCCGCCCCCTACCTTTTTCCGCCGCCCTCTGTGCTTTCGGCGGTAGCACTTAGGGTTTGTTTTAAAATTTTATTTATTTATTTGTTATCTTTGCTGTTTTTTAAGGATGATTATGTATTTTATTCATATAAACATTATATATCTTGGGGTTTTAATTATGGACTTCTTTAGTTAGTAAATAGATTTGATTTATATGCATACAATATTTATATAATTGTTTTCTTTTAAGTTTGATTTATTTAATAATTTAGGGTGTGTAATTTAATATAAATTAATAAATTTAAATGTTAGTTTTGCACATTTACTCACTTCGTTTTAAGAAGATTTTTTTGTAGTTAAATGGATTTTTTTTTTTTGAGTAGGTAGTAATTTAAATGGTATGTATTATAGTATTTAATTTTAATGGGATAGCTTAATTTAGATTTTAATTTTTCTATAGTTCAAAGTATTAATTAAAATAATCCTCTGGAGAATTAAAATGTAATCGTTTATAATAAAGACATTATGCCTAAAAGATTAGGAATTAAGCTTATTATTTTTGTTTAAACTTTTAATCTAATCATTCTTGGTGAGTTTATAACCCTTTTCGTCACCCTTGACCGTCGACGTACACAATTGACTTTTGGTCAACCCTGGGTCAAACTATGTCCGTTGGCCTCGAGATTGGAACCCAGTGCTCCTTGCGGCCTCTGGAACCTTAGATTTCAGTTTCATACCTTTCAGAGGCAGTTGATTTTTTGACTTTTTGGTCAAACTATCTCGTTTTGTGCACCTTTGTCTTTCTTAGCGCTTAGTAGACCCTTGAGACCCTTCCTCACGTATTTCAAGACATGGTTGACTTTTGGACAACCCTAGTTAACTTTTAGTCAACCTGTCTCAATTTGCGTGTGCGACTCTTCCTTTGGGTCTAAAGCGAACCCTAGTTGTTCCATTCACCTCATCAGTGTATAGTTGGCTTTGGGTCAACTCTAGTTGACTTTTGGTCAACTACTTCAATTTGCGTGCTTGTGTTACCCTTGTCGTTACTTTAGTATCCCGTATCTTGCGTTGTTTAAAAATTTTTGTTCGTGTGTTTTTGCCCAACTTTTGGGCATGACACGCACATCTTCTACAAGAAAAACCCTAGCTAGTATTATTGAGAATGCACCAGCATTGTTAGGTTACAAGGAAACCTCTGGGCATATCTTATACTTAGGTTCCTCACATGTACTATTCTTGATTAGGTTGACCTTGTTCTTCTTAACATTCTTGAGCTTAGCGGTTCTTGATGTAGTTGTCATTGATTCTAAAATTAGAGCTTTCTCACAAATGATTAACAGAGTTCTCAGTTTATGCTCGTACTTACTTTTAACCTCTATGGCTGTTAGAAGTCTGTTGGAGTGCTTGTGAAATGAGTTGGAGTTTCTCTATAATCTATCACTTCGTGCTCTGGTTTTGCTCTATTTCTTTGCTTTGGTTTCTTTGTGAGAAATGAAACCCTTTCATCATCTATTTATAGATTATCCCTAAGTCAACTCATCAATGCTCAACCACTCCTTAGTGTGTGAAGATGGATTCATCGGGTGATACACTACCTTCTCTTTTGGTGAAAATGCGATGCTTCAGGGCAGCTCTTAACTTGTTTCTTTCACCGACAGAATTTGGTGTATGGCAAAGACAACTTTGTCAACTCACATGATTACCAACAGATCTCAGTTTACACTAGAAACTTTAGCTTGTGTATGTTAACCGACAATTCTCAGTAAGTTTAGACAACTTTATCTTTGTAAGTACATCGATACATTTTGGTATGTATTGACTGATGAAATTGAATTCACATAATTATAACAATTAATGCCATAGTGCATCTTTAATCATGTTGATTTGGTATTTTAACTATGTATAATGGAACTAAGGTAGAATATAACTTGGTATAATGCAGTTCCATACTTACTTGTTCTACTTAGGTGGGGGTGGTGATGTCACCAGATCCATTAGATAAGGTGTCACCAATTGCATTTCTTGGTCTAGCTTCATCAATGTTTGCAGCTTTCCTCCACATTTTTTTCTCATCTTCCTGATGTCTTCAATGGTGTTTCCATTGGCAAAGGTGTTGGTCTCTGTTATTCAGTCTCTGCAGTATTCCTTCAGATGATCAAATTTATGATAGTTTTGACATGACATTCCATGGTTAGTCCAGCCTCTAGGCTTTCTTTTCCATTGTCTCATACAATTTGCAGCAATATGATCAATTCTTCCACATTCTGTACAATTTTCCCATGTATTGTAATTCCATACATATTGGTTACCGACTCTTTTTGGTTGATAGGAAGTTTCTTTATTTTTAGGCTTCCATGCTTGCCTTTTCTTTTTCCAGCATTCAAGAGGTGTGTGCCCATGCATTTTGCAAGTAGGACATTATTTGTACATGTAGGTTTCCTTCTTTGGTTGTTTTACCTCAAATTTACATTCATATGTTTTAAGTCCTTTCTTGTTACATTTATAACAAATACCTATGAATGAAGATGTGGATTGAGGAATACCTTTCATTTTTCTCCTGCAAACATTTGATGTGTGGACTTGCTTTCCACAATGATTGCATGTCAACTTTCTTGGTCTGGGATTTGCATAGACATTCTTTGGATCAGCTTGGTTGGGTGATTCTTCATTCTCGGTATAGCCTAGTCTAGTGTTTTTGTTGAATCTCCTTTGTCCATCAAGAAAATCATCCATCCTTTTGTTGCTTTCTTCATCTCTTTTGATTATTTCTTTATGTTGTTGCTGAATTCTGAGTTCTTGTTTCAGTTTTTCATTTTCTTCCCTTAGCTCACCGATAACTTCTATTCTTTCAATGATTTTTGTATCCATCTTGTTTTCCTCGACTCATAAGAATAATTTGATTTGTAATCGCATGATGATGTTTTGTAAGTCTTTGTATTTCTGACTCTTTCTCTTGTATATTTTCAATAGTCTTCCTTCTATCATCAGTAGCTAGCGTTCTATCTTGCTCATCTTTTCTAGCATTTTTCATGACATCAATCATTCTTACCATCTGTCTCTCTTGACCGATTTGTAGAGATTTCACTTGTCCAGACAGATGTTGATTGATTTCATTCAGACTTGTGATGCTTTCTTTTGATGTGTCTGATGCTTTGCTAGTTGTAGATCCTGAAGACTCAAATAGATCTGATATCTCTTCCTCATGGTATTTTGTTTCATTATAGTGACATGCCATAATCTTTTGTTCATCTAACAGTTGCCTCATCTTGATTCTAGCTTCTTTATACTACTCATAGAAGATCTAAATTTATAGCTTTTGATTCTCAATACTCTTTCAAGTTTGTACTTCTCCATTGTATGATCTTTTCTCTTAAGTCTTTAAAATTTCCAAATAAGGGATCTAGCTCTAATACCAATTTCTAGAAATAATGGGAAGTGTGTACTGAGAGGGGAGGGGTGAATCAGTACCTCTAAAACTTTTATCTCTTTTAATATTTATCCATTGTGTAATTAATTGTATAACCAACCATATGTTTTATACTATCTTTGTGTAAGATTTATCAATTCATAAACTTTAACAAACATGTAAACATTCATGAAATTAATTGACACATAACACAAGATATGGTAACGCAGAAAACCCCTGTTAGAAGGTAAAAATTGCGGTGGGGATGACACCCACAAAAACTTCACTATCTGCAGATTGGAAGGGGCCGGTTAATGTTTACAATTTGATCACTTCTGATAATCTACCCTTTTAGGAGTATTATGTGGAGACTGGTTAAGTTCTACTGTGTTAAGAGCTTTAGCAACACTATTTAGTGTGCACTCAGTTAAGAGAATTACAATAGGATTGTTAAATCCACATTTCTTGAAAGTATTTCTTCTATTTGCTACACTTGTTAGAATGCAGAAAAAAATACTCATTGACCTGAGTGTGTGAAATTTAACAATTGCTGATTATAGATCCATTACAAATCACATGTATAAATGTATCACCTAATGTGATTGATTAATACCGTTGTTTCTTGGTAGCCTTTGTTCTTGGTTCTTGATAACCAAATTCATCTTTTGTTGTTTTTCTTCTTGAAACTCTCAGTCTGATCCATAGATGTGCTCATTGGCTATAATAATCCTCTCATCCATCTTGAATGAATGATTACATCTATTTATAACATAGATTGACCTAATTTAGTTTCACGTATTACAAAACTAACTCTATGATCAAAGGTTTACAACTTGACCTTGATCTCCTAGTCTGCATGTTTTTAATTAGTTAAACTGATTAAAACAATTACAATAATGTTTCTTGTTCCTCAAGAAAATGGATTTAAAACAAATCAAAACTCTATAAATAGAATATATTTGTTTTATCTGGTGTGGAAGTCAGATCCACTTTTCTCGAGATATAACTAACTTTTGGTGTATGATGCTCAGTTTGCTCAGAAATTTGTTAGACTATCTCTTGGTGTTCCTTTGTTGAACTGTTTGTCAGGTTCCTCTCTTTTAATTTCTCTCAGTTTGCACTATATTTTTCTCATCCGTTTCCACTGTCAATTTCCTCTTGTTGGGTTCCACTTTATCATCTTTGGGTTGCACTATCGGTTTATACTGCAAAACTTGTGTCGTTGGGTTTCCCTTTACTTAGCAATTTTGGTCTGAACTAAAAACCTAAATTTTGGTGTAGTGTAACTAATGGTTCATTACAACTATTTTCTCTTTAAATACTAATGCAAAAACTTGATTTCATCAGGAGTCTTATCCTTCTTTTCCATGATGCAAATTTTTCCTTGTTCAACTTAGGCACATCTCATTTTCTCATCTTGTGATCTTTTTCTTAGGTCTTGAAACCTTCCTAAGCACACAAGCTCTTATACCAATTGTTAGAATAATTGAGGGGGTGGGGGGTGAATCAGTGTGCTAAAAAATACTCCAATAAATTAACCACAAAACTTTATATCTCAAATATAAACCTCAAGTTATCTTGAGTCCCACAAGATGTATGCCGTGAAATAATCTTATCAAATAACTACTGCTCAAAGTTTACTGTTAAACCTTATTCTTAATCTTTACCGATTAGCAGTCTATCATTTACCAAAATATAGTAAATAACTTAGTTTTTACTGATCATCCTATATTAGTAATGTATAAATAAAAACATGAAAGCAATGACTCATAAACACATTTGACACATGGATTTTTAACATGGAAACCCTATTAAGGGAAAAACCACTTGGGACCGGTAACCCATAATTTTCACTCTTCTAAAGTCAGATCAGTGAAGAGACAACCCTATTAAAGGTTACAAACACATTGTTAAGTGTGACCTTGTTAGAGGATTTATCTCTAACAGTTAATCACTTTATATATGGAATTTCACCATGCTATCTTCATGAATTAACATTTTGATACTCCTAATGAACTATAACTAATTGAATGTTTGAAGATGTTAAGTTGATGATCACCAAGCTAAAAAAAGTTAATGCAATACATTAAAACATTTAATGGATTGTATTTTTATAAATATCAACTTGATATAATCTAATCGGTTATATTCAAAGTGTAAAAGACTTCATAGAACCAGAAAGATAAATGTTAGGCTTTCATTAATGCATAAAAGATCAGTATTCACTAAGTGACTACAAACACCGATGGGTAGTGCACCCCGGCAGATAGAAAAACCTGAGAGGAAATTCATAGTAAGGTCCGAGAAAGAAACCCAAAAATCATTACCAACAAGAAAAATCACAAGCATTACTGACGAGAAGAACTTCACAGTGATGCCCGATAGATAGACAACCCTGATAGACAAAAAACCTTGACGGATATGCCTGAGGAGAACTGAAGTGTTGATCGAAGCTAACAAAGAGTTAAAACACTGAAAGGAACTAAAGTTCATAAATTAAAAAAGTATTAGTTGGAAAGAGGTAAATAAGGAGTTAACAAGTTGTTTTCATCAACAAGTTAAAGCCAGAGATAAGAGAAATATTTAAAGCTATTTTATTCTAGATGTCAAAGAGAAATTTACTTGATAAAACTGAAGTAAAGCTTTAAATAAAGATTGACTAGAATTTTGGATCACATCAAGAACAAGAAATTCAAGAACTGAGAAACGGTGAAATCATGTCTATAAAGAGACAAGCTAATTCATTATAAATTAATGGGTGAATAGAGAAAGAAGATGCTGAGG
The DNA here is from genome assembly GCA_018584345.1 of Thuja plicata. NCBI lineage: Eukaryota > Viridiplantae > Streptophyta > Pinopsida > Cupressales > Cupressaceae > Thuja > Thuja plicata. Next base: position 1,207,418 of record MU225952.1, on the reverse strand, counting down.
AGAAATTGAGGAAGGAAGACTTCAATAAGACCTGATCAATCAAGATAAAGAATAGAGCTAATTTTGTGGACACCAAGCAATAGAGAAGCATAGAATTACCGAGCAGAAAGGAGTGGAGCAAAGGTATTGAAAAGATACATTGATCAGAAAGGTATTATGAGCTTACAATAGATCTAAAAATCTAAAAAGTATAGTTGTATATGTGAACAAATCATTTACTGTTTCAATTTAACCATTGGATCATAAAGTCTCTTAACCGAGAAAGACTTAAAAATCCTTTCTATATTGAGATACATCCCAAGGAGTATCCAAAAGTTTTGTCATGAAGATAGCATGAGATGTCAGATACCAATTGACAAACTATACTAGGTTTGGTCATAAAAGGTAGCATAGAGATGCCCGATATCAAGTGATAAACTATTCTATTTAAATCCTCTAACAAGGTCACACCTAATAGTGTGTTTGTAACCTTTAATAGGGTTGGCTCTTCACTGATCTCACTTTAGAAGAGTGAAAATTTTGGGTTACCTGTCCCAAGTGGTTTTTCCCTTAATAGGGTTTCCACGTTAAAAATCTAAGTGTCAATGTGTTTATGAGTCATTACTTTATTTTTTTGCATTACACATAACTAATCTGGATTGATCGGTATACACTAAGTTATTTACTACATTTTGGTAAATAAAAGACTGATAATTGGTAAATAGTAAGAATAAGGTTTACTAGTGAACTTCGAGTAGTAGTTATTTGTTAAGATTGTTTGAAGGCATTCATCTTGTAGGACTGAAGATAACTAGAGGCTTATAATTGTGGTAATAAGTTTTTGGGTTAATTTATTAGAATATTTTTTAGGCCAGTGATTCAACCGCCCCCCCCCCCTCTAAGTTATTCTAAAAATTGGTATCAGATCTTGTGTGCGTAGAAGGAAGGTTTTAAGACCTAAGCAAAAGATCAGAAGATGAGCAAACAAGATGTGCCCAAGTTGAACAAAGACAAATTTGCATCATGGAAAAGAAGATTGGAAATGATGTTGTTCAATACTTAGATAATGAATTTGTGTTTCCTACAAGACCTCACACACTTGAACACTTGAGAGAAAAGCATGAGCATAATTTCATGATGATAGAACTTGCTTCCTCACTCTCCAATGTTGAGTTTTAAGATGTCAAAACCTACACCTATGCAAATTAAATGTGGGATAAATGGAAGCTGGTACATGGTAGAGATGCTAATGTACTAAGAGCTAAGGAAGAAAACCTAAGAGGAAAATTTTATGACCTAAAAATGAGAGAAGGAAAAAATATCACTTAGTACAGCTACAAAATAAAAGAGGTAGTCAATGCTATCTGAGGAGTTGGAGGCATACTTGAAGAAGAGATAGTGGTAAGTAAAATCCTAAGAACCTTACTGCTTGTATATGCTATTAGAGTATCTTCTATACAAGAAATGAGAGCAGTAGAAAACAATAATGTCACTCTAGATTGCTTGGTTGGTAAACTAATTTCATTTGAGATGAAAAACTTTGATAACAGTGTCCTACCATCTATTGATTCTACATTGAAATCTTATTTGAAAATAAGTAAGTCAAGTCATAAACACACTATTACAAATGATAGTGAAAGTGATAGTGATGACCAAGATCTTGATGATATTGAAGCACTAATGGTTAGAAGATTGTAGAGAGGCAAAGGTAGATACAAAGGTAAATTACCACTTGTATGTTTTAATTGTAAATAGATTGAAAATTTTGCTGCTAGATATCCTAACATAAGAAATGATGACAAAAGTAATGACAGATCATATGAAAATAATTTTGATAAAAGTGACAAAAAATATTATCAAAGCAATTGAAAATCTGATAGAAGAGATACCCAAGACTACAAGGACAAAGGGAAGAAATCTTGTTACCTAGCTAAGAAAAAAGATGGAGATACTGACATCGAATCTGATGAAGACATTGAGATGGTTGTGAGGCCTACCCTAGTCTGACATAACCTTAACACTATTTCTCATTTATAGGTTCTCTTGTCGATACAGATTTTTTTATAGTTGAACTACTGGGATGCATGATTTCTTTATGGATCCGTTGAATCCTTTTCTTCTAAACAACACCTGATTACGTAATCAGGGAATCTATTAGATACTTTGTGTGAGAGATGCAGACTTCTGTTTAGGATTTGGTTTTGATGGTTTAGTATATTAGATTAGTAAGTGGATGTAGATAATATCAGTATGCAGATTTACTAAGAGTTATGTTTATGCATATAGATTAGATACATATATTGTTTAAGTTGAATGAATCATCGATGCAAATGTGAGTGAATGTGTGTTTAATTTACATTATGTATCTTGATATGTTTAAGTATTGATTGATTGGACCTACTGATGTGTGCAATGAGTGTGCAGGAAAGTTGACTATGGTACTAATCAGGGATTCAAGAATGGACCTATGTGAAAATTGTGATGCTAAGGCCCTGTCTATTTAAAGAGACATGGACCTCATTGTATTGTATTTTTATTCATAAAAGTGTGGTGTACGATTGTAATTTATTTAATTAAGTAAATGTGTAATAAGTCATGCTCATGTGTAATTTTTGTGTCACTTGACACATATGCACTCTATGTGTTGGCATGGCTAGTGAATATGACTAGCATAGGCTTAACCTTACCCAAGAGTTACCTAGTATAGTCCCTATGCTTACCCTAAGGTTTAGGAAGATAATATTTAGTTGAGATTGAGTCAAGGAAGATAAGGATGAGTCAAGAGAGATTAGATTGATTCTTGAAGGTTGGATTTTTGAGAGTTAACCTTGGGTGGAATTTAGGAGGGTCATTTGGGATCCTGGGGAGTAACTAGGGTCAAAACTAACTACCTCACTTGGTACCTTAGGGGTTAGGGGTCATTTTCAGCCCATTAAGAGTCTTGAAACTCATTTATGACTCCCGTAAAGTCACCATTTTGGGAAGTGGCGAATTTGGAGAGTTGGAAGACTTTGGTTAAG
>MU225952.1:1146055-1164498 GCA_018584345.1 Thuja plicata | reverse complement strand
CACTTATGTGGCAATAATTCACCCTTTTATTTAAATAATCTTTGCTTATTTGTCTCAAATGGAGAATGAAGAGACAACTATTTCTTTTCAAGAAACTCTTCACTCTCTTTCCTTGGTTTTCTATAAACTGGACTTCTTTTCTTCATTAGAAAGGATGATTTTGGAGAGCATCAATATTATAGTCATTTTTTACATCAATTCTTTCATATTTCAAGCTTAAATTTGCATAATTAAGATAGTTTCAATTGGAATTGAAGATGTTTTAGCTTTCATTTATTATTTATCTAACATCTCAATTTGGTGCTTTCAAGCTTCTTAAATCCATTTCAAGTTCAATTCTAGCTTAATTGCTTTTCTTTCATAGGTTAAAAGCATTTCATTTCTAGATTAAAAGCACTTTATTTCTTAGATTAATTGCATTTTACTTCCATAGAGTAGTTGCAATTCATTCTTAGATTAGTGTCATTTGCTCTCATAGCTTAAATTGCCTCTCAATTCATAGATTAAGAGCATTTTCTCATAGACTAATGGCAATTTTGTAGATTTAATGGCAATTCTTCTCTTCTTGCATTCTTAAAATCCTCCATGTTAGCAATGGTCAAGTTGTTGGCTCTCTATCTGAGGGTAAGATCAACATCCACAACTAATTAGGAGGCAACAGGTCACCTCAATCGAATTTGCAGAACAAACAATTCATGTTTGTCTTTGTGAATTGAGCGATTGTGTAAAGAATATGTTGTGTTTGTGTTGAATTTATAGGTCTACATTCAGCATATAACAGGTATACACTAAGTTATTTACTGTATTTCAGTAAATAAAAGACTGCTAATCGGTAAACAGTAAGAATAAGGTTTAACAGTGAACTCCGAGCAGTAGTTATTTTTTAAGATTGTTTGAAGGCATTCATCTTGTAGGACTGACGATAACTAGAGGCTTATAATTGTGGTAATAATTTTTTGGGCTAATTTATTGGAATATTTTTTATGCCACTAATTCACCCCCCCCCCCTCTTAGTTATTATAATAACTCCTTGGGATGTATCTCAATATATAAAGGATTGTTAGATCCTACTCGGTTAAGAAAATTTCTAAATCAATGGTTAAACTAAAATAGTATATGATCTGTTCATATAAACAACTTAATCTTGCACATGTTAAAATCTATTGTATGCTCATAATACCTTTTTGATAAATGTTTCCTTTCAATACCTTTTCTCCACTTCTTTCTTCTTGGTGATGTTGTGCTTCTCTGTTCCTCGATGTCCACAAAAATCTTTAGCTCTGTTCTTTAGCTTGTTTGATCAGGACTATATAAATTCTTTCTTCACCAATATTGTCTTCAGCATCCTCTTCTCTATTCACTCCCCTAATTCATAATGAATTATCTTGTCTCTTTATAGACATGATTTCACCCTTTCTAATTCCTTTACTTTCTTGTTCTTGGCATGATCCACAATTCTTGCCTTTCTTGCTTTAAAATGATACTTCAGTATTATCGCATAGATTTCTCTTTGACAACTGGAATAAAATAGCTTTAAAACTCTTGCTTATATATGAATTTTAACTTGTCGATGAAAACAATGTGATTAACCAGTTAACTCCATGTTTAGCTCTTGCCAGCTAAGTCTTTTGTCATTTCTGAACTTCAATTATTTTCGATGTTTAATTCCTTTTTAGCTTCGGTCTTGACTTCAGTTGTCCTCGAGCATCTTTGTCTATCGGGGTTGTCTGTCATGTTGGTGCTCAAATCAGTATATTAAATTTCCTATGGATTTTTCCTATCCAATTATGATAAACCCAAGTGATTTTCCAACAAACAAGGTTTCAACTTATTCCAAATATCAACTTTCTGCAATTTTGGCTTTGCAGAACCAAGGCTGGTAGGCCTATACCCTAAACTTGTCTTCTAAGTCTTCAAGGGATTTTTAGAGAAGATAATTTATGATTCAAACTTATTTCTTTCAAAGTATGGAAAAGTGCTATTGAGATCAAAAACTAAGAGAAATATATTATTAAAATATTTAAATGTAATGTTGCAAGAATTTAAAGAATGCTTGATGAATTTAAGATATAAAATGAATAAGAGAAAATGAATATAATATTTCAAAACATTAAACAATGAAACTTAAGAGAAATGTATTATTAAAATACTCAAATGTAATGTTGCAAGAATTTAAAGAATTCTTGATGGATTTAAGATAGAAACTAAATAGAGAAAATGAATATAGTATTTCAAAACTTTAAACAATGAAACTTTATGACCATAATTCATTAGACAAGAAAGATCAATGCTTTATTCAACTATGGGAAATAGAGTTAATATTATTCCAATCTTACGTTCAACCTCAGAGATAGTTTTGCAAACAAAACTTATCACTTCAAATGTGTTATGGAATGCACATACAACCTAAAACAAGTTTAGATATATTTCAATTGGGTATTATTTCTCAAATGATGGATCAATTGACCGAGGCCTCAATCAACAGAATTTAACCATGAAAAATAAGAGAAACCAATTGATAATATAGAATATAAACTGAAATAGGAAGTATGCACATCAAACTTTCACTTTAAAGAAGTTCTATTGAGTATCTGAAGGATTGATTGTAAAATAATACTAAAATAATTGTACATATGAAAGAAAAAGACAAACTTATCTTTACTTGATTCTGAAAAATGGTAAATTGATTTCACGTTTTGCAATATTTGATCAACTTATACCCATCTGACTATAATAACCATCAATTCCCTGTTGTGTTGATTTTGGTATCCATATAAATATGAAACTCAAAGGATGCATTGGATCAACACAACATTTCCTAAAAAAACCTAACCAATAACCGAATGTTTAATGATTACAATAATTTAATGTTTGATCATCCTCATTTAATAACTGATGATAATCATTTGATAATATCTTCATAATATGTCTTCAATCTACAAGTAATCATTTGATAATATCTTCATAATATGTCTTCAATCTACAAGTTTAAATAACAAATCTGCATCATGATGGTATTCTATTTTCATGACCATTTACAATCTTATTATAATCTCTACATGGTATGTCTAATTCGATAACCTTAAGTACTGGATCTGCACCATAATGATACTCCAAACTATATATCCACTCCTCAATCTCATTCACAATCTCTTTGTGGCATCAAATATCACTGTCGATATTTTTGTGTAGCATCATCACAAATATGTTTACTAACGCTCTGTGGATGTTGATGAATGTGTTTCCGGAGCCACATTAGTCAATGCTGCAACCACAACATCATTTTTTTCTATGTCAATGTTTATAGGATGGTTTAGGGTGCAAGCATATAGATAAGTCATCCCAATCCTCTCATGATGGATAACAATCTTCTGCGTCACGTTTTTTTTCCCTTAAAGAATATCTATCGATATAGAAGATGTATTTTGTAATCCCCAAGGATGTCTGGTCACTGGTGATGTCAACTACAACCATGGTGTTTGTGACCTCTTTTCATCATTTTTGCAAATGGCTATTCATTTTGATGTCGAGGAATCTTGACTGTCTGGCTATATCATGTTCACCACCTTTATAACCTACATGGAAAGTCAAATAATCCATAATAAAACAAACACTAAACAAAAAAAGAAGATTATAATATAAAAATAAGCCACGTCATAAGTTTGTTATAATGTAGTTGTCATATCCTTTTGTCTCTTTGTTTCCAATGATACATGACATGTTCCTCGCCATCACGCAATACTTAAACAGTGAGCAACTTACAATATAACTATTTATAATACAAGGTTTTTAACATTGATTCTTCTAAAGAGATAAAAATCCATAAAGAAAAGTTGAGATTCATATAATAATAAAATAATTAAGCATAGTCTTTTCTATTTTTGTAATTCAACATTTATCTCCATTGGTCTCTTTAAAATGCCCAATCAGCTCTTTTTATTTCCTTTTAAAAGCCTCATTCCTATCAATAATCAAAAATTTGGATAGGTATATTAGAAATAACTCTTTTGTAGAATTTACTTGTTAGAACATTTGTGGATATCATGAGTCAAAGTTGCAATTCTCAGCTTGCAAAATATTACTTCTGAAATCTGATTATACTCTAATTGTTTTTACCACCAAGATGGATTAAGGATTTTGAGGCAACAATAAGACATGTGAAATCCATTAGGTGCATTATTATTTAAATGAAAGTACTTCATATTTGGGGTTAGATGGATTAACTTTTAAAAGGCACTACCAAGATTAATTGTAATTATTCTTTGTTCCTAAGGAGGGAAAGTTACAATATTAAATTCCTAGATTCATCTAGTGAGAAAAAGGAGCTTCAAGAAAAAGTTTCTAGAAAAGGAATATAAGAAGGGTACTCAAACATTAAACTATGAGAAATAGGATAGTGAAGGAAAAAGATAGAATAATAATTCGTTAAGACAAAAATGAAAGAGAATAAAAAATCCATGGAAGATAAGTAGATATATGTAAATAGTTACTTCCCTAAATAATAAAGGATACAAATTGATTTGTAGACATGGGTTCCACCATGTCCATCAGGTAACACTGTGATTCTGCTCATCGATAATGCTTGCTCAGGTTTCTTGCTCAGGTATCACTGTGACTTTTCTCTTGGGTTTCTCTATCCGTCGAGGTGCACTGTCCATCGGTGTTTGTTATCACTTAGTGAATACTAAAATTTTATGCATTACTGATAGCATAGCCTTTATCTCTCTAGTTCTTTGATGTCTTTGACACTATGTATATAACCAATTAGATTATATCAAGTTGACATCAATGAAAATACAATATATTAACTTATTTAATGTCTTGCATTAAATTTATGCAGCTCTATGATCATCAACTTAACATCTTCAAACATTCAATCAGTTATAGTTCATCAAAAACTCAAAGATGTTGGGATAATAAAGCCAATCACACATTCTTCTTGAGTATCCAATTTGATGTCAGTCAGAAAAAATAATTGTGATATCAAGTTGTGTGTAGATTTAAGAAACCTGAATGTAGCCTCTTTAAAAGATAACTATTCTCTACCAAATATGGAAGCAATGCTACAAAGGGTTACAAGTATTTGTGAAATTTTATCCATGATGGATGGATTTTCTCGTTATAACCAGGTGTTGGTTCAGGAATCTGAATAGTTCAAAACAACATTTACTACCCCATGGGGTACATATGTTTATGTGAGGATGCCATTTGGCTTTATGAATGCAGGAGCTACTTTCCAAAGAGCTATGGATGTGGCTTTCAAAGAATTTGTAAATATAATTATGGTGGTGTATCAAGATGATCTAAGTGCATACTCCAAAATGATTGAGGATCATTGCAAACATTTGGAGAAAAATTTTGTTAAAGATTTGGAGTATGGAATTTCACTAAACCCAAAGAAATGTCATTTTGTTGTGACATAGGGTAAATTATTAGGATACATTGTGTCAAAGGAAGGAGTGAGAATTGAACCTTAGAGGGTAGAGGCTATCAACAAAGTTTTTCCTCCCAAGAACATCAAGGGTGTACAGTCTTTCCTAGGAAAGGTGAACTTTGTAAGAAGATTCATTGCCAACTTTGCAAAAATAGTGAAACCCATAATCAAATTGTTAAAGAAAAATGCTAAGTTTGATTGGGACAAGGATGCCCAGTTGGCTTTTGATGAAATAAAATTCACAATTCAAGAAGCACAAGTTTTGAAATCCCCTAATTATGAAAAACCTTTCTCTTTTTTTTATTTTGCTTCATTTCATACTATTGTTGCAGTGTTTTTGCAGAAGGATAATGAATGGTTTGAAAATCCCATCGCATTTTTTTAGTAAGTCTCTACAGGTAGCAAAACTTAAATATCATATAATGGAGAAGCATGCTTATGCTTTGGTCAAAGTAGTCAAGGTTTTCAGACCTTATCTAGTTTGTGCAAAAGTGACTTCTTATGTCCCACATGCAACAGTGAAGGATATATTATCTCAATCTGAAGTCACTAGAAAAAGATGTTGATGGATCAATAGAATTCAAGAATTTAACCTGGAAATTCAAGTCAAAAAATTGGTTAGGGGTCTGGGCTTGGCTAGATTTATGACTGATACAAACATGGAGTAGGCCCAGATTAATAATGTCTAGACTGTGAGCATGAATCACACTAGTATTGAATTGCAGCCATGGTATGTTGATATTGTGTTTTTTCTGAAAAATGCCAAATATCCAGAGCAAATGTTGGATACTCATAAAAGAACTCTCAGGCTGCAGGCTCAAAGGTATGTATTGGTGCAAGGTGATTTATTTTGGAAAAATAGGGATAGAATCTTGTTGTTTTTTTTTGGATGAATCAAAATCTAAGAGGGTCTTAAATGAAATGCATAATGGTATTTGTGGAGGGCATTACTCTACCAAGACTACAACTCATAAAATAATCAAAGCTAGTTTTTATTGGCCCTCTCTTTTTAGAGACACTCAAAAGTTTGTGCAAAAATGTGAGCCTTGCCAAAGGTTCTCTTCCAAGATGAAATTTTTAGGAGCATTGTTGTTGAACCTTATGATGGTAGAAGCACCTTTTTCCCAATGGGGCATTGATTTTTTTGGTGAGTTTGTTGAAAAGTATAATGGAGGACATAGTTGGATTCTTGTGGCTATAGATTATTTCACCAAGTGGATTTAAGAAATCTCATCCAAGAAGGCAACCAACAAAGTGGTTATGGATTTTCTAATGGATAACATCTTGACTAAGTTTGGTGTGCCTACTAGGTTAATAATGGACAATGCCATGTGTTTTGGATCTGAGAAGTTCAAGGACTTATATGAAGATTATGGCATTATTATTGGAATAATGGAATGGTGTGTACTGAGAGGGGAATGGTGAATCAGTGCCCTTAAAACTTTTTATCAATTAACTTTAGTAAACTTTTCTTGCATTACCGACCATATTGCTTTTCTACCTTATGCATGTAATATCATAACATAAATGTAAGTGCATGTAAACAATCATAAAAACATTCATGAAACTTAGTTACACATGACACAAGAATTGGTAACACAGAAAACCCCTGTTAGAAGGAAAAAACTGTGGTGGGGATGAAATCCACAAAGCTTCACTATCTGCGGAATGGAAGGTGTTAGTTAAGGCTACAAGTTGTGATCACTTCTGATGATCTTACCCTGTTAGGAGTAACATGTTAGAATTGTTAAGTCTACTATATTAAGAGATTTTAACAACATTGTTAAGTGTGCACTCGATTAAGAGATTTACAATAAGACTGTTAAGTACACCTTCTTAAAGGATTTCTTCTATTTTCTACAATTGTTACAAAGTAGTCAAAAATACTTATGACCTCATAACTTGCAATCTTGAATTGTTGATTATAGATCCTTTAAGTTCACAAAATTATGTAGCACCTAATTGTGATGGATAATACCTTTGTCCTGCTCGGCAACCTTAAATCTAGTTCATCATAACTGAATTCTTCCTTTTGTGTCCTTTTGCATGAAACTCTATGTTTGATCAATAGATGTCTTTTGCGACTACAATAATTATTTCCTTGAATGATTATACATCTATATATACAAAGGTTTTGACCTAACTAGGTTTCATGGTTTACGAGAAAAACTCTATGATCAAAGGTTTACAACTTGACCTTAATCTCCTAATTTGCATGTTTACAACCAATTAAACTCATTAAAACTATTACTTATGCTTTACTTGATCCTCAAGAAATGGTTTTATAGCTAAGCATAAAGATATTTATAAGACTAAAGTGCTTTAGATGACGTGTATCTCAGATCCACTTTTCTTGGGAATAAGATTGTCTCTGTGTAGACTAGTACTTGGGTTACTCTATAGACTGTGCTCTTAGGTTACTATATGAACTATGTTCTTGGTTTACTCTTTCAAATGTCTTTAGTGATAGTGCTATCAGTGTTCACTAATGTCAGTGATCACTGTGCTAAGACATTTTTGGTGACCTCTGTGCTTGACTATTTTGGTGACCTCTGCACTTGACTGAATGTTGTCACTCATTGATCATGTAATCAATGATTCAAAAACTATTTCCTTTTATACTAATGACAACTTATGATCCTTTAGGATTAACAATCTCCCCCTTTGGCATTAGTATCAAAAACTAATATGTGCAAACTGATATGTTCAGTATATACACCAAGTGTTTATTTTGTCAATGACTCCCCCTATGTGCATGCCTTGGTACAGTGTATGTACATGTTTCCTCCTTTGTGTATCTCCATCATCACATTTTTACCCCTTTGTAAGGTATATACATTTTCCTCCTTTTTAATGTATACATATATTTTCCCCCTTTTTTGGAAATAATGACAAAGGTGTAGTACTTACAGCTTGTCAAATTTTTGGGCAAGGTTTTTTTAAAAATGTCTGCCATCTGCTTCTCCCATTGCTCCTTGAGGTGTTTGAGGTTCATGTGATCCAAACTGATTCTGGTGTGCATGTCATATATACTCTTGGTTACTGACATCTCTGGGGTGGCAATTAATGTCTTTGTCAAAGTCATATGTTTCAACAACAATGTGAGATTCGGTAGTAACATAGCTTGGAGCTTGGTTACCTCATCTCTGATTTTTATTTCAGCCTTTTGCATCTCAAGTATCAACTATTTTGATTATACAATCTTCTCATAATGCAATTGGAATACATTTTCCTTAGTTGTGACACTTTGTGCACTAGCTTTAAGATCTTCATCTATTTTACTTATCTTTTCACTATGCTTGATAATGAAATTCTCTAATGTGCACAAATTTTGAACTAAGTTAACTAATTTTGATATTATTGGTTCCAATGTAGTTACTATCTCAGAAAATTTTACCTTGTTTTCTGCCACTTCTTGGCTGATCTTCTCTATGAGCTTGTAGTGACACTTCTCCTCTACACATTCCTCAATTACCTTGTTGGCTTCTACATTTTGTGATGTTATGGCCTCGGTAAGAACTGCTAGTTGATCAAGTATTTGTGCATTTTGATCAATTTGAGTGTCAGGTACTGTAACACCCCAAAATTGGCACCTTACAATTCTAATCAATTTTGGTGCATTTTATCATCATCAAAGTCCTATTGTACTAGGAAAATTCTCCTTCCTAATTGTCTTTAACTGACTTAGTCTCAAATGAAGAAAACCTAAATTTGCATAAATCTTACACCATATTTAATTCCTAAATTTTCAAGATTTATTAGCTAAAAATCCCTATGATTAATTAATTTAATTCTAAATTCCTAAGTAATTTTAAATTAAATTAATCCCACCCCCTTTAGCTAATACACATCAAAGGAATTAAATATTATTTGGTTATTTGAATGAATTATCCTCACTTGAATTTAATAATTCAATATGAAAATCCACCCATGTGGTAATAATTCATTTATTTAATTAAATAATTCCTCCAAATTTGTCTCACCTTCCTCCATGGAGATGAAGAGTCAGCCATTTCTTTCCAAGAAACTCTTCATCCTCTCTTCAGGATTTTCTATATTATGGACCTTCTTTCCTTCATTTGAGAGAGAAATTTGGAGAGTACCAAAACTATAGCAAATTAGTATCTCAATTCTCTCATATTTCTAAGTTTTTGTTGCATATTTTAGTGTAATTTCATTTATCTTAGTGGAAACTCTTCATTTCAATTTAGTTTGTTTACTATGAAGTAGCTTAATTATGTCATCTTTTTCAAGTTCTTAGCTTAAAATCTGCATATTCATTCCTAGATTACAATTGCATCTCTCATATAGAATAAGTTTCATTTCTGTTTTCAAAGCTTTCAAATCCTCCATTTTAGCAATGGTCTATGGTTGTTGGCTCTTGTTCTGAGAGTAATCAAATACCCCAACTAAATAGGAGGCAACAGGTCGATTCAATTGATATTGTGGAATGATCAATTCATGTTCATCTTCGCAATTCAACGATTGAGAAATGACTATGTTGTGTTGTGGCTGATTTAGAGGTCAAAATTTAGACACATACATTTTGGCACTCACCGTGGGGCAAAAAATTGATTTCTAACCTCACTCTCAAAAAAAATTTGAAAAAATTATGTATTCTGTCGTATGTCTGTACCTCTTTGTGTACAGATTCTCGTGAGAGAATTCAAAGGGTAACGTGCAAAGTTGTGCTTTCATTAGAAAAATCTCACATGACAAAAGCACTTTCTCACTCCAACTGGTGTACTTCCTCACGCGAATCCTTGTACTTCCTCATGCGAGACTTGGTGATAGTCTTTGTAATTTCATAGTTTCTGCAAGACTGTTACTATTTTTTCTGATTATTTTCACATGCTACTGGTTTTATCTCTCTAATTTCTCTGATAGAATAATAGTGGGCTGCAGGTCGCTTGACAAAGACATAAACTTGCTAACAGTTTGCTTGCAGGATGGTTGTCGAAGATCATTTTAAAATATTGTGCTTGTTTATTGCTTTCATCACATAGTATAACTAGGGCCTTGTTAAAATTTCTTTGGAATCTTGATAGAAAAATAGAGGAATAGGCTCTTCATTACATGGAAGTGATGACCATGGATGAATCTAAGACCCAGACATTTCTAACATGATGGAGACCTAGGGAAGCAATGAAAGGTAACAAACCTTTAGCACGTTCACTTGTTAGGGGATTATGCTCTCCTCTCTTTGAGAGAATCAGAAACCCAAAAGCTTGTGAATTGGTTGGAGGAGAGTTAGCTTGGTGATGAATATGTCTTGCATGTTTGGGTAAGGTGAAGAGGTAGAGAGGTATTCTCTTCTCTCTTTGACAGAATCAGAAAATCTGACCCTCGAATCTGAGCCAATTTTTGTTTCACCTTTAGAGGGCTTGTCGGAAGTTGAACCTCTGGGAATGACCCAAGTGAGTACACACCTATCGCTAGTGATTCTACCTCACTATAATAAATTATGTGTTGTTTATTCAAAAGAATCCAAATCCATGGTAACTTCTTTCTCATGATTCTGACTATCATCTTGAGAAAGCCTTGTTTGTATTACTGAGCGGCGCTGCTCCCAGCCCTGCTTACAGGGGTGTATGAATTTTAAGTGGTGGTGTGGCTATGAGGCCATAACCCTATATCAGGGATACCAAAGGTTATTGTGAATGGAATCCCACTAAAAACTTTCTTAGTTAGTTGCCTACCCGAATCTCCTCCAAAAGAAGACATAATCTGTGCACAGGGAGGGGGAAGAATCTCTCGCCTATATCCTCAACATAGGTATGCACCTAGATTCTTGAAGTGGTATATGATGTTGGCCCCTACTTTAAGGGTAACCTTCAAACATATATTACTGAGTCCTTGGAAACACCAAAAACATAGGCACCCTCTCGGGGGTGACACTGCTGTGTGAGGTGCACGCATACACATAAGTCAGCGAGGCATAGATTTTGTCTTCTCCACCATTTTTTTTGTAGGGATAACTAAGTGTTTTTTTTGAGTCTTAAACTATCCAATCATGATTAAACAAATACTCCCATGATTCTGTTGATTTGCCTTGTCCTTGGTAGAACTGTTTGCAACTACTTCTTGCGTCACCATTGCTTGATCAAAACTTTGTGCTTATTAACGATTGCTTGTCACATTCAAACTGAGATTGTTGATCTAAATTGTCATAAAACTATCCTAAATCTAGAAATTTTGTCAGAGAATAGTCCTGACTATGTCTCAAAATCTGAGTTTTGTCTCAAAAACTGAGTTGATCTATCAAAACCTAGATTTTTCTTGTGCGAGATTTCAGAAACTGAGTATTTCCTCGCATGATTTTTCATTTTCTTGCACACATTTATACGTTACCTCACATGAGCCAACACTTTCTCGCATGAATCTATACCCTAGTGTCCCAAAATAGAAAGTTATTTCCTGTTGACTGATGAGTTTTTTGCCTAATCTAATTTTTGTCTGAGATCTGATTGCCTATTTCCCTATTATCTATAGTCTGAAACTGATTGTCTCAAGTTGTGAACTGACTGATTCTTTCTCAAACTCATTTTGTCTCTTTGTTCTCTATCCTACCTTTCTATGTTTTTGTACCTTGTGACACAATAGTCACATCTCGGCTATTCTAGCCATACTCTCAATGATTTGTATCGGGTGCATTTCACATCTTGGTTGTTCTAGCCTTTATCTCCTTTTCACTATTTCTAGAGACAAAATTTTTAGTTGGATCCTAAGTCCTCTCTCATTTCATCTTTGTCTATGACTATTGCAACTTGAGGTAGCAATGTGTCTGCCTTACGTCTGATACCTTCTCTTCAATCTTCTAAGCAAGCACATCAAGACAATCTTACAATGTCTAAAAGCAAAGAAGATATTCTTAGGGAAACTTTATTAAAACAACTTCAAACTTTGGAATCTGAACTCCAACGATTAAAGAAGAAAAAGGATACTCCATCTAATGAATCATCCTTAAGTTTAACTTATCCTTTGCTATTTGATCATGATTCTCATATCTCTCCACTTCCTTCCAACATGGATAAATCTTGGTATGAAAATCCCATCTTTGATCAAGAGCAATTTTATGACAATCCCAACTTTGATAAAGAACAGTTGTATGACAATCCCAACTTTGATCAAGAACAGTATAATGACAATCCCAACTTTGATCAAGAACAATTTTATGGCGATCCCAACTTTGATCCAGACCATTTTTATGACCATCCTATCTTTGATCAAGAGCATGTACAACAAACTATGATAGAATTAGATGAAAATCTCTTCTATCCACAAAAGAAGGATATTGCAAGTCAAGAAGCATCTAATTATCCTTTGGAGAGAATATTTACTCCTTTGGGACAATCTTATGAATCTACATTCGTAGAACTTCTTGAGCATAATCTCATCACATTGCCTTAATCCACATCATATAGATTCATATGTTTGAGTCCCTATTGTGCATATCATCGAAGCAATTAGCATAAAACTTCATCTTGCATGGAGTTGAAACATAAAATCCAAGATCTCATAGATGATGGAATAATCAAAGTGGAAAATCCTAATGAATCATCTAGTGAAGATACTAATCTCAAGCATGATCAATATCAGGAATCCATGTCTAGCAATGGTTTGCATATCCCATCTACTTCTTCCACCATTCCTCCATCTCCTAAAGCTTCACCATCTCTATCAAAAACTAAACCTAATGATGACTATGTCTACCCTCAAGGACTACCTCTAAAAGAGATCCAAGCTAATCCACATATGACTACAAGTCCTTCTCAGGCTTCAAAGATCATAGACCCCAAGCTTCCATGTGCTTTAATTCTTATCATTCCTATTCCAAATGACTGTCCATCAGTGTGTCAAGAAACCCATATGTAGATCAAAACTCCTACCTCATCCTTATAAGTAGCTTCATGTCAAGAGGAGAAGCCATAATGTGAAGAAATAAATATCAATTATGATCAAGATCAAGACACCATCCATCTTAATCCAATGGTTGACTAGTGTCACATATCTCAAGAGTCCCATGATAATTTTATCATCCCCTTCCATCTCTTCCAAGAACATCCTCTATCTCCCAAGAAAGATCAAGATGTCCTTTCCACCATCTCTAATGAACCTATTGAAAATCAAGAGAAAGGTACCCTTTGTACACCATCTAAAGATCCTTGTCAAGATCAGAGCATCCCTTCATCTCCTTGTCATGCTCCTCCATATCCACCTCAAGAAAACATTGTTCCTCCAAATCCCTTGCAGAAAAATACATCCCATCAAGCTTCAATTGCTCCTATCAAAGCTACTCATGCTCCTGTTGATATAAAGATGAATTCTAAAGAGAAGACCCTTGGTCATGCAGCTCACTCTAAAGATGTTGATATCCCCTGCACACTTTATATCCCTCCATTCAAATGTAAGCATCAGTCTTCTCCATCTTCCAAATCCATCCTTGGTCCCTACATCCCAAAGCTGAAACCGTCACACCTTCCTTCTATATTGGGTCCTTATGTCCCTCCATCTACCATGCCTATCATTACTAGCTTGTCATCCACTTACCCTATTTCCTATCAAGATCAACAAAGACATACATCCTAGAACTCTCCCTATCAACCCATCCATATGAACCAGTCATATCAGCCCTATTCATCCACAATTCCCAAGTCTTTCAGAAGTAATTTGGATGTAAAATGAAGAAATCAGAAATATAAGAATCCACTTTCATATGAAAATCACTATGTCCCATCTGAACGACATGTGACTACAAATAAAAAGGAAATATTCAAGAGACCACAAAGATCCACTGAGAAAAGAACTAAATCAAAGAAAATATGGGTTCCTAAATCCATTATGGAAGAATTGTGTTCTAAATCATCCAAAAGAAAAGGAAAATCAAAAGTTATGTGGATTCCCAAGTCTCTCTTAAAAGACTTGCACCAAAAGGAAAAATCAGAGTTGGCATCCAAGCTTCCAAAGGATTTCACTCCGTCTCCTTTCAAACATTTTTCATCTACTAAACCTATTTTGGGTCCTCATGTCCCAAAATCCATTGTTTTGAATACATCTTCATCCATCTTGGGTCCTCGTGTACCAAGATCCATATCAAAACCTAACTCCATTTCACACACTTTTCCTCTATCACCCCACCATCCTACAAGATGTGTGTTGATGATGATCTTGCCTACACAAAACTCTCAGCTACCTATTATCCTTCCATATTGGGTCCTTACATTCCTACTATTCCTCTCATCCAGTCCTACTATCCTTCCATATTGGGTCCTTACATTCCTGCTATTCCTCTCATCCAGTCCATTACATAAATGCTTGGCTACCATCTTCCTTATCCTCCATATCATCTTCTCTACCATCACCCTATCAACAACTTTGAGCATACTTTTAGCGGCCTTGGCCTATCATAAAATATACTTCAAAGCAACACTATCCAAAGAGCAAGAAGCTTGAATTCCTACATAATAAAAAAATAATAATAAAAAGTGCCTTGGTGAAAACCTGGTAAATAGGCACCTTGGTAGCAAAAGTAAATATAAATCAATCTTTCCTATGGTGAAAACCACTTATTGTGGCACCTTGGACAAGTACCATGATGAAAACCTGGAAAATAGGCGTCATGTGTAATTCCTCCTACTTGCACTCTTCACTTGGGGGAAATTTCCTTCCATGTCATCTTCTCCCATCATATCTTACATCCAGCTAGCTCGTGAACATCTATCTTCCTTCTGCTGATCTTGACAAAGTTGAGCCTATCCATGAGCATCATGTATCCTGAAATTCATGATCTCTTCCATCAGCCTATTCACTTTCTCTCATCCATGATACCCTATCATGATCTTGCTTATCCCAAGTTCCTATCTCTGTGCATTCCTATCATAATCCAAAACATGCACTTATACCTCCATCACCCCTTATCTTGATTGCACTATCATAGCTCTATCCTATCCAACATTGACCCCTTGGTCTTGATCAAAATTGAAAAACAAGTTCTTAGAAGTCTCTTGACATGTCCATTCTTTTGGACCACATGCTTTCATGACATCAGGTCATTATCCTATATGCTCTCTAGCATCACTCCATGAGCCTACATTGCTATATTATTTTTTCCCTAGCTTGGGTAATCTTGAAGGGACTGTCCTTGAGGGTCGCATTTACCCTCTTCATCCATCATTGGTCATCTATCTCTTACATCATCTTTCTAATCCATCTACAATGTCCTACACCTTGCAAGACATTGGGGGCACACCGATGTGATCTTGCTTGAGATCGATAATCTAAAAAAGACAAAAAAAATTGCAAAATCTCTAAAAATCTAAAAAATTGCAAAATCTCTAAAAATCTAAAAATTGCAAAACCTCTAAAAATTTTAAAAATCTCCCACTTTCCTTCTTTAGTTTGCTCGCTCATGCATTCGCTCTTAGTTATCTTTGATATTTTGCTTGACTTCACATGGATTGTCCTGGTCTAGGGGGCATTGTCCTATCTTTTGGAGTCTCTCTCGTCTTGCATCAGTCACCAGTGGTTCTCACTGTGTCTACCTACTGATGCCTAGATCTCATGCCGATCTCTTTATACTTGAGAATCTTTCTCACATCAATCACCAGTGATTCTCACTATGTCTACCTACTGTCACTATACTACTGAGATTTATCACTTGCTATCTGCATATTTGACATCAATCCACTTTGGGTCTTTTCAAGATCCCACCTAACTTGACATGACCCCAACGTCATAGCTTGGGAGAAATCCATGCAAATTCATCCTCTCTATACGAGTCAGGTCAGTCATCAACATTCATTATTTGGGGGCATGGTTCCCCACTTTGATCCCATCTTCAGTTTACACTAGAGTCATTAATCTTGTTAGTTCTAAAGGACAACTATCTACTGGCATAAATTGGTGTTTCTCAACACCCCAATCAAATAGTGTTTTTCAACACTATCTTTGGACACCTCTATGTTTTTCAACACACATTGAACATCACAACGTAAACATCCCTCGATAGCAATCAAACACAATGCACTCACAAGCACAACGGTGTTTGTTTTCAACACCCCTATACACATACACATTCGACAACTTTGAAACTGGCTAAGATATGATTGAATATTTATTTGTCTGCTATCTATTCTCATGGATTTCATTGATATTTTCTTTGTCAACTGCTTGTTGGTGTGGTCCCGATGATCTGATAGTGTCAAATAAATAGGGTGTATGTGATAAGAGCTCCCACAATAAGTTGGAAAATCCTCACATCCCTCGATCTTGTTTATTTGTATGCCATGGTGAGGTTGGTACTATCTCCTTGATTATTATTGCTCTATTTTTTTATGCATGATCACACTCATGGTTACCTTGTCTTTGCATGCCTTGATACTGGTGTACTCTTACAACATCAACTGGAAATAATGTTCAGGTCATCTTGGCTTTTATGCCCTGGTGCTTACGTTCATTTCCTACATTTTATCTGACGAAAGTCATATTCATATTCTTATGGTCGCACTGGCACTAGTAAGGATTGTATCAACTCCGATGTTCCAAAAATACTTGATGATGATAATTATGCAATGATTCCAACAACCAAGTCCTAGGGTTGCATTTATCTTAGGCTTGCATTTGTATTTTAAGCTTGCATAGCGACAGTTTTGGTGCTCTCTTCATTGTCTTCTCATTCTTCAAAGGTTCTCATCTTTTTTCCTGGATTCCTCTTGACTGCACAAGTGTTCAATCCTCACTCTCTATCTTTAGCTATATGCTCAATCCTTTTTCATGATTGAAATTGAAATCTAACACTTCTATATCGCTCAAAATCATGACTCTTCTATATCCGACGCTTGTGCAGTTGACTTTCTAACATCGCTTTCTTGTCAGAATCATCTCTTGTCATCATTTTCTCAACTTCTACAATCTTTTCATCAAAAGTCCACTCTAGTCAATTCTGGTCAAACTTGGTCAACTATGGTCAAACCTAGTCAACAGGACCTCCCAATCGCTCTAAATCAATTTTTCTTTCTCTTGATCTATCTCTAAATTTCTTTGGATCTTCAATCTTACTTCTATCTATAATCTTTTGCTGTCGATTATCCTTTTGTTGTGTCATCTTTTGATTTCACTCCCGAGGGGGCGGGATGATTGCATCATTGAATATTTTCACATCATTCTCAAATCAGTCTGATCTGAATCAAAAGTCCCCATTGCTAGGGGTATCTCATCACTTGGGGCATATTCAGTGTTTTGTACCTTATGGTCAAAATTGGATATTCTATGATCTTGAATCTCTAGGGGCATCTTGATGCCTCACATCTTGTCATCTTGTCATCTGTCTTTCTAGGTATCTGAGAAAGCTAACTCAGATCCTCAAGGATCAAGCTTCGTTCTAGAGATGATTCTTTAAATCTCACTGGGTATTGGGGCAATCTAACCCTAATTCCTGAAATTCATGCTTCATTCTGAAGATGGCTCTCAAAAGCTCTTTTTGACCGTTATCTGGGCAACCTAACCTGGATCTCAGAGGGCTAACCTTCTTATTGGGGAAATCTAACCCTGATTCTGGAGATAGTTCTAAATCTTCATCAACTATCAACAGACATTGGGGCAATCTAACCCCGATCCCGATCTTCTCTCAAGTGGTATTTGGACCATTGTCTTCTCAATCTAACTTAGACTTTGGAGAATCATGCTTCGTTCTAAAGATGGTTCTTCTTCTCAATCTGATCGATGTCTTGGTAACCTAACCTAGACTCCCAAAATATTCATCTTCACATTAGACTATTCTTTGAATCAATGTGTTGCTCACACATCAATTCAAAGAGGGGAAAAATGTAACACCCCAAAATTGGCACCTTACAATTCTAAAAAAATTTGGTGCATTTTCTCATTATCAAAGTCCTATTGTACTAGGAAAATTCTCCTTCCTAATTGTCTTTAATTGACTTAGTCTCAAATGCAGAAAACCTAAATTTGCATAAATCTTACACCATATTTAATTCCTAAATTTTCAAGATTT
>MU225952.1:1133923-1146005 GCA_018584345.1 Thuja plicata | reverse complement strand
TTAATTAATTTAATTCTAAAGTCCTAAGTTCTTTTAAATTAAATTAATCCCACCCCCTTTAGCTAATACACATCAAAGGAATTAAATATTATTTGGTTATTTGAATGAATTATCCTCACTTGAATTTGATAATTCAATATGAAAAGCCACCCATGTGGCAATAATTCATTTATTTAATGAAATAATTCCTCCAAATTTGTCTCACCTTCCTCCATGGAGATGAAGAGCCGGTCGTTTCTTTCCAAGAAACTCTTCATCCTCTCTTCAGGATTTTCTATATTATGGACCTTCTTTCCTTCATTTGAGAGAGCAATTTGGAGAGTACCAAAACTATAGCGAATTAGTATCTCAATTATCTCATATTTCTAAGCTTTTGTTGCATATTTTAGTGTAATTTCATTTAGCTTAGTGGAAATTCTTCATTTCAATTTAGTTTGTTTACTATGAAGTAGCTTAATTATGTCATCTTTTTCAAGTTCTTAGCTTAAAATCTGCATATTCATTCCTAGATTACAATTGCATCTCTCATATAGAATAAGTTTCATTTTAGTTTTCAAATCTTTCAAATCCTCCATTTTAGCAATGGTCTATGTTTGTTGGCTCTCATTCTGAGAGTAATCAAACACCCCTACTAAATAGGAGGCAACGGATCGATTCAATCGATATTGTGGAATGAGCAATTCATGTTCATCTTCGCAATTCAACGATTGAGCAATGACTATGTTGTGTTGTGGCTGATTTAGAGGTCAACATTCAGACACATATAGGTACTATCTGCAATAGGATTTCCTTTGTAGTATCCAGGACTTGTGAATTTTTGTGCTCCTTCTTGAGCTTTTCATGTATTGCCTTCCTCTTGCATAGTTCTCCATATTTGGTCAGTGACTCAAGATCCAATGTTCTTGGATCACAGTCAGGTATATCTACTATTTCATCGAGTGTGATTGGTGCTTTACTCTTTTTCTTCTTCTTTGGTATGGTGCTGGAAGCAGGCGAATGAAGGATTATAGCAAGATCCTTCTCTATTTCTTTTGATTTTGGTGATTTCCTAGGAGGTGTGGTGTCTTTTATATGTTTCTTGGTATTAATCTGTTGGTTGGTAGTAGATGTCTCTACATCAACCTTGTCTTTATCTGCATCCTTTTTTACCTCTTTGGTGTCCTTGGTAGTGGCATCACTTGGTGCTTCCTCTCCACTTATATCTTTCTTATGCTCATTTGTATCTTTTTTCTCCCCATGTTCTTCACCCCTCTCCATGGGTATGTTAGCATGAGGCTCAGTTGTTTTCTCTTTTCTTCACTGATAATATTGATAGTTTGTATCAATAAATGCATGTGAGCTAGTTACTCAGTGATCACAATGACACTTCCTTTGCCTCACATGAGTTGACAAGTATGAAGAAAAATTAGAATGAATCTGTGGCTGAATTCAACAAAAGATTCAACAAATTTTTAAATAGGATTCCAAGGAATGTTCAACCTATTGATTTTTTTTTATAAATTTCTACATGGGTTCTTTTGATAGCAAGTCAAATTATGAAATCAGATCTCATAAACCTTCTAATTTAGCACATGCTCTCAAGATTTCTATAGCTATTGAAAATGATAGGAAGGCATCTAGTATAATCACTAAGAGGGAGGAAACTCAGATTTTCAATCCAAAAGAGCCAAAGCAACACAAGGAAGAAGATAAATTAGACAAACTTATGAATATGGTGAAAGGCCACCAAATGAATAATGGAAAAGATAATTTTAAGTACAACCAAAATAATTGAGTACCATACAAAAGTTATAGATACAGATTGCAGGACATGCCTTATAAAAAAGAATGGAAGGATGGGAAACCAATGAACAAATAATTACAAACTCCTAATCCATTAAGGAAAAGCAACCATTTTTTGGAAAGCTATCCTTGGTGTGAAGCCTGCACACTACCACATTCTTATGAACATTGTGTTGTCACCCAAAGATGGAAAGAGGATGAAGATCAGAATGATAATCAATGACCCACGGTGAATAATTTATCTGCAGATCCTATGTGGGGATATGATTATTATAGATCTTCAGATGAATACTACTACAGGGATGACCTAAATAGAGTATACCAATATGGGTATTATCAAGAGAGTACTCCAATATTAAGAGAATTAACAGAAGAGGATAAGAAATCATACACAATAGGTGCAGTAGAAGAAGCAAAAAGTAATTATAAGCTAAGGAATAGAACAGTAAATGTACACTGAGGGAAACCTCACCAAGGAAACAACATAATTTGGAAAATGTATTTTCATGGTGCTTGCTGTAGGGATGGTAATAGAGATGGTGTCATTTTCTTTTCCCCTGATAACAAAATATTTAAATATTCCTTTTTACTAGATTTTGAATGTACTAACAATGTTGCAAAGTATGAAGCTCTACTTCTTGGTTTGAGGATAGCTGGTAAGCATGGAATAAAATGTTTAAGTGTCTTTGGGGATTCTTAATTAATTGTTTCTCAAGTTAAAATTAATTTTTTTGCTAAGAAGCCTCATCTTAAAATATATAGAAATGAAGTATGGGATTCTATAGAATGATTTGATACTTTTTCTATTAACTGGATAGATAGATAAGAAAATATCCTTACAGATTTTATGGCTAATTTGGCATTGAAGCATAATGACATCCCTTGTGAAGACATAGTTCAAGTTGAGGTTAAAACTAGGCCTGCTATACCTGATAACATCAACAACTGGAAAATATTTAAAGATGACAGAGATATAATCAGATTTTTAGCATGTGAACAAGAGTATGAAGATCAATTGATAGACTTGAATTATCGTGTTGAGAGAAAGAATGGGAAAGAAGTATTATTTGGAAAGGAGTTCATTCAACTTAAAACAAATAAGGTTCCAAAGGGCCTTGTAGAAATGGAGAGACTGTTTGACAATAAAGATTAAAAAATGAACAAGAAAAACACTAATGTCACAATAGATGAAGTAGAAAGAATAAACTTGGGAAATAAAGAAAATCCAAAGGAAGTATTTGTGGCTAAAAGTTTAACCCCCAATATCATAATAGATATCATCAAATTATTTATAAAATATAGGCATGTATTTGATTGGTCCTATGATGAGCTTAAAGCTTACCGAGAGGACCTTTTTCAACATGAGATACCTTTGAAGCCTAATGCCAAACCATTTAGACAAAGGCAAAGGCCTATAAACCCTAATTTAGCTCCCAAGATGAAAGATGAGTTAATCAAGATGAGGTATACTGGTATAATAAATCCAAATAGGCAATCAACATGGGTTTCAAATTTGGTCCCTGTCAGAAAAAAGAATGGTGATATAAGACTTTGTGTAGATTTCAGGAACCTAAACATATCATCATTAAAGGACAATTATGCATTGCCTAACATGGAGGCATTATTACAAAAGGTCGCAGGAAATGAATTATTATCAATGATGGATGGGTTCTCAAGGTATAACTAGGTGAAGGTAAAAGAAGAGGAACAATACAAGACAACATTTACTGTACCTTGGGGTACTTATGTATATGCTAGAATTCCTTTTGGAATCACTAATGCAGGAGCTAATTTCCAAAGAGAAATAGATGTGGCCTTTGAGGATTTCATTGATATAATTATGGTGGTATATCAGGATGACCTAACTGCTTACTCCAAAAATGCAGAAGATCATTGTGGACACTTGGAGTAGATTTTTCAAAGAGCCTTGAATATGAGATATCTTTGAACCCAAATAAATGTCATTTTTCAGTAGTTGAAGGAAAATTATTAGGGAATATTGTATCCAAAGATGGAGTAAGAATAGACCCAGAGAGGATTGCAAAAATTGATAAAATTGAGGTTCCTAAGAGTGTTAAAAGATCCAATCTTTCTTCGGACAAATAAACTTTGAGAGGAGATTTGTTCCAAATTTTTTAGAAATAATTAACCGATTGTTGTGATGTTGAAAAAGTGTGCAGACATGAAATGGACAAATGAAGCCTTGGAAGAGTTTGTAAATATTAAAAAGGCAATTAAGGAAGCTCATGTCCTCAAGTCCCTGGATTATACTAAGTCATTTCAATTATTCTCCTTTGCAACATATCACACCATTATTTTTGTCTTACTACAAAAGAATAATGAAGCATATGAACAACCAATAGCATTATTCAGTAAAACCCTTCAAGCCTCTAAGTTAAATTATGATATTAATGAGAAAAAAGCTTATGCACTTGTAAAGGTAGTAAAGTCCTTCAGGACTTAATTGGTAGGATAAAAAGTGATAGCCTATGTTCCTAATGCAACAATAAAGGATATATTCAAACAATCAAAAGTCATAGGCAGAAGATGTAGGTGGGTGAATCAAATTCAAGAATTTGATATAGATATTCAGATCACTAAAATTATTAGGGGAAAAGGATTAGCAAGGTTGGTGGAAGAATCAAATATGGTTGCATTACAGGTAAATCAGATTGATCTAAGTGAAACTCAGACAAGTATTGAAAGATGCCCTTGGTACACTAACACTGTATATTTTTTAAAACACGTGAAATGTCCTAAAAACCTTACAAATAGTCAAAAGAGGACATTAAAATTGCAAGCATCTAAATATATCTTGATGCAAGGAGACTTGTACTAGAAAAATAGGGATGGTATACTTCTTTTGTGTCTAGATACATACCAAGCTAAAAAGGTGCTTAAGGATATCCATGATGGAGCATGTGGGGGACACTTTTCAGCAAATACCACTACACACAAGATATTGAATGCAGGATACTATTGGCCTTTCTTATTTAAGGACTGCCATAAATATGTTCAGAGATGTGAGGCATGTTAGAATTTTTTAGAAAAACTCAAATATAATGGTGCATTACATCTTAATCCTATGTCTACTGAGGAACCATTCCAAATGTGGGGAATACATTTCATAGGTGAAATCACTAATATGTCTAGTGGTGGATATAAATGGATTTTGGAAGCCACTAATTACTTCACTAAGTGGGTGGAAGCCATACCAACTAGACAAGATACTAGTAAGGTGGTAATCAATTTCTTGACTAAAAAGATATTGACAATATTTGGTGTTCCTCATAAGATTGTTTGTGATAATTCTATGTGTTTCAGATCTGCAGAGTTCATTGAATTTCATAAGAAATATAGAATAAAGATTTCTTATTCATCCCCTTATCACCCTTAAGGAAATGGCCAAGAAAAATCTAGCAACAAAAATATAATGAATATTATCAAAAGGATGTTGGATAACAACAAAATATCATGGGATTCAAAATGACCACTTGCACTTTGGGAAGATAGAATTACAATTAAAAAATCTACTGGATATTCCCCATATTAACTTTTCTATGGGAAGAAACCTCACTTACCACTAAATAACTTGTTACCAATATACAATTTTGTAAATAAAGAGAAATGGGAAGAGGTGGACTTCATGGAAGACAGATTTCAACAACTTGCAGAATTGGATGAAATAAGGAATCAAGATCATGAGATAAATCATGAATTACAGTAGAAAGTGAAAGACTTGTTTGATAAAAAGACCATGGAAAGGAAGTTTCAAGAAGGAGATCAAGTTTTGAGATAGAATGTAAAAGATTGGGACAAAGGAAAACATGAAAAGTTTGATGCTTTATGGGTAGGACCTTTCATCATTATTAGTAAAGGAGGTGAGAATTCTTATCTCTTCTAGGATTTGGAAGGTTACCATCATGAGCTTCCTGTGCATGGTCAATACCTTAAACCATTTTCTATTGAAAAAAACAATAGGAAGGTTTTTTTCCTTACCTATACAACATGTATTATATTCTTGTGTTCTTCTAATGTTCTACTTTTCCAGAGATAGCTTAGATCTATCTGTGTTCAGGTATGAACACACATCCCCAGGAAGAGGCACTGGTGAAACCCAGATTTGCAGATTGATTTATGTTCATAATCAATCAAGAAAGTATCTATTTGCACTTATTTGTTTATCATCTATAGATTTTTGATTTACATATTATGCTTTCAATTATGTTTTCTTTTAGGCCTTTTATTATTACTATATTGTTTTAATCTATGTCTCTAACAATTATTTATGTCTACCATTGATTTCTTCTTATTCCCCTTTGGTACAGATCTAAAGTAAAAAATCAAAATCAAAATGCAGTTTTTGCAACCGTGTGGTCATAAACCTACCTTTTTCTACCTATCATGTGATGCCATTGTTGGTGCCCAAATCAACAAATTGGATTTCCTATGGACTTGCCAATATAATGCTAGGAAACCCAAGTGATTTTGCCAACTAATAAGTCACAACCAAGGCAAGGTTGGAACTTCTGCAATTCTGGCTCTGCAAAACCAAGGATGGTAGGCCTATACCTTGACATATCCTTCAAGTTACAAGGATTTTTATAGCAAATAAGAAACACTTCAACCTTCTCTCTCAAGTATGGCAAGGCACTTGAAAGAAATCTAACCGAAAGCAATATATCATGAACTATAAACTGAAATAATTTAAGTAATTGAAAGAATGTTTAGTAAATGTATATGTAATTTGAAATGAAAAGATAGATAAGATATCACAAAACTATAAAAATTTAACTTAATAAGTATAATCCAAATAATTATTACACCAGTGCCTTATTCTATCACGAGCAATAGATTCAAAATCATCCCAACCTTATCTTCAACCTTAGAGACAGTTTTACAAGAAAACTTATCACTTCAAAGGTTTTATGAAATGAAAATGCAACCTTGAACAAGTTAAGAGATATTTCAAAAGGATACTAATTCTCAGATGACATACTAATTGACTGATGCCTTAATCAATAGAATTTAACCATGCAAAATGAGAAAACCAACTGATAAATAAAGACTATGAACCGGATCAGGAAACATGCACATCAAACTGTCACTTTGAAGAAGTTCTGCAGATTTATCTGAGGGACTAATTGTAAAATGATAATGAACATTGAAAAAATCACACATATGAAAGAAAAAGGACTTATCTTTATTTGATTCTAAAAAATAGTACATCCAGGTCCATGTTATAGTTTTTGATCCAAAACTATCCAAATATGTGAAATTGTATTATATTGTATTGTCTTCTCTCTTTACATTTTACATTATGTATATATATATGTGTTTGAGTGGCTTTAATGACTCTTTAGGGTGAAAAGACACAACCCTTATTACAAATTATTTTGAAAAAACAATAAACTAACTAAAAATAACTACCTAACTTTCAGATTTGGCTTTGGTCAAAAATCCAAAACACCTCATGAAAAGTTTCTATTTCTTCTAGAGATAGGAGATTTGATTTCCCAAACTGGGTCATTTTTAGATTTTTAAAATTCAACTATCTTCAGCCTCTGTCAGCATCATATGTGTAGCAGGTCAAAATTCCATAATTTTCTAAAGGCTTTGATTAGTTAGTTCTATTTATTTGTGTCATAAATATTCCTTCCTTTGATTTTTTTAGTATGGAGAAACTTCCTTCTTGCTAATGGATTGAGACTTCTAAATTATCAAAATTTAGGGTACCACTAGTGGCTCTTTTTGGGGACGTATGCTCCCTATGAGCATAGAAAGATTCCAGCTATCTCTAGAGAAGCAGACCAAGTATCCACACTTAATCTGATGCAAAGTGAAATTGGGTGTCCCCATGCCCCCCAAAAAAAGTGAACACTACTTCTTTCATCTATCAAACACATAATTATGATCATGTAATACTTTGGATCTCCCAAATACAATGCCACCATTCTCATGGACCATTCATTGCTTTATTAACATGCTTTGACATTTGTTTACCCTTAGAAGTAGGTGCACTATAGTCCTTGCTAAATAGAAGATCCCCATGCATTTGATCAACCCTACAAGTAACTAGATTAAGCTCTTTTGCTTGGATGCCTTTGCGTACATAATCTTCCCTATACTCAAGATGTTGTTTCTCTTCACAAAAATGATTTAGAGATAACTCACATTCAGGAACTTCCTTCTTATTAATAATTTGATTAGATAGGATACTCATATAATTATCAGAACTAATCTTCAACATATTCTCCTCATTATGTATGTTTGATTCCATCTCATCTTCACATGTTTGATACAACTTCTACTTATAGGATGAAATAATGCATGTCTCACTTTCTGAATACACTTCACCATACATATTTTGAGTTTCATCATCTTCAAAATGATCACTAAGCCCACTATCTTTATCATGATGTTGATGGACTTGATTGCATAGAAAATATTCTTCAAATAATGGATTCAAGGATATAGATAACTCAGGCATATCTCCATGAGAGATTTCATCTGAAACTTGTTCGTGTTCATATGTTGTATGTTCTATTTCATCTCTGTTATTTGATTCCTAAAATTTATCATCTTCTTCATCTAGTACCCCCTAAGTTGAAGGAATTATATTTTTCCATTAGTATACACAAAGAAAAACATGATCTACACCATCATTTTACACTACACCAATAGACAGGGTAAAGCACTACCCAACGCCAAGTTTACCTGATACTTCCAAGTTCAAAGCATCTCGATAAACACTATTCAGTGTTACCCAATGACAAAAAGGTTAAAGGAACCCGACCAGTAACAACAGTGCAACCCGACTGAACAGAAAAGAGAGAAACCCGACAGATAAAGGGACCCGACAATCAGTTCAAACAAAGGAACGCTGATAGACTTTCAGTTCAACCCGATGACCAAGAACTGACAGTCAATTACATCCTGCAAAAAGTGGATCTAACTTTCCACATCAGATAAATCACTGAAGTTGTATATATAGATTCTTGATTTGTTTTAAAACCATTATGTGTGAAGGAAGCAATGTATTTACTATTGTTTTAATTAGTTTTACTGATTTGAGACATGTAAACTAAAGATCAAGGTCAATTTGTAAACCTTAGATCTAAGAGTTAACATTGTAATGCATGATTCTAAGATAGGTCAAATACTTGTATAAATAGATGCTCAATCTATTGTGAGCATGTTGTTGTTTGATGATGATTTTCACCATGGAGAGCATCTAAGAACTAGACAAGAGATTTCATGCAGAAGGACAGAAAAGAATCAAATCAGTTTCAAGAACAAGAACATAGGCTACCGAGGAGCAGAGAAAGGTATTAATCAGTCACTTAAGGTGATATTCTTATTATGAGAGCTTTAGTAGATCTTTGATCAGCAATTGTAGATTCCATATAGTCAGATCAAACATATGTACTCATTCTAACAAGTGTAGTACACTTAAGAAATCCTTTCAAGAAAGGTGGACTTAACAATCCTATTGTAAATCTCTTAATCGAGTGCACACTTAAATCAGTGTTGCTAAAGCTCTTAACAGAGTAGATCTTAACCGGTCTCCACTTTAATACTCCTAATAGGGTAGATCATCAGAAGTGATCAATTGTAAGCCTTTACTAGCTCCCTTTCATTCTGCAGATAGTGAAGTTTTTTGAGTGTCATCCCCACCGCAGTTTTTACTTCCTAACAGGATTTTTCTGTGATATCATATCTTGTGTTATGTGTTTATTACTTTCATGAATGTTTCTATGAATGTTGCAAACAATTAATGATTATGAATTAATACTACATGCATAAGAAAGAACAACAGTAATGGTTGGTAATACAATCATGAATGATTACTAATGATGAATGGTGAAAAGAGTTAAAAGTTTTAGAGGTACTGATTCACCCCTCCCCTCTCAGTACTACTTCCCATTAATCGCAACAATTGGTATCAAAGATAAGTCTCTTCTTGGAAAATCTTAAAGGTGTAAGAGCAAAGATCATACAATGGAGAAGTACAAACTTGATAAGAATATTGAGAATAAAAAATTTGAGATACAGATGTTCTATGAATAGTATAAAGAAGTGAGAATCAAGATGAGAGAGATATTGGATGAGAGGAAAGGTATGGAAACCTAGAGAAATGAAAAATATTATCAAGAAGAAGAGATACAATGACCGAAACAAAATGGAGACAACTCCTAGATCTGCCAGCAGAGTCAACAAGTCGTGAGGAACAATTACTTCTCACCGACACACCTCATAGAGAGAAGGAGAAACACAAGGCAAGTCATCAGCACATTGTTTTGGACAATGTTGAAGACATGGAGCCAATAGATTTGGAAAAGGTAATGGATGATCTTGACATCCAAGATATCACTAAGTGTGACTCTAATAAAGATCCGTAGAAGAAAGATGATGTAATATTCATAACACTTAAGGATCAAGGAAGGAAACAAGAATTGAAGACATCAGAGGATAAAGATATGAATGTTGCTGATGAGACATGGTAGGACACATTAGTTATGGACATAACATAACCAGACCCTACAGAGAAAGTATAAAAAGATGAAGATGTCACTACCCAAAAAGATTAAACTGACAAGTAGGACACCACTCTAGATAAAGCCCAAGATAGCACACAAAGAAATATGCATGTATTAATAGAGGAAATCAATATACTAGAGGGTAATGATGGATATACTACAGAGGACACAAGCACACCTGAGGACAAGGGTGATGTTGAAGCAAAAGACACCACAGATAATACAAAGGACACAACTATAGAGTAAGCTGCAACTGATGATTAGAAAGATAAGTTTGTTGAACAAAGTAAAGAAGAAACACAAAAGGTAGAAGAGGACATGCAGAAAGATAAGAGTGAAGAAGCAATGAAATATGAGCTGGAAAAGAAAATAGAAGAAAAATCTACAGAGACACCCAAGGTTGATAGAGAGACGTCTTCACCAAATCGACAGGTACACTCCGAGCAGAAAACACAAGAAGCATCATCAACAAAGCCTTCACCAAGCACTTCAAAGAGGAAAAATGAACTAGCAATGGTAGTTCATACATCTGCATCCCCACAAGTCTCAAATAAGAAGAAGAGCAAGCATAAGAATCCAATAACTCTAGATGAAATCATTGAGATTCCAGTTTGTGATCCCAAGACATTGGATCCAACTGGATTGACCAAGTATGCAAGAATCTGTGAGAGAAAACAAATGCAAGACAAATTAAGGAAAGCCATAAAGGAGGAAAAGGTACTGGAAGTAGCAAGAGGTATACTTCAGCAAATAGTACCAGATGTAGATGTTGATCAAATAACCTCAATGCTTGATCAACTAGTGGTTCTCATAGAGGCAATCACATCTCAGAACATCGATGCTGAGAATTTCATGGAAGAAAGACTTGAACAAAAGTATGAGTTCAAACTAGCAGAGAAAATAAGACAAGAAGTGGCATTGAAAAAGGTAAAGCTTTATGAATTGGTAAGCACAACTGATCCAATAATCTCATAAGCTATTACTTTGATACAGAAATTGTGTACACTTCATCAACTCACACAGGAGTATACCGACAAGATAGCACAAATAGATGATAATCTTCAAACAAGTGCACAAAGTCTCATGAATAGTGAAGAGGCAATAAAATTGCACAATGAGCAACTCAAATAGGCTTGAAAATTAAGACAGGACATACAAATTATAGAGACCAAGTTTAGAGATGAGGTAAATGAGCTACAAGCACACCTCTTACTGACACTCTCACTACTGCAGAAACATATGACAGAGGAAAATGCACTAATTTCCACCCCAGAAATGTCTATCCTAGACAACATTTATGATATGCATGCAAGGCTAGAGCTGGAGCACATGGCACTAGAAATCCTAAAGAAAAATGGGAGAAATTGCTCGAAGACATCAAGAACACCCATTAACATATTCTTGACACATTGTAAGTTACACATTTTTGTCATATTTTTGGCATCTTATAAGTTGTACATTTTTGTCATGAGTATCAAATAAAGGGGGAAGTGATATGTACAATCATAGTAAAAGGAGGAAGTGAAAGGAGTAAATGATGTGTACAGTCAAACAATTGAAAGAGCAAAGAATAGGGAATGTATAGTAAAAAGGCAAGTATACATGTACATATATACTTATACTATACCGACACATATGTTAGGAACCTGTGTGTTCCTTCTGTTTATTTGGTTAGTGTAGTGTTGTTGGACGCATATGCTTTGTAAGTCGTCCCGTGAGTATATTTTATTATCCCACATGCATAGGTAGTATTACTTTTC
>MU225952.1:1108973-1128698 GCA_018584345.1 Thuja plicata | reverse complement strand
TTGTATTGAGCTTGCTCAAAGGAGGTTACCCCCTCGAAGTGGCCCACGATCAATAGATTCATTTTGCATTCTGCTATTGCTCTATATTCGGTGATTTCGTGCATTCTCACCATATTGCTGTAAGGAGATTCCTCACAACATACAGTTAGGGGGAGTAATATAATGTCAATGATATAGACATGGTGTACATACTAAATACTTTAGTATTATGCACATATCAGTTTTTGATACTAATGTCACAGGGGGACATTGAAGGCATTATATTTTTCCATTAGTATACACAAAGAAAACATGATCTACACCATCAGTTTACACTACACCAACAGACAGGGAAAAGCACTACCTGACACCAAGGTTACCCAATACTGCCAAGTTCAAAGCATCCCAATAAACACTATTCAGTGTTACCCAATGACAAAAAGGTTAAAGGAACCCCACGAGTAACAACAGTGCAACCCGATAGAACAACAAAGAGAGGAACCCGACAGATGAAGGGAACCCAACAATAAATTCAAACAAAGGAACGCTGATAGACTTTTAGTTCGATATGATGACCAAGAACCGACAGTCAGTTACATCCTGCAAAAAGTGGATCTGACTTTCCACGTCAGATAAATCACTAAATTTGTATATATAGCTTCTTGTTTTGTTTTAAAACCATTATGCGTAGAAGAAGTAATGTATTTATTATTGTTTTAATTAGTTTTATTGATTTAAGACATGCAAACTAAAGATCAAGTTCAAGTTGTAAACCTTGGATCTAAGAGTTAACATTGTAATGCGTGATCCTAAGATAGGTCAAATACTTGTATAAATAGATGCTCAATCTATTGTGAACATGTTGTTGTTCGATGATGATTGTAGCTATGGAGAGCATCTAAGAACCAAACAAGAGATTTCATGCAGAAGGACATAAAATAATCAAATCAATTTCAAGAACAAGAACATAGGCTACTGACAAGCAGAGAAAGGTATTAATCACTCACTTAAGGTGATATTCTTATTATGAGAGCTTTAATAGATCTATGATTAGAAATTGTAGATTGCATACAGTGTACTCATTCTAACAAGTGTAGTACACTTAAGAAATCCTTTCAAGAAAGGTGAACTTAACAGTCCTATTGTAAATCTCTTAACCGAGTGCACACTTAAATCAGTGCTGCTAAAGCTCTTAACAGATTAGATCTTAACCAGTCTCCACGTTAATACTCCTAATAGGGTAGATCATCAGAAGTGATCAATTGTAAGCCTTTACTAGCTCCCTTCCATTCTGCAAATAGTGAAGTTTTGTGGGTGTCATCCCCACCGCATTTTTTAGTTCCTAACAGGAGTTTTTTGTGATATCATATATTGTGTTATGTGTTTATTAATTCCATGAATTTTGCAAACAATTAATGATTATGAATTAATACTACATGCATAAGAAAGAACAACAATAATGGTTGGTAATACAGTAATGAATGATTACTAATGATGAATGGTGTAAAAGAGTTAAAAAATTTAGAGGTACTGATTCACCCCTCCCCTCTCAGTACTACTTCCCATTAATCCCAACATAAGTATGTACTGATCCATCAACTTGTGTGTCATGGTGGATTGAGAAAAATATTTGACCACTCTTCTCAACATGTTTTTGATATTCCATGTCTAGTAAATATGAGATTTCTTCTATACTGAGAAGATCTTCTTCCTCATCATCATGGTCATTGATACCTATTTCCATACAAATCTCACTACGTACAGATTCTTCTTCAATATGATCTGAATTTTTCTCCTCCATGTCATCACAAGTATTATTATGGTTCTCAAGAATGGGTGCTTCTTTATTTTCTGTATGACTAGTGCACTCATCTTCCTCACCAAGATAATCATCAAGCACAAGGCCTTGTTCAATCTGAGCATAAGCCTCCATTTTTCTATCTTCATCATCTTCTTCTAATATATGTGCAAGGAACTTTACAAAAGGATCATCGGATGTAATTCCCAATTTTTTGACCTTTCTCATGATTTATTTTTGTGAAGGCATAATTTTTGAAGGTATTTCTCAAAGATTGTTCACCATTCTTATCAGAAAATGTGGATAAGACTCCCCTTCAAATCTCTCTAAGATAAAAATAAATTCATCAAGTAGAGACATACTAGGATCCTCTTCCATGCTGCAACTTTGTTCTTCATACCGTTCATAGCACAAGTTGTCTTCTTCACCACTGGAATCATGAAACATATAAAGAAACCATTTCTCAAACTATCTCCATGATGAGATGGACTGCATAGCTAATGATTCATATTCTTCTTGTGCATTATTTTTTAATGACCATGTAAACAGCTTCATGGCATCATCTTATGTATGAACCTCATAATTATCAAGGAATATATGAAAAGAATCCAAATGATCAAGATCTGAATCATCATAATCTCCATAAAAATTAGAAACCCTCTGTGAAAGTTGTGAAAACAATTCATTAGAACTGTATTGAAACTTTCTAAGATCAAAAGGTCTGGTATCAATGGGAATCAAAAACCTTTTGAACAGAATTTTAAACATTATGTAATAGATCTTCTATTACTAATTAAAGGACAAATACTCATCCCTTCCAAGCTATCTCCCTCAGTGGAGAAATTAAAAATTTCTGACATGTAGGTTCGCCACCTTTTTATCTCCTTTTGAGTCTTTTCCCACAATAGAATCACTGACTGAAATAATTTATTAAATAAAGTTACCACCTTCTTATCAAAAGGAAACTACTTACTATATTCTGAGTTCTTTTCTCCCAGTAGAGTCTTAAATATATCACTAGAGCTTCTAGGTAAAATAAAAAATGTTCTTTTGAACAACTCCCCAGCAAAGTCACCAATCTTTTGGTGCTCAAATCAACAGATTGGATTTCCTATGGTCTTTCAAATCCATTGCTAGGAAACCCAAGTGATTTGGCCAACTAACAAGTCACATCCAAGGCAAGGTTGGAACTTCTACAATTATGGCTCTACAAAACCAAGGCTGGCAGGCCTATAACTTGACTTATCCTTCAAGTTACAAGGATTTTTATAAAAGATAAGAAATAATTCAACCTTCTCTCTCAAGTATGGCAAGGCACTTGAAATAAATCTTACTGAATGAAATATATCATGAACTATAAACTGAAATACTTTAAATAATTGAAAGAATGTTTAGTAAATGTGTATGTAATTTGAAATGAACATATAGATAAGATATCACAAAACTATAAACAATGAATTGAATAACTATAATCCAAATAATGATTAGACCAGTGCCTTATTCTATCATGGGAAATAGAGTCAAAATCATCCCAACCTTATGTTCAACCTCAGAGATACTTTTACAAGAAAACTTATCACTTCAAAGGTGTTATGAAATGAAAATGCAACCTTGAACAAGTTTAGAGATATTTCAAAAGGATACTACTTCTTAGATGACAAACCAATTGATTGATGCCTCAATCAATAGAATTTAACCATGCAAAATGAGAAAACCAACTGATAATAAAGACTATGAACCGGATCAGAAAACATACACATCAAACTGTCACTTTGAAGAAGTTCTGCTGATTTATCCGAGGGACTAATTGTAAAATGATAATGAAACAATCACACATATGAAATAAAAAGGATGTATCTTTATTTGATTCTAAAAAAATAGTACATCTAGGTCGATGTTACAGTTGTTGATCCAAAACTATCCAAATATGTGAAATTGTATTATCTTGTATTGTCTTCTTTCTTTACATTTTACATTTGTATATATATTTTTGAGTGGCTTTCACACCTCTTTAGGGCTTAAAGACACAACCCTTATTACAAATTATTTTGAAAAAAAAAAACAAAAACTAACTAAAAAATAACTACCTAACTTTCAGATTTGGGTTTGGTCAAAAATACAAAACACCTCTTGAAAAGATAATATTTCTTCTAGAGATAGGAAATTTGATTTCCCAAACTGGGTCATTTCTAGATTTTTAAAATTTGAACATCTTCAGCCTTTAACAGCATCATCTTTGTAGAAGGTTGAAATTCTAGCATTTTCTGAAGGCTTTGATTTGTTAGTTCTATTTATTTGTGTCATAAAGCTTCCTTCCTTTGATTTTTTTAGTATGGAGAAACATTCTTCTTGCTAATGGATTGGGATTTCTAAATTCTCAAAATTTAGGGTACCACTAGGCACAATGAATAAATGAGTGACCTTTCACCCATCGCACGGTTGTGAAGCACATAGGTTTTGACCCCACAGGAATCGAGACAGTCTTAAGGAATTGTTGACGTTCTAAAATTTATGCCCGACGTCCACATAGATTCTTCATTTATCATAGAACCATAAAAAAATTTTGTGTGTCATATGGGGCTCCACTTGACTAAAGTCAGACTAAATGATATCCAATTGTATCAAGTGATGATCCAATGGTCAAGTGTGATGGCGCTATCACAAGTTGCACATTGTTTAACCATCACACGATGGAGAAATAGGTGACAGGTGTCTCAGGCCCACCAAGATCTATGGGTGAAATAACAGGGATATAGGTTTCAGTGTTTGGTTAGCGGAACAAAGTGAATGGACTACATGGAAGCATGCAAAGCATAGTAAAGGATGGGTTACTTAAAAGTTATCTTTTATCCCATGCTTTAAATAAATATCCAAGACTTAATCAAGAAAGTAAAGATGATCAGATAATAAAAAAGGAATTAAAGGGAGATATGCAACCAAGAGATAGAAGATCTACAGCTTAGCACGATGGTGTGATGGAAAAGTAAATGAGTTTTAGTTTCTGCGCAGTAGCGAAGATCTGACACATGTCAACAGAAGGGAGAAAGACTGAGACCTTTTGCGAAAGCATTATATTCATTTATTACGTGGCATTAAAATCTTTGATTATCCTCAAAGTTTATTTTATAATTTGATTATTTGACTTTTGCATGCAGTTTATAAAGGTGGCAAACATGGCTAATATATCAAATGATCAGATAGTTCATATTTTTTATATCGTGAGGAACAATCACATGCAAATGTAATGAAGCAAGTTCACAAAGGAATAACTGACGCCATGGTTGTGGTCGATAAAGGTGACTAACGTAATTCCAAAGATCGTACACCAGAAACACATTCATCAACATAAGTAGAGAT
Source organism: Thuja plicata (assembly GCA_018584345.1). Taxonomy (NCBI): domain Eukaryota; kingdom Viridiplantae; phylum Streptophyta; class Pinopsida; order Cupressales; family Cupressaceae; genus Thuja; species Thuja plicata. The sequence continues at coordinate 1,123,564 of MU225952.1, read as the reverse complement.
AATAACATGATCAAAGCATTATCCTATTGAAGAAACATTGGCATGAAATATCTCTAACAAATCAGAAGCAATTTTTTAGAGATTATCACTCTAGTTTCTCCTGATCGATGACATTGGTGATATTGATCTTCTAGATAGATTTATTAAACATACTTGTAATAGTTTCTGATATCACACAGAGTTTATGAGAAGCAATATGGATAGATATAAGATTGGATTCCCATCACGATGCAGATCCATTATTTAATTTGTTTTCCCAGGCATATTATGAAAATCTTGTTAAGTTATTATGAGACCTAATCAGTCGATAATTGTTATTGAATAGGGATAACTATTTATTCCATTATTGTAACTAAACATTCAGTTATTGATAATTAGCTTAGGTATTTTTTAGGAATAGTTGTATTGAACTGAATCTTGTTTACATCCTTTGGATTTTGTATTTATAAGGATACCAAGATCAACACGGGATGGGCAATAAGACTGACTGTTATTATAGTTAGATGGGATAGTTGGATCAATAACTACAAATGTGAACTCAATTGTACCATTTTTTAGAATCAAATAAAGATAATTCATTTTTATTTCACATGTGTGATTATCTCATTATCATTTTATAATTAGTCCCTCAGATAAATCAATTGAACTTCTTCAAAGTGATAGTGTTATGTACATGCTTCCTGATCCAGTTCATAGTCTTTATTATCAATTGGTTTTCTCATTTTACATGGTTAAATTTTGTTGATTGACGCCTCAGTCAATTGGTCTATCATTTGAGAAGTAATATCCTTTTGAAATATCTCTAAACTTGTTTCAAGGTTGCATGTTCATTTCATAACACCTTTGAGGTGATAAGTTTTCTTGTAAAACTATCTCTGAGGTTGAACATAAGATTGGAATGATCTTGACTCTGTTGCCCATGGTTGATTAAGGCACTAGTTTTTATTTCTTATTGGATTATGGTCATTAGTTCATTGTTTATAGTTTTGAGATATTATATCCATCTACTCTATTCAGTTTATATTTTGTATCCATCAGCATTCCTTCAATATTTATAGCATTACATTTAACACTTGGTATTACATTGCTCTTAGTTTAAGGATCTCAATAGTACTTTTCCATACTTTAAAAGAAAGGAGTTTGGAACACATATTATTTTCTCTAAAAATCCCTTAAGATTTGGAAGATAAGTCTAGGGTGTAGGCCTACCAGTCTTCGTTCTGCAGAGCCAAAATTGTAGAAGGTTGAAACTTGAATTGGTTAAAACATTTTCAATTGGAAAATCACTTGGCTTTCCCATCATTGGATCAAAAAAATCCATAGGAAATCCAATCTATTGATTTGAGCACCAACAAGAGGATTGTTTGATCCTAGTTATTTAGTCTTTTCCTTTATAGAATTAAAAAAAAAGCGCTAAAAAAATGGCGAATCTACTGGGGAATTGCTAAAGTAAAATGATTAGTGAGTGTAGGATAATTGTTTCCTTACTTTGTTGTTTTAACCCCATAATCTGGTTGAGAAAAAGAGTCAAGGTCTTAGAAGTCTAAAATTTATTTCAGATCTGTGTAAGGATAGCTTGGAAATGCTTTTATTGCAATGAGTATAAGAAATATTGTGTGGCTTTCTTGGTTGGATGAAACCCAGAAATAGATGTGTCAAATGGCTTTAGCTATTTGAAAATTTTCCTCTGCAAGGAGGTGGTGACTCTATGTGAAAAAAATGTGATGGAGCTATAAAGAAGGCTCTAGATATGCTATGTTTCCAGTCAAGTAAATAAGAGCAATAGCTATAATTTCTTCCCAGGTAATCCTCATGTTTCTATAAGATAGAAAGTTATCTTGAGAAAAAGTGGTTTCCCTATCAAGTGATTTCAGCACTAGTTGAGAGAGAAAAGTGTAGAAGATATATTTGCATACTAATTTGTTGTCAGCTTTAGCTCTCATGTTGGGTTGTAGTATGCAAATTGATTGAAAATTTTTATCAAGCATTATGGTGATCAAGTTGAACGTTGGTATATTCTTGAGTTGGTATTTTAATTTAATGCAAGGTTGTATATGATTGTTTATGGAAGCACATGGAAAAGTATTTTGATTATTTCCAGCCTTGTGTATATTCAAGTGTGACCATGTCTAATGAGTTGGCACAGCCATGTAGTAGAAGAGGTTTCAATACTAATTTGTATGTGGCTATAAATTTTATTGATATCTCAAGTTACCCAAATCTTATTCCATCATAAATAAGAAAATGATTGCCTAGATTTAGTGGTGGGAGAGAGGAAAATGTTGAACAGCATTGTAGAAAGTTCATAGACTTAATTGAGGATTTTGATATTGAATATGAGGATAGTGTTATGAGATTATTTATCCAATCTTTGGTAGATGATGCAAGGTGGTAGTTCTCTTTTTTACCGGAATGTTCTATCTCTTCGTGGGAAGAGTTGAGATTGTCTTTTTTTGAGCACTTTGGTAAGAAGGTTAATCCAATTGTAGTGATAAATAATTTCATGGAGATAAAAATAAAGAATGGTGAGTTAGTTCCTCATTTCAATCTCAGATTTGCAAAAGTATTGGGTCAGATCCCAATGGAGTTTAGACCAAATAATGCTTTTTGTTTGGTTATTTATTTTGGGGCATTTGATAAAAAGATGAGCTACTTGTTAAGAGATAAGGAGCCTAAAAATTTGTAGATGCTTTTGTGACAGCAGTAGATATTGAAAATAATTTAAGATGTGGAATCATCCCAAGGGGTTTTCCATCTACTAGGGATCATTTTCATAATGTATCAAATGCACTATATAGGTTTGGATCAAGAAATGAAGATCAATGCCAAGATATTTTTGTCCCTGCTGATTTTACTAACATGATTTAAATTGTGGTTCAAAATAAAAAGTGGAAAGTAAAGAGGGGGTAGGTCTTTCATCAAATGATGATGTTGAAGCATCAAATGATGAGGTTATAGAAAACTTTGTTGATGTTGATAGTGAGGATATGTATGAGGAATTGGTTCAGGAAGAGGATTCATGGTGCTAGAATGGCCTCGATTTCTTTCAAGATAAGCTGATGGTTTGTGTGCAGACTTCTGAAGAGGATGAAGACTTTTTATATGTTGGAGATGATTATGAGGATGTTGATTTGTCTAAAACAAAGATGAACTATTTCATTTCAACTAACAATGATGATAGTATTGATTTTTAGATTTGTATGCTTGCATCCTGTGACTTGTCATGAAAATTTGTTGATCCTAAAAGGCATGAAGATTTTTATGAGCCAAAGTTCTAGACTATGGTATCTAAAAATGTTTCTAAAAATTATTCAATCAGTGAGTTTCCAGCCTTAAACAACATTAGGCCAACTTATCAGATGGATGGTGATTCTATTTATGATGGTTCCATAAATAATTTTGGTAATGTAGAGGCTAGTCTTAGTCATAAATCTAAAATTATGGATGCTCTAGACCATGGAAATTAATATAAAATTGTTGTTGGTGGGTCAATGTCAGATTTGTATGAACCAAATTATGACATTTTTCAGCAAAGTATCTCCTATGATATGGAGACTAAATCTTCTTTTGTATTCGAACTAGAAATGGATCTCAGCTTGTTTGATGTAGACATCAATAATTGTGATATTGCTAATGATATGAAATCAATGTTTTATCAAGAGGAGCCTACTCATGCTGATAATATTTCCTATAACAGTGATTTATATCAAGGAGATGTGTGCCAAGATGAGAATATGTATAATGAACTGCTTGTTGATTTATTTGAACCACATTTGAAATGTTTTATGTGAATCTGGTAGAGGTTTCATATTTTACACCAGATTATTTACTTCACCCAAAGGTATGTTCATTTTTGCAAGAATGGGATGTAGAAAGCGTTGATGCATTGTTTTTTAAAGATACTAAAATAAATCAGCAAGGACATATTAGCTATCTGGCATAAAGTGAGTCTTTTCTTTTTCTAGTTCAGCATGTTGATATTTCTCAGGATGAACTAAATCTGAAGCCACAAGTTGTGGTTCATCATTATTCACTTGAGTGCTTGTGTGATATACATAGGGTCAAATTTGAAAATTTTCCCTTTGAAATCCAAGCATGTGTTGAAGTAAGTCAGCATATTTCCAGCTATGTGATGGAGTTGGAATCCATGTCTTCTCGGTCGGTTAAAATTTGTAAAGAGTATGCTAAATTTATATTACATGATGACCAGCACTTTCAGTATTTTAGTGATTTCCAAGCATTTAATGACAGTAAGGGTGCTGAGCTTTTTTTACGTAATATGTTGAAGATTTGTGGCAGTTTGTTTCATCATGTTGGCGGAAGTAATAATTTTAGTTTACCTTTAGTCCATGGAGCTGAGAATTATATTTTTGATAGAGGTAAGTGTTGATTTTAGTTGTAAAAGGACTATGTACCATTTTTAAATAATGTGCATGTTGTATAGTTTCTTTTGTTTCAGTTGTGTGTGGTTTGTGGTTTTAAATAAGGAGCCCAATTTTGGAGTCAAGAAGAAAAATCTGATTTTTGTGAATGGTCTGCTATACCAAGAGATTCTAGATCCTCTATGTGCCCACATGGGGCATGCATCCTAAGATAGAGACACTATTAGTACCCTCAAATGTTGGAGAAATTTGGACTGAATAAGTGAAATTTCTCCAAGGAAAGATGAATACCCCTAAAAGAACTTTTGTAAGAGGCCAACTTTGAGTGTAAGAAGAAAGAGACCTGAAGAGTTTTGTGAAAAAATACTTGGGAGACATGTTCCTCACTTATCATTTAGAAAATTTAATGGGTTTTAGCTCTCATCTTTCAGTTTTGATATGTTTTGGAGATAGCCTTTTGGAGGTCATTACACAAATCTGCACTTTGCACTTATTCAGAATTTCCTAAATGACCCACTTCAAAGGTTTGTATCTTGATCCCATTGGATAGTCATAGCATAAGGTTTGTTGTAGTATGTTATAGGCATGAAATTGAACCTCAATGCCCATTTTCAGACCCCTATGAGCTCAGTTGATAAGTTTTCTAAAGCCATTCTATTGACATTTTATTATGTTTCTCAGTGTGAAAGTTCAGAATTCTAAGTGCCCTACTTTTAGGTCTTGCAATTTGTACCCGGTTCAAGGACATAAAGAAATGATTGTTCCTCTGTATGGTAAACCTATAAATTTACCTTCATAAATATTTTTAGACTATGGTCAATCCATATGACCACTTTGCCTGTCCGATTCCAAATCAGATCTCTGAAATTTCACTGAGTTTGAGTTAAGAAAGTTGTTAAGTGGCTGACTTTGAGAAGCAGTGATAAATGACCAGTTGGTTGGTAGAGAAAGCTACTTGAATCCTTGTATTCTTTGTGTGAAAATGAATCCATGTTCAAGGTTCCATATTGTAAGAGTCTTATTTCATAGGTTTGTGAAGTTCAATCTAAAGGTGTTTCATGCAGATTGCTGATGTTGACAGAACTGACTTTGCGAGACAGCCACTTACAGAGAATGGTAACTTGTCATTGAATGATTTTTTTGAGAAGAGATTTGTTTCCCTTTACCCCCTATATTAAAATATTCTACCAAGATTAGTAGTTGATCCTAAATACATGAGTTCATAGTTTTGCAAAGGCTAATCCTAATGCAGTATCTACTCATTTCCAGTTTGCACTGTGGGCTGTTTTCTGGGGAGTCAACTTTGTGGATTGGTATCTTAATGTCAGATGACCTCCATATTGAGTGAATGGGTTCTCTAAATTTTGGTCATGTACATCTGTAACCATGATGATTTTTCAGAGCTTTAGGGATTGATGTGGTATTTTTAAGAAGTCATTTCCAAAATCAATTTCTTTTGTTTTGACATGTGCAATTGCAGAAATTAGTAAGTTGCCAACTTTGATGATTAAAATCTCGCACCACAGGAAATGTCAAGAATAGATATTTTGCAGGTTGATTCTTGACATAGCAATCTATGAGTTCACCAAGTCTCAATGTCACATCCCATTATTTGGTCAGTTTTATGGGCTAGTTCTAAAGGCCTGTTGTCATTTTGGGGTAAGTGTACAAAATTACCATAAGTGATTTTGGATGTTTGCATGTTCAATGTTTTCAATTTCGATCATACATAGAGGCATTTTCTGATCACTTTGAATTCCAGTTGGCATCAGTTTAAAAGAAAAGGAGTTTTGACATGATTTTAAATTATATTTTATTTAAATCATTGTGATTTAAATGATAATGCTTCTGAATCAAAGTGAAGTTATTTAAATCGTTTAATTTAAATAACTAATAATGTAGGAATGAAAAATGCCATGTGGATTCTAAAGTGAAAATAAGATTTAAAAAACTTTCAAATCCAAATGGAATTAGCAAGTGTAAACAAAAAGAGAAGTTTGCGCAAACTCCAGGAAGTTGCACATGAATTTGGAGAATAAAAGACTACGCAATAACCAAGCAAGGGTGAAAAGAACTTTAGAAAACTTTCAAGAAAATGCAATTGGAAAGTCTGTGCCAATTGCCAAAGAGACAAGGTTGCGTAGGAAAATGTGGATTCAAAGACAAAGCAAGTGAACTATTTGACAGTTTGGAGGCTTGCATAGAGTTTTGACAGGGAATGAAAACGTTTGAAAATTTCCAACAAATGCAATCGGCATGTGTAAAACCAAATCCAGAACCCTGCCAACAAGTGGCCTACGAAATGCATAATGGAGGAGGTCTGCATTTTTTTTTGGAATGGGGCTGCACATGAAACATTTCAAGGCTGCATTTTAAAGTGCAATACAATGGTTTAATAGCAAGTTTGAAAAACTTGCGCAATATATAGAAAAGACCCAGCGCAATAAGAAAGTGTAAGACAAAGGTTTTACAAACCTTAATGCCAATACATTGCGTAGGAGATATGCATATTGAAGTCTCTACAATGCAGAGATTAAGAGTTGTGTAATGTAGAGAGGAGACTCTCCACACATTGAAATGAAGTTGTAACTTTCAAGTTTAAATGCAATTGGTAAGTGCAATGAAAAATAGAGGCCTGTCCTAGAGATGGAGGCTTCCAGGCATAAAGAACAAGAAAAATCTTTATCTCGCATTGCTTATGGATGAGTTTTCTGAAGCCTTTTTATATGAAAATGCATAGGCTATGGTTTGAAGAAAAAGAAAAGAGGCTCACTAGCGGGCCCCTTGGCCATTGGAATACTAGAGGTGGTGGGCCCCAAATTTTGGACACAAAATACATAAAATATTTAAAAACTTGCAAATGTTTAGTCCCAAATTGGTGGGAAATTGGAACTTTATAATGCTTATAAGGTAAAGGGTACACATAGTAATGTGAAGAAAGATCTCGGTGGCTTTAGGTGCACGCGTAGGAGGCACCTTGGTTTGTGTTCCAGGAAGGATACTTTGAAGGAAACATGTTTTTGGCAGGACCTGCACATAGAGGAGACTGGACCTGTGGCGGCAATGGGGCGGTGACATGGCAATGGATGGACAGGTGGCAGCTTTTCGCACACTTGCGCTAAAGAGTAGAGATCAGAGGAAATTCTCACAAGTGTGTGAGATTCTTACATGTGGCATTTAGTAGCGCAATCACCAAGCAGGAGAAAAATTAGTTGCACACTCGCAAGGAAAAGAAGCGGTCAAGAAGTTAACTGGCAAGTGTGTGACTAGTGGTTAGTCATGCATTCGTGATGGTTAGAAGGTGTTGGCAGTTAGTGTCACCAATGTGTGACATAATTGCTAGTGATTAGTTGCACAGTTGCAGAGGTCAAGTGGAGCCAGTCAGATGGTGAAAAGTGGCACATTCTGGTGCAGTCTGGGCAGAGAAAATGAGACAGGTGATTTAGGTTCCCAAGTGGTTTCTCTGGATGAATGAGAAAATGACATGTGGTGCAGGGGCCTGTGTGGAATGAATTAATATCTGTGCGAAAATCAATATTAATCCATATTTCAGACTTTGATATGCAGATTCAAAAATTTCAACTAAATGTGCACAGGAAGAGGAAATTGTGTTTTAATGGTTAAATGGTTAGATCTTTCTAGAAATGGCAAGTGTCATATACTGTTGGAAAGGTCTCAAGATAAGGATTTCCTTTTATGTGCAGAATCAAGTTTTTTAAATAGGGATGATTTTAAATCAAAGACAGTTGAAGAAGAGATCATATTTTTCAGATATTTTGGGGGGGAAAGGATAGGTGCATGTTGAAGAAAGAATCAGGAGTTTCTTCTCATCTATATATTCTCATTCTTCCTCTTTGTAACGGTTGTTGATGAATCAATATTATAGGGCTAAGTTTAGCTTTCTGGCTCTGGTTTTTTTTGAGTTTCAAAGTTCCTTGAATGTACTAAAGCAGCAAAGGTGAATAAAACATAGTTGAAGTCCTTTGTTATATCTTTCTATGTATTCTTGTGTATGCTTTAATTCTTGTGTGTTGTATTTGCAAGGCATTATAATACACCAATTTATAAGGTAAATTGTGAGATATGTTGTTGAGTTCCTTTCAAGGGAAGGGTAAATCTCAGGAATAGTTTCAGGGGGTTTTAGTTTCATTTAAATCTGATGTTTAAAGTGTGAGAGAGAGAAGAGAGATCTATAAGGCAGTTTTATTGGCTTTTAACTTAATTTCATTTAGAGTTGTTGTGAATGTTTCATTTATATGACTCTGTTTCCCAATCAACAAGTCACTGGTCTGAGTTTAGCTAGTAATGTTTCATTATCAATCAATTATTCAAATAACATTTACCTTTCTATTTTAAGGGCATTAAATGGTTGTCAAATCTAGTTTGATGGGCAAGAATCCATCCCATGATTCACTGAAAGAAGTGAATCCAATATGTGCACCTGCTTGAGCCTCTGAGCTCAGAGTGAAGGAGGATTGTTTGATCTTTGTTAATTAGTCTTTTCCTTGCTAGAATCAGGAAAAAGCACTAACAGAATACATGCACATTGAGGCATTATCCACTTGATTGCAATCAAGAACATAAAACCAATAAACTAATCTATAATCGAATACATACATATGAATATAAAGATCAAGTATAAGAACATCAATGAATCTACTCTAACTACATAACTAAAAGAGAAAAAATGTACATACATCATGGGTGGAACTCTAAATTTGGAGGAATCCCACCACCTGTCACTAGTACATTTGACCCCAAAAATCGACCAACATTCCATACCAAGCATTAAAATGGTTTTGCTTGGTCGGTTGATAGAAGAAAAAATTTGTATTTTTTTAATCCATTCTCATGTTGGTTAGAATTATGACAACCATGACATGTTGGAATTACGACCAACACGAGCATATAATTTTTTTTTAAAAAGGGCATTTTCATTATGTTTCATTTTGTTATTGCGCAGAGCTGAAGGAGGCCGAAAGGACTAGGGCATCTCTCGACATGCAATTTTCTATTGTAAATACACTTAGATCATGGAGAATGCATTTTGATGGTCTCCTTGACTTGAGAAAAAAAAAATTGTGTTCTTTTTGGCTGATTATTAATTCATTTTTTTTTTTTAGGGTTTGGGTAAATTGGGAGATTGGTAGCTCTACAGTGTGATGATATCAAGCTAATTACAATGAACGATGAGTGCCCCTGCTGTGGGACTGAATACGCCTCATCACTTTAGGTGAGATCCATAAATACCAGAAGAGAAGAGCTCCTTAGAGTTCCAGAGGCTCCTGAGAGAGATTGCACAGGATATTTTTGGTATTGCAGGAGGTTTTAGAGGCATATCTGGTAAGGGTTTTTGAAGATACTAATTTTTTTTATTTTCCCCTTCCTGCCAAGGTTGGCTTCTAACCTTTTAGGTGGCTTTTTGGTTGGAATGTCTCCTTTCTTTTAGAGGGTTCTAGAATTTTGTAAATGCTATTTATAAGGTTTCTTAAAATTTTAAAGGACTTAAATATTGAAACATATGAGGTGGCATTAATGAAGTAAACTATGGTACTGACTAAAAGTCACGGCTAAATTTATAGACTTGAAATATTTCATCCTTTAGTTCACAGCTTTGTAATTTTCTGTGATTTGATTCAAGTATCAGTAATAATTGTTGAGGTCTTGGTTTCTTTATTGTGGATAATGGGAAGGTGAATTTAACAATATCTAGGTTGGAGGAATTATAATAGGTTGGGATTCAAAGCTATATTCTACTGAGCGACTACCCACATTGGTGAAAATTGTTTCGTGATTGACTTTGCCTTGTGACTACCAACACAGGCTACATCAATTTATATCAGCAGTCATTGTAAAAGTGAGCTTCCATCACTATTGTACAGTTTGCTCCAGGTGCACATTGACTACTTTATTCTCTATCTCTGATTAAATTTTTTAATTACCTTAACTGTTTATAATTAGACATAATCGTGTGACAAAATGAAAAACATGAGGCATAGAAATTATTTCTGTTTATTTATTACTGCATTTAATTTTCAAGTTGAAACTTAGCATAGACAGCAGTAAGATTGATAAACAAGCCTAGAAATGGTATGATATTTTACAGTAATCAGCACAAAAATTTGTTAAATTTGAGGGTGATTGTTGTCAGTGTTGTTAATTCCACTTAATGTTGTTTATGCCACCATCTTCCCTGCCTGTGGCAAGCATGCAAAATAATGAAACATAAATGTTTAACATAATGTTTGGAATACCGTGATGATTGTAGGATATGCACCGAAAGTAAGATTCTGAGATGCATATTGGTCTTTTGAATTTACTTCACAAGTTCTTTGTTGATGCCGATTTCAACTACTATCAGCCACTTCTTTGAAATTATAAATCCATTCTCGAACACCAAAGGGAGGTATTTCAATGGCTTGGGATTCAACATTCTGGGTTTATTTAACATATTTTCTTTCCTTTTGGCATATTTTTTCCACCACCATTTATTTTTAGGTTTAGGGTTAAATGTACTTATAAAACATTGATATATATTAGGCATAAGAGAAAGTCAAGAATTTCAACCGCTATTCTATTGATTGACATGATGGTAGTAAACTCACGTTTCATTGCTTCATTATCTATTTTGCATTATTTCTTTGTTGAAGTTGTCACTACTATGTCAATAAGATTCTAGTTCATTTTTTCTTTAGATCTTCAATATTACTCTCACTTGATCAATTTTGTAGTAGACATTCCTTCTTGGAAAATTCTTTCACTAATTTTAATTCATAGTTTCGTACTATTTTTAGGATAGTGCTTCATTAATAGTATCATCTTCATTCTTCTCACTGTGACTGTCTTTGAATAGTAAATGAATCTTTATGGAAATCAATGAATACTATATATCCTTAAATATAATATGGATCACTCATTGATTCCTCTAACATGGTTATTATATCCAATAAAACAATCATCTTATCTTTTAGAATAATAACTACATCTGATTGGGTAGTCATATATCCAATGGAATACTGAATATATCTTCATTGAAGAACCATGATATCTCTTTTTTAACTCTTTCTTGACATATAATTGTTTCTCCATACAAATCATTGGTTTGCACTTCATATAGCAATGTATATGTACATATTCACTAGATAAGACTATCTTGCAACTTAACTATCATTTTATTGATATTCCTTGTCACTGCTTTTGACAATGAAAGGCACAACCCCTTATAAATCTCCATATTTTTTCACTTCTTAACCACTTTTAACATTGATAGATTTCCATTATGATTTTCTATGTTGAACATCATTTCATTGTTTTTACATTCTATTTTCATTGCTATTGCATTGATTTTCTATTAATATGTTTGAAACCCATTCACTATTATTACTCTCCATCTATCCATAGCTTCAACAACTCATATCACTACTACTATATTTTCATCCCTATTTACTAGTATTTTTTATATATTCTATGATGTTTTACTATTGTCCTTGAGTTTGAACACATGTTTCTTGATCCTTCAATCAAATGCTTTTCTTTTTATAAATAATATTTGTATTTTCATTCACATGATAGTATGTGGATCTCTTTTTTTAAAATTCATAATAGTGAGATCCCCTTTGTTCTATACCTCAATGTATTTGATCTCTATAGGTTGATCTTTGGTTTTTCCGCCTTCATTGTTTTACATCCTCTTTCCATTGTCACAAGTTCTTCCAATGTCTTAAAATCTTCTTGAAAAATTTTGCTCATTCATTTCTGCATGAAATTGATGTCCTACTGATCTTTTCATAACAAAATATTATTGTCATGTTCCTTCATTTTCCTTCACACAATAATAGTAATGCCTTATACCATAGTGTTCTTGTCCTGGTTGATCATTGTCATTTTTCTTAAAATAACCTTGTTTTCAACTGTGATACTCTGACATGGTTGTTCATTGGTTTACTTTGAAATATGACTTGGGATCATTGTAACTAATATTTATTCAACACTCTACCATTCAACCTTAGATATCACTTTTTTAGAGTATTTCTAATAGTATGTTTCTTCTCACTCATATTATTAGTAATAGTATGATTCAGATTCATTATGTTTCTTCTCACAATAATATGTTTGAAACATACCTTACATAGTATTTATAATAGTATGATTCAGATCCTTGAAATCAAATAACAAATGAATATTTCTTTAGAAACCTGACGATCTACCTTAATAATTTAACAACATATAAGCATCATTTGGACCCTCTCTTTTATCTTTACATCCTTTTTTTAACTGTCACAGAACAAATCAACAACATCTATTATCTCTATTCTTGCATTGTCCCACCTTCATTATGAATTGTAACTGTTCATACACATGTTTGATATTGATTTCTCTGACTCTTGATAATCAATGTTTTAATGACTTCTAAAATAATTTGTTTACCATATGTTTTTCATTGATAAATTGGAGATCCTCCATTGCTCTATCCAAAGACTGGTATCTCTTTCCCTTCCTTTCTTGCAAGTGCACTGAAGATGCAGGACCCGAGCTATAAATAGTATAATCACTGAATCTGTTTCTCACATAATATATTAAGTTTGGACACCTGTATTTCCTTTCCATTTTGGTAATATTATGCAGATTATACATGGGTTTTACTTGTTTATGATGACATATAACTGATTGAATGTTTGAAGATGTTAAGTTGATGATCATGCAAGGCATTAAATTAGTTAATGTATTGTATTTTCATTGATGTCAGCTTGACATAATCTGTATGGTCATGTAAATACTACCAAAGACTTCAAAGAACCAATGAATCAAGGCTATGCTATCATTAATGCATATAAGTCAAGTATTCACTAAGTGACTATATAAACCGACGGAGTGCACACTGACGGTCAAAGTAAAAGAGAAGAGTCACAGTGTTACCTGACGAGCTAATGCATAGCATTACCGATGAGAAAAAAATAGAGTAACCCGACAGAAAGAATTTCAGTGTTTTCCGATGGAAAAGACAAGGACGGAGATCCCGTTGACTAACTAAAGTGTTGACCGACAGAACAAAGAGTTTAGAAATGACAAAATGCCTAGTTGGAAAGAGCTATAAATAGACTTAATGGATACTTATCATTGTTTTAATCATCCATATAAAGCCGAACATAAGTAATTGATTTAAAGCTGATTTGTCTAGTTGGCAAGAAGATCTCTTTGAGCTAAAATTAGAGTTTTCTTTAAATCTATTGGTGAGAATTGTGGATCACGCCAAGAATAAAGAAATCCAAGAAAAGGTAAATCATGTCTATATAGAGACAAACCCAATTCATTACAAAGGGGTGTGTGGGGTGAATAAGAGAAGAGGAAAGATGCAAAAGAAAAATTGAAGGAGAAGAAAGTCTTCATTCAGTCCTGATCAACAAGCTAAGGAAAGAGCTAGATTCTGCAGACACTGAAAAACAGTGAGACAACATCACAGAGCATAACAGTGTGGAGCAAAGGTATAGAACTAATTATATTGATCAGAGAGGTAATGGACTTACAATAGATCTCAAAATCTGCAATTGAGTTGTATGTATGAATAGATCATTAGTGTTTCAATTTAACCATTGAAGCATCAAGTCTCTTAACCAAGCAGGACTTCAAATTCTTTTACAATTGAGAGTATCAAAAATTTTGATCATAAAAGTAGCATTGGAATGCTCGATACCTATTGATAGGCCAAGTGAGTGTTTGATCAAGGATGGTAGCATTAAATTCCAAATACTAGGTGACAAACTATCTTTTAAATCCTCTAACAAGGTCACACCTAACAGTGTGTTTGTAACCTTTAACAGGGTTGGCTCCTAATAGAGCTCACTTCAGAAGAGTGAAAATTTGGGGTACCGGTCCTAGTGGTTTTTCCCTTAATAGGGTTTCTAGGTTAAAAATCCATGTGTCATGTGTTTATGTTTTATTACTTTACTGTTTTACATTTCACATATGCAATTCTAGATTTATTAGTATACTCTGCATATTTATTGTGTTTCGGTAAATAGTTAATTGCTTATCAGTAATCATACAGAAGAGAGATTTACAAAGAAATTTGACAAGTAGAAAATTGATATAAGTAATTCAAGGCATTCATCTTGTAGGACAGAAAATAACTTGAGACATAATATGTGGTTATAATTTTTAAGGGTTGATTTATGGATTAATTTTTTAGGCCACTTATTCACCCCCCCCCCC
>MU225952.1:1085683-1108923 GCA_018584345.1 Thuja plicata | reverse complement strand
TCCCCCCCCCCCCCCCCCTCTTAGTTATTACTAACAATTGGTATCAGAGCTTGTGTGATTAGAAGGAAGGTTTCAAGACCTAAGCTAAATATCACAAGATGAATAGATGAGATGTGCCCAAGTTGAACAAAGATAATTTTGCTTTATGGCAGAGCAGAATAAGACTCCACTTATCAGGTATTGGAAATGATGTTACTCAATACTTAGATACAAAATATTTGTTGCCCACAGGAGCACCAACAGTTGAACAAATGAGAGAGAAGCATGAGAACAACTACATGATGATAGAGCTTGCTTCCTCACTCTCTGATGTTGAATTTGAAGATGTCAAAACCTACAAGACTGTAAAGCAGATGTGGGACAAATTGATGCTTGTACATGGCGGTGACAAGAATTTTTTGAGAGCTAAGGCAGAAAGCCTTAGAGGAAAGTTTGATGATCTCAAAATGAAAGAAGGTGAAAACATCACACAGTACAACACAAGAATCAAAGACGTATTCAATTCTATCTGAGGAGTTGGAGGTGTACTAGAAGAAGATACAGTGCTCAGTAAAATTCTAAGAACCTTACTACCTACTTATTCTATTAGAGTATCTTCCATTCAAGAAATGAGAGCAGTAGAAAATAGCAATGTTACTCTAGACAGTTTGATTGGAAGACTGATTTCATTTGAGATAAATAACTTTGATAATAGTGTCTTACCAAACATAGAGTCTGCATTCAAAACTTCTATGAGAATAAGTAAATCAAGTCATAAACACACTATGAGAAAAGATAGTGATAGTGAAAGTGAAGAAGAATATCTTGATGAAATTGAGGCACTTATGGCTAGAAGAATGCAAATAGGCAAAGGTAAATTACCACTTGTTTGTTTTAATTGTAAAGAGATTGGACACTTTCCTGCAAGATGTCCTAATAGAAGAAAAGATAATAGAAGTAATGACAGACCATTTGAAAAGAAGACTAACAAAGGTGATTACAGAAGCTACCGACAATCAGAAAGAAGAGATACTTGAGACTACAAGGACAAAGGAAAGAAGGCCAATTACCTAATAAAATGCAAAGATGATGATACTGACACTGAATCTGAGCAAGACATCGAGATGGTGTTTGTGGTAGTAAAGGATGATTTAGATGATGATGAAGAAAGGTATGTAGAAATTGCACGCATATCTAAAGTTAGTAAAAATGATGTCTAGATCATAGATCATGGTTGCACTCACCATATGACTGGTGATAAGAAAAAGTTTGAGACTTTTGAATACTATAAAGGTGGTTCAGTAAGAATGGATAATGACATACCTTGTCCAGTTGAAGGTAGAGGAACCATAACGTTGAATAACTAGATAAAATGTGAAAATGATTATTGGGTAAATGGATTGAATTATAATCTATTGAGTGTTTATTAGTTGAATAATTCAGGTCACAGAGTAGCATTTGAAAATAAGAAGGCAAAGATCTTCAATAAATCAAGAAATCTGATTGGTACCGGTGAGCAAACAAAAGGTAACTTATTCTATCTGAATGATACTGACACCACTTGTTTGATTTCTACAAATGAATACATATGGTTGTGGCACAAAATATTGTGTCATGTGAAATTTGACAACATAATAAAAATTAGAAAAAAGAGAAATGTCAGAGGCTTACCGACAATGACCAAGCCCGACAACATCATGTGTAAGAATTGTCAAAAAGGTAAGATGACAAAGTCTAGTTTCAAAAGAAAAACCCATACATCTGATGCCATTTTAGAATTAGTCCATACTAATTTATGTGGACCTATGAGGACAAAGAGTTATTATGGAGATAGATATTTTATTCTCTTTGTTGATGATTACTCTAGAATGATGACAGTCATGTTTCTAAAAGATAAATCAGAAGCATTTAAGATGTTTAAATGGTATAAGGAAATGGTTGAGAAACAAAGTGGAAAATAATTAAAATTCTTAAGGTCAGATAGAGGAGGGGAATTTATTTTAGATGAATTCACTAACTTTTGTAATGAGCATTGAATCAGAAGATAGGTCTCTGCACCAAGAACACCACATCAAAATGGAATTGCTAAAAGAAGGAATAGACCCATAGTTGATTGTGCAAGGACACTAATGATAGAGAAAGGCATCACCCAAATCTTCTGGAGAGAAGCTTTCAGTATTGTTTTTTATACATTGAACATAGTACAATTGAAGAAAGACACCAAAAAGACACCTTATGAGCTTTGGTATGGATACACACCCAATGTAAGTTATTTCAAATTTTTTGGCACTCAGTGTTATATATTAAAAGATGAGAGAAATGGAAAAATTGACTCCAAGAGTGATGAAGGAATATTTATAGGGTATTCTACCAAGAGCAAGGCTTATAAATGTCTAAATAAAGCCTCTAACAAAATTATTGAAAGTGCAAATGTAAAGATAGATGAATTTGCAGAGAAGAATGAAAAGGAAAGCACTAAAGAACCAGAGGACTACAATAGGTTTGCTTACAATGAGGAACCTAACACTCTACCCAACCAACAATGTAGAGCTCCCGAGCAACAAATCATTGCACCCAAGCATCAGGCTACAAATATCGACGATCAGAATATTGCTCAAGATGATGCACAAAGTGATGGAGAACAGAATGAAGAACAAAATGATGATCAAGCTGATAGACAAAGAGCTAAACTTATACTTGCAAGATATGTCAAAAGTAATCATCCACAGAACCAGATCATAGGAGATAAAAAGGCTGGTATGAGAACCAGAAGTAAGTCTCTAAATACAAGATGTTTTATTTGTGATTAAGAGCCCAAATCTGTCAATGCTACACTTAATAATGATGAACAGATAAGTGCTATGAATGAGGAGATTGACTAGATAGAGAAAAACAAGACATGGACACTTGTACTGAGACCAGATGACAAGATTGTCATCGGTACAAAATGGATATTTAGGAATAAACTGAATGAGAATGGAGAAGTCACCAGAAATAAAGCAAGACTAGTATGCAAGGGGTACTCACAAGAAGAAGGAATTGGCTATGAAGAGACCTTTACACCCGTTTCTAGGCTAGGAGTAAGAATTTTACTTTCTTATGCTACATGTAAAGGATTCAAGGTATATCAAATGGATGTCAAGTCTGCATTCCTAAATGGAATACTTGAAGAAGAGGTATACATTGAACAACCAGAATGGTTTGTTGATCCAGACAAGAGGGACATGCCTTGTATGGATTGAAACAAGCACCCCGAGCCTAGTATGAAAGAATTCATTCCTATCTTATAAGTATTGGATTTGTAAGGACTAGTGAAAATAGTAATCTTTATTTGAAGGAAGATATTAATGCTAAAATTTTGATTGCTAAGATATTTGTTGATGACACCATATTTGGAGGCAATGATATGCTATGCAAATCATTTGCAAATTAAATGAGCAAAGAGTTTGAGATGTCTATGTTTGGCAAGATCAAGTTCTTTCTTGGTCTGCAGATCATGCAACAAGATGAAGGTATTTTCATTACACAATCCAAGTACATCAAAGAAATAATGAAAATATTCAAGATGGAAGAATCCAAACCAGTTGGAACACTGATGGCAACTAGATGTAAGCTGACAAAGGAAGACAAGTCATCAGAGGTAAATCAGACTTTGTATAGATCAATGATTGGAAAACTCATGTATGTTGCACACACTAGACTAGATATTGTACATGAAGTAGGAATAGTTGCAAGATTTTCTGCTAATCCCAGAGAATCACATATGACTGTTGTGAAAAGAATCCTAAGATATATGAAGAATACTGAGGAATATGGCTTATGGTATAGAAGAGAAGGAAAATTTGAACTTAAGGTCTTTACCAAAGCTAATTGGGCTGGAAATATTGATGACCAGAAGAGCAAAACTAGAGGAGCATTCTTTATGGGTGACAAACTTGTCACATGGATCAACAAGGAGCAAGGATGCATCTCTCAGTCTATTGCAGAAGAAAAGTATGTTGCTATTATTGCAAATTGCTCAAATATTACATGGATCAAATAGTTACTGGAAGGTATGCGTATGAAAATTATTGAACCAGTAATTATCTACTGTGATAATACAAGTGCAATAAACATTTCCAAGAATCCAGTCATGCATGCTAAAACAAAGCATATTGTCATCAAGCATCATTATTTTAGAGAACAAGTTCAAGAAAATGAGGTGATACTTGAGTATGTGCAATCAAAGGAACAATTGGCTGATATCTTCACCAAGCCACTTCCCAAGGATGCATTTGAGTACTTGAGAAAGATACTAGGGGTCAGCCCCTTGTCTACTGGTCAGTAAGTTGACTAGAAGGCTTCATCAGCCTACATATTATCATAATATCATTCTTGTTGATGCAATCAGAGAGATGGACTTCAAGACAAATCTATACACAAGGTATTTATCTACTCCAAGCACTAAAGTTATTACCGATGGATTGGAAAATTTAAGGAATATATTATGGATAGAAAAGATCCATTTGGCATCACTGTCAAAAACTACTTTGAAAAGATGTTTCTTAGGCATTGCTGTCAAAGGGAGAGAGATATCTCATTATCATACTAATAAAGGGAGAGATTATATCCATTATCATCTCAGGGAGATATCATATCCATCAAAGGACCCAAAGGGATAAATGTAACAAAGAATGGGAGAGTACACACAAAGGAAGAGAATTGCTGACAAGAGACATCACAAGAAAGGAGAATAGTCAAAGGGAGAGAGTTTGACATAGAAAGAGAACACATAACATCAAAGAAAGAAATATTCTACATCTATCCAGTGAAGGGATTGAAAATAGAAAGAAAGCTGCAAGAATCAAATCAAAGCTATTTGAGCTTACTGAAAGCCAGACATTTATAATAGTTACATTAGAAAAGCTTGATGAAATTGTATATTTCATATTGTATTAGTAATAGTATAGTATGATAATGTAGTATGTTTCCATCAATGTGAAAGGGAGAGATTGATGACATAAAACTGATTGAATGTTTGAAGATGTCAAGTTGATGATCAGGCAAGGCATTAAATCAGTTAATGTATTGTATTGTCATTGATGTCAACTTGACATAATCTGTATGGTCATGGAAATACTACCAAAGAGTTCAAAGAACCAATGAATCAAGGCTATGTTATCAGTAATGCATATAAATCATGTATTCACTAAGTGAATGTATACACCGACAGAGTGCACGTCGACAGTTAGAGTAAAAGAGCAGAGTTACAGTGTTACTCAATGAGCTAATGCATAGCATTACCGATGAGCAAAACACAGAGTAACTTGACATAAACAATTTCAGTGTTGCCTGATGGAAAAGACAAGGATAGAGATCCTATTGACTAACTGAAGTGTTGACCGACAGAACAGAGAGTTCAGAAATGACAAAATGCTTAGCTGTCAAGAGCTATAAATAGACTTAACAGATACTTATCATTGTTTTAATCATCCAGATAAAGTTAGAGATAAGTAATTGATTTAAATCTGATTTGTCCAGTTGGTAAGAAGATCTCTTTGAGATAAAACTTGAGTTTTCTTTAAATCTATTGGTGAGAATTGTGGATCATGCCAAGAATCAAGAAAACCAAGAAAAGGTAACTCATGTCTATATAGAGACAAACCCAATTCATTATGAAGGGGTGTGTGGGGTGAACAAGAGAAAAGGAAAGATGCAAAATAAAAGCTGAAGGAGAAGAAATTCTTCATTCAGTCCTTATCAACAAGCTAAGAAAAGAGCTAGATTATGTAGACACTGACAAATAGTGCGACAACATCACAAAGCATAACAATGTGGAGCAAAGGTATAGAACTAATTATATTGATCAGAGAGGTAATGGACTTACAATAGATCTCAAAATCTAAAATTGAGTTGTATGTATCAATAGATCATTAGTATTTTAGTTTAACCATTGAAGCATCAAGTCTCTTAACCAAGCAGCACTTAAAAGTCTTTTAGAATTGAGATACATCCCAAGGAGTATAAAAAAGTTTGATCATAAAAGTAGCATTGGATATGCTCGATACCTATTGACAGGCCAAGTGTGTGTTTGTAACCTTTAACAGGGTTGGCTCCTAACAGATTTCACTTCAGAAGAGTGCAAATTTGGGGTACCGGTCCCAGTGGTTTTTCCCTTAAAAGGGTTTCCACATTAAAAATCCATGTGTCATGTGTTTATGTTTTATTACTTTATTGTTTTACATTTCACATATGCAGTTCTAGATTTATTGGTATACTCTACATATTTACTGTGTTTCGGTAAATAATTAACTGCTTATCGATAATCATACAGAAGAGAGATTTACAAAGAAATCCGACAAGTAGAAAATTGATATAAGTAATTCAAAGCATTCATCTTGTAGGATAGAAGATAACTTGAGACATAATTTTTGGTTATAATTTTTAAGGGTTGTTTTAAGGATTAATTTTTTAGGCCACTGATTCAACCCCCCCCCCCCCTCAATTATTACTAATAGTTGATTTCAATATACTAGAATTGTTTTTTTCTTTTTTCATTTTTCTTCTCTTCTCTTCAATTTCAATTGACACGTTTCTATTGGTTTTTTATTTTAGTTTATATATAGGTGACAGAGGCTAGGGAATAAAATAACACGGGATATTGATGCGTAGGTAATCCACACAATAACCCATGTTTTGCCGCATTGTTGTTTTGTGTATTTTTCCCTTATTTTTAATAATTATTTTAAAATCTTATGACACATAATCTAGTGCATTCAAGACTTAAATACTATATATGTTGATCTGAGATTTGCAAAATCAATTAAATAAAGTGTGATCATTAACTAGATTCTTTTTAATATAGATGCCATGTATATCCACTGTTTACATTGAATGTAACACAATTGTCTTCTGGTTGAGGAATTTATGTAAGAAATAGGATTTTGGGATTTGTGTAACAAATAGGATTTCAAGAGAACCCCAACGCTAAGTTTTATTGATGAAATTTCTTGATACACTTCCCACCAGTTGATTTAGGAGATGACATTTTATCCCATGTGGGAACCATTGACAATTTTGCAACTTTGTGGTAATTTTGTCTTTTCCTATTTCTGAACTATTCAAAACTTCTCCAAATGAGGTAAGAACATTAAATATCCATGTTTCAATCATTTTTGGTCTTCCCACCCTATTTTAATGATCCGGTGGATATTTTCAGTGAAAATTGAAGTGTCTCATTTCTCTCCAGAATCTACACCATAAGAAAGATCTTGGTGTCCTGATTCCAACGCAACTTGAACGGACAAAAACGAAGTCCGGATGCAGAAGTTATGCTCGGTCAAAGTTCTGGTCAACAGGCAAACCAGAGGGCTAGATAAGAGGCGAAATCAGACCATCTCAAAAGTGGTCAATAATGGATTTCAAATCAAAGATCTTGTCGAGAGCTTTCCAACTGTGTTTGTTTCATAAAAAACGGAGCTCGTATGAAGAAGTTATGGCCGTTTGAATTTTGGAGGCAAAATGTAATAGTGATGACGTCATCATGATATTAGCAGCTCGTCCAATCAGGTAATGACACATGTCAAAGATGTGTGCAAATAAAATAGTGCCACATGGCACCTCAAACTCCTTCATGCGAATTTGGTTGTTTAAAAATTGGTTGAGGAGGTTTGAACCCATAACCTCTCATCCTCTATCTTCCCTCATATCCACTAGGCCATGCGAAATCTTTGGGATTTGTTTTGGCACAGTTTGTATTTGAATCTTTAAAACCAACCCTTCACATGCTAAAGCATGCCCAACTGCTCCACTATGCACATTTTTCAGGATTTGGAAGCGGTTTTGTAAAAGGTAAAAAGAAATTTATGGTTTAGCGGTTTTGGGATATGAATTTCTTATTGATGCCGAGAAGCCTTATTTTAGGCTTTAAAATTTGTTTAAATATCCCAAATTTAATATATGGTTAAAAATGAACCACATATTATTTGGGGTTAGTTTTATTTGTAAGGCTTATAATTATAAAAGCCAAAATGGGTTATTTTGTTATTTAAAAATGGAGCTATGTAATTAATATGTTGGTTATATGGTTTTAAGCCATTTTTGGTCAAAATTATGTATAAAAGGAGGTGATTTTGTATTTGGAGGGGAATCGAAGTTGGAGAATTATTGCAATTCTTGAAGGAGACTTGTAGAGAAATTGGTCTTGGTGAAGTTTTGAAGGAATAGAGAGGTCTTGTAAGAAGATTTTTGAGCCATTCTTGTACGTCGGAGTTTTGTTGCTGCCGAGGTGCTCGAAGGAATGGACTTGGTGCGTTTGTAATTTGATTTTGGAGATTAATCAGATCGGTCGTACTCTATTGGAGCCAACCCAGAGACATAGTCACGTTGTGGCGAACTCCGTAATCAAACTTTGTTTGCGCCTTCTATCTTCTCTCTCTCAATCTTGCTTATTTCACCTTAAGATTTTAAGTTATGATGCATAATTTCATTTATGTATAAATGCATTAAGACTTCCGCTAAGTTGTATTTTTTAATCAAGCATTCAATTCTGAAATTAGTCTAGATCCGTTTACAGATCATTTAGGTACTTGCATTAGGGTTTATGCCATTTGACCACCTGAGTACTTACTTAAGCACTAGAAAACACCTAACACACCTAGGGCCTTAAGAGTCTTCTACCTTACTCCTAAGATACTAAACCACACCTAGGGACCCTCTAGGGATCCTTATTCAACTACTAACTTGGCTAGGGTTAGTACAAGCCAAAAGTATCTAAGGACTTAATATCCTAGTCCTAGGGTGTTCCTGCACAATTCTCCCAAGCAAAAGAAGTCAAGTCACCCTTGTAGTGACTAAATTAGGATCAATTCCCAACTTCTTGAATTCTAATCCAGATCTACATAATATCAGTGATGTATATTAGGATCAGCAATTGTGATGCATTGCATATGTGATGCAATATCTATCATCACTATTGCAAATTAGATGTACCTAAAAGGAATGTATATAGGATAGATTGGACAACTCTTACAGTAAAGAATGAAGCCAATCTGAGTGTTGTTTTCATTCAGATTTGAGTGCCAAATCAAATTCAAATGACAAATTAAAGGTAACCAAGGAAAAATATTTTGAGGGAAGATTTGAATGAACCCTCTGCAACCTCTCCTTGTTGAGATGAACCATTACCAAATCTCCTTCCTTGAACTGAAGATCTTTCTTTATCTCACAAACCTTAAGCTTGATTTTTGCAATGTTTTATGTCAGGGATTTCTTCACTGAATCATGAACTTCTTTCATTCAATGGGAAAATTCTTATGCATACCCACTCCTTCGAGTTCCATCACCTAACTCTCTGATTTCAAGAATGCATCTTGGATGTATTCCATAAACTACCTCAAATGGACTTCTTCCAGTGGTCTTCTTGACTGTGTCATTGTATGCATATTCATCTTGGGCTAGAATTTGGTCCCAAGGCATAAATACATGATGAGTAGAACACTATTATAGGTATGCTTTAAAGATGGTCATCAAAGATCCCTCCAAGCTCTATCATTTAAGCTATGCACATTTTAATTGTTTTAGACTTTGTTTTTTTTTCAAGAAGAATATGGTTAAGAAGTTACTAACCATAATAGAGCTTGATTGAAAATATGAAGCTTGTATTTTTATCAAATTTCATCATAGATAGTTATTTTAATTAGGGAAGTTTAGGAGAGAGAAAACATGATTCAAGGTAGTGCAATTGGATTTATGCACATCCATTTGTAAACTCTCACCATAGGAAAAAATAATATTTTATGACCTTCATTGATGACTACAATTGAAAGATATAGGTCTACTTATTAAAGAAAAAATTAGAAGGCTTTGAAATAGTCAAAGAGTTTTAGGATTGGATAAGGAGGAGTGTGAATGCCTTATCAAGATCCTTATATCAGATAGAGGGGAGTATGCCTCCAAATCATTTTTTAACTTTTGTAGGAATGAGAGTACATGAAAAACTCTACAACCAACTCTACTCCATGGTAAAATAAAGAGAAATAACATGAGCATCAAAGAAATAGTAACAAGTATGTTAAAATCCAAGAGTCTTTCAAATGAATATGGGGTGAGGTTGTATACTTACTAAATAGATGTCTCAAATGAATATGGGGTGAGGTTGTATACTTACCACTAGGATGGTAAGGGTGGTGGATGGATAGCCCAAGTACAATTTTACAAGTTTGTGAGGATAAACTACTATTCCCCAAACCCTTCAAATCAAACAGAAGCCCAAGGTTTTACAAATTTTCTCAAGTCATCGAAATAGGATCAACATAGATATCATATGGTTTGTTTACCTGAACATGTGTTACTTGACACTTTGTTGGCTTCTAAATTTTCTCTATAGTTTCCACTTGAACATCATCATTTCTTTAATTTTTTCAAAGATAGTGAGGATAGTGAGTGGCATTACATTATCACACCATTCGTAGTCAAGACTACTCTAGGCATTGGTTATGTTGAATTGTTGCTAGAGATGTACTATATTGATATTGTTCACTAGAAAGATAGAGATGGAAATTCCATTTTGGATATACTTACAATATTTTGGGGTACTAAACATGGGATTCCTACATTGACAAAGCTCTTGCTCATATCTCAATACCTTGGAAAATGTTTCTAAGCTTAGGGAAAAATTTGGAGGCATTTTTAGTGAGGCAATTGAAAGAGGGTATGCTCAACTTGTAGAAGATTTAGTAACATTGAAAGATTATGTTGAACAACTACCTAAAAATGAGTGTATGAAAATTGTGACAGGGGTCGTTCATAAAGGCTATCTCCAATGCCTATCTGATATGTTAAATTTGTTAAATAAAAAAGGTGGTAATGAGATATCACAAGACAAACACGGAAAGAGACATATAAAGATGAGTACAGAGCGAAGAGAAGGGACAAATGGGGAAGAAGCCTTCTTGACTGGGAAGTGCTCTATGGACAAGATGAATTTTGTAAGGTTTGTGTAGATAATTGGTAGTTAAAAATAGATGCCAAGGATAGTTTTGGCAGGAATTCTTTACATTTGGCAGCTCAAGGAAAGATGGGACATATTTTTGTGGATTATTTAGTGGGATCATCTTCACTGGACTTAATTTATGCAAGGGATTATGAAGGAAGAACACCTTTTCTATTATCTATTGGTGTTGATAATCCTTCTCAAGTCAGATATTACACAGAGAAAGTTGACAGCTTTGAGAAGACTGCATTGCAAATGGAAGCACATGGAGGCCATACTCGTATTGTGTGGCTAATTTTGGATAAAGGATGCAATCCCTTGTCAAAACGTGATGTGAATGGAAGCACAGCATTGCACTATGTCATTATTGTAATACTCTAGTCAAACCTCTCATGCACAATAAATCTTTAAAATTTGAAAATTTATATAATACTCCTCTAGTCTTCAATGTAGTTAATGTCATGTTTATGCAATACAAGGTTTTAGGTAGAGCCATTTTCTAAATTTTAAGTTTAAAGTCTTGAGAGTCCTTGTTCAAGTTTATAATAGCTTTTCAAGTTTTAAGATAAGTTCTTTGTCATTCCTTTCCAGTATCTTGAATAATTATTTGAAGATACATTAGATGTATGACAAGAGAGTATTTGTGTCTTATTTGTAGTTTGTTTTGAAACTACTTATTTTCTCTCTATTATAGGCATTTATTTTGAACAACTTGGTAAGATGTCTTTTCTCTACTTTCATGTGGTTAATGTCAAGAATAAGAAGATACATTTTCTCTATATTTATGCACTTTTATGTGTCTTCTTTATATAAACTTCTTGTGATAATAATCCATCTTCATTTGTTATGATTAAAGCATTTAAAAAATGGAATATATCTCTTTTCCCTATCATTAATAATTGTTTTATATTTAGAAAGGGAATTGAGGCGATTGAAGAAATATTTACATTCTCTTTGCTTTATGACAATTTTGTTTAAGTATCCCGATGACCAAGTTTTCTACCATCAATAAGAGGAGGGTTAATGTTCTATCATCTTCACATTATCTTTTTTAATGTTGCTATGAGAGTGCTCTTTAGTTGCTTATATTGTCTATTAGTTTTTAGATTGTATTTTATTGGTGTATTAAGAATCATTATGGAATGTTACCCCTATTTTCAACTAGGTACATTTTAAAATTTTGTATTAAATCTATTATCTAGCTAGTCAATTACATGGATAATTCTCAAGTGTTTTCGAGATTGGTAACCATGTGATTTTAGTCAAAAATCCTTCATTCATAGTCTTGTGATGAGTCGAATGACATGTGTCTCATCTTTACAGATCGTCAAACTCATCATGAACATCAAGTCTAATTTTCCATTGCAGCTTAATGATGTTGAATTTAATCTCAAGTGCTCGATTTGTTGGTTACCTTATGCAGTACTCTAATTGTGCTCTGAACTAACCTTATCTATTGGTGAAAAATACAAAAATATCTACAAATTTAAAAATATGTAGTTTTCATGGATTCTAGTTTGAAGGAATGTTCATGATGCCATTTCAAACAAAATAGCTAAGTTTTGTGTTAACCTACTTTCCAAGATGATTTTTTTTTAAGTTTTGATTTTCGCCTACCAAATCTTGGAAATTGTTATATTGGGAGTTTTATTGACTTGAGATGTAATTCTTTTTCTAGGTTTTCTCATAATGTATCCTTATCATCATGACAACTTTTTGTGACAAAATATTAAACTATTCAAGTATCTTTATCCTACAACCTTCAAATGTTTTAGGCTTTAGTTGCTTAAAAAAAATAGAGGCAACATATACATTGTTTAGCAAAGTGATGCGGTGTCATGACATTCAATAATTTCAAGACAAGGCAAGGGGACTCTCAAACTCTTTGATCAAATGATTCTCACAAACATGAATCCAAATTATGTCACATATCTCGATGTTCTATTTTCATGCAACCACACAGGTTTAGTGGATCAAGGACTACACTTATTTGATTCCATGAGGCAAGATGATTTTATCACAACTGCAAAAGAACATTATAGTTGTGTAGAAGATCTTCTTGTTCATATTGGTTTCCTAGGAAAGGCATAATAATTTATCAACAACATGTTGATTGAGCCAACTTATAGTGTGTTAGGAGAATTGGTTAGTGCTTGCAGAATTCATAAAAATGTAGAATTCGGAAAACATATAACTAAACACATGTTTGAGTTAAAACCTGAAACTGTTGCGCCATATGTTTCTCTACTCAAATATACTACAATGATATATAGCCTCATCTGAGAATCCTTTCATTTATGCTTGTATTTTTTAGTTAATCATATCCCTCCAACCTTGTACCCATGAAGGTTTACCTTTAACTCTCTTTGGTACTCCTAAAGGTCATTCTATAGTTCCAACTTTGATGCTTTCCTATCCCAAAAAAGACTATCTTGTAGGTCTGAACTATACCCTATCATTTTTCATTCTCTAATGTAACTTCTCAGCCCTTTTCCAAGTTGTATCCTCTTGCTTTGATCCTTGCAAAAACATGTATATCTTGTCCTAAAAATAAATGACACTATGTTCCTTTTTTATCCCACAAGGCAATTAAAGGTGTTAATATAAACTTCTTATTTTCCTTATGCATAATATATTCATTTATGTATCCATCATGAATTGTCTTTCTTAAATAGTAGTTAGTTCAAATTCCTAAGGCCAAAACAGTAATTGATATCATGAAATCAGTTAGGCCTCCTCCTCATTGTTCATCTAGAGAGAGATTAAAGACATGCAATATATGCTTAGATAAAATGTCTTCATAAAAGAATGAATGATTAGTTAGTGTATATGCAAGATAGAGTGGATGACTAAATGTAAAACTAACTATAGATTAACTTTTTATTCTTTTTCATTGATTAAAAAGACTATAGACTGCAAAAACTAGTGCAAACTTAGGTTTCTTTTTAGCATGAGTCTAGTGTGGTCTTTATTCACATTTTATACAAGATAGTACTAATGCTAGTATGTTTATATTTGATGGATTACAACATTAATATCTTAATTCAAAGTATGGGAGACAAGTTTTTGGTATAATTATAGCTCGAATATTTTCTTGTGAAGAAAGACCATGTCTGGCAATATGAACCCAGAATAAAATAAGGAGACAGTTGCTATATTGTGGTCTACGCTTAAAAGAAAAGGTGATGGAAAATGTTATTGTCCCTGCAAAAATTGCAAGGGCTTAAAGACTCAAAGACTTCTATTCAGAACAGCTAAGAAACATTTTAGATAGCATGGTCACATTGAAGGAGGGCACAATTTTCGTCCATTTGTAAGTATTTCAATATATTGTTTTAACAATTTATATACATAAGAAATCAATTGATGATGAGAACATGGTCATGGTTAATTTAAGGCCATCATTTTGATCTAGGTCAACCACCCTAGGTTACATTTTATGGACCATAACAATATGTAGAATGTGAATTTCCAAGTGGAGGAACATGGAGGTGTGAATATCCAAGGAGAAGATAATGATTCCATGGAAGAAGATGATCCTACGATAGAAAACACAATTGAAGATGATGGTATTGTTTTAGCTAATAATGTGCTATAGAATATGATTCAAGATGATAGTACTGGTGCAGCTGATCATGATGATGAAGATGACCTTGATTTACCTATACTTGAGAAGGCATATGAGCCCCTATACAAAGGCTCCCAAATAACTCTTCTCTCCATTGTATTATTGTTGGTGAACTTCAAGGTTTTGAATGGTTTATCCAACATAGCATTCTCATGAATGTTAATGTATGTCATATATGTCATCTTTTTCCACCTATTTTAGTTGTAATTTCCTTATTGTTAATAAAGGTTGAATCATGTACCATTAATTATATTTTTTTTCATAGGTTGATAGGTGATTTTTTGTTACCACCATCAAACATTATACCTCGCTCGTACCGATAATTATCTTCCATTATGAAAGATATTGGGATGGAGTATCAAATAATACATGCATGCCCCAATGATCATATTATATATCATAAACAGGAATTTGCAATAGAATGCCCTGATTGTCATACTAGTAGATATCGAACAGATCAAATAACAAAAAAGTTTCCTCACAAATTTCTCCAGTATATTCCCATTATTCCATGTCTGCAATGATTATTCAGGTGCACTACCTTGGCACAATTTATGGATCAACATGCACACAATAGAAGTCAAGATGAAATTATGCGAATGCCTATGGATGGTTCTGCATTTAAGGACATAGAGGAAACTTGGCCACACTTTAAAGAAGAACCTCATAATCTCAAGCTTTCATTGGTAGCAGATAGTGTTAATTGATTTGGAGAGATGAGATTTGTTTACTCGGTATGGCATGTTTTTGTTATCAACAATAACATTCCTCTTTGGCTGTCCATAAAGAGGAAGCACATAATGTTGGCAATAATTGTTCTAGGTATTTTTTTCATTTAATAGTCATCTAAATTTATTTATAAATACTACATCAAAATGACCATAATAATTATGTAATGTTTCTTTTCATTCAACTAGGTAAGTACCAAGTTAAATATATGAATGGGTATATTGAGCCCCTTATCGACGAGTTGTTGGATTTATGGAATGGGGTCACTATGTATGACATGTCTAGACCAATAGGACAAAGAATGTTTCAATTCCATGTAATACTTGTATGGACAATACATGATGCCCCTTGGCTAACACATTTTTGTGGTATGTTATATTGTTAACACATCTTTTTTGTATGTCTAAGTTTGCGCATGATAATTGCAATTATAAAAATTAACACATTTAATCCAATTATACACGATCTTGTAGGTCTTTAGACAAAGGGAAAATTTTCATGTCCAGTTTGTGATCCAAAGATGAAATCTCATCATTCAAAAATTTTAGGAAAGAAGGTGTTCGATGAGTATATGTACTTTCTCCACAGAAATCATAATTATCAAATTACCAAAAAACATATTTTCAAAGGGAAAGAAGACACTACATCAAAGCCACAAAGAATGACACCTCACCTATGAAAGTTGGAATACAATAGAATAAATCGTTGAGGTAATGTCATTCAATATGATGGTTTTTGTTTGAAATTTATATTTTGATATTGTCTTTTGTTTACTAATGATGTAATTGATGCTTGTGAAGGTTGTCAAGGCGTCAATGACCAACTTCCAAAAGGACTGAAAAGTTATCCTTGACAATTTAGCAGGTTGTCATACTATGAGAACCTCCCAATCATGCATTTGTTTGATGCTATGCATATTGGAAATAATATAACAGAGACATTATGGAAATTATTTGACAGAAGGCGTGATAAAGAAAAAATTGTCAAAATTTATAGTGACATTTAAAATTCAAACCATGCATTGGAAAATTTTATTCGATCAAATAACAATGGAGACCATATTGATATAAGTGCCCTTCCTTGCTTATTATTAGAGCAGAAAAGCAATGCTATAAAAGAAGTCATACAAAAAATTTGATTTCCCACAGGATTTGTTGCGAACATAAACAATCTCATATCAAAGAAAAGTGAATTTGGGTCAGGGATGATAACACACGATTGGAATACCTTTATTAAGGTAATTCATGTTATTTTTTATTCTCTATATATTTGTATACTGCATGTAGTTTTCATTTTATTATTCTCTAAAATATTGAAAAGATCATTTTATAATTATTACAGTACGTTCTACCTCTATCTCTCCCACACCACATCGACAACAGTGTCAAAAAAGTTATATATGATCTTGGAAAAAAAATGAGGTTAAAAGCGTTATTTGTTAGATTTGGTGTATAGATATTATATTTGTGACTTGTTTTACTTTTTAAGTAATTTATTGTATATTGTTTGTAAATTATCATTTATATTTTTTTGTGTTGAATCTCTTCTAGGTGGTTGTCATCGAAAGAAATCAATAAAGAAGATATAGATCATTGGAAGATAAAAATTCTTCATCTTATGTGTGAAACATAAAAGTCTTTACCTTCTACTTTTTTCAATGCACAAGAACACTACCTCATACATCAAGTTGAAGAGATTGAATTGTGTGGACCTGTACAAACTAGGTCAATGTGGATGGATGAAAGGCACCTAAAAATTTTGAAGGGTTTGGTTCGACAAAGAGCATATCTTGAAGGTTCTATGGTGGAGGGATATATGGTATACTAGACCATGGTGTACATTAGTAAATATATTCCTAATTTTGGAGAAAAGATGCATGTAGATCGCATTTGGGACCCCAACTCCATTAACAAATTTGAAGGGCGGTACTTGATGGGAAAAGATAGATTGAGGAAAGTGAGAGGTATTTATAAGATGTTATTGTAGTTAATTAATTCTTATAAATATTCAATTGAAGTTTTTTGTAAGTGGTCTATTTTTTTTATACAGTTGGTCGAGAGTAGGATGCACTACATTTGTATATTGCAAATAATATTAATTGGATGATAGTATGGATTGAACTATGTCAACAAAATGGTCACTTATTAACATTGGAAGGTGTTGCTTCATTGGTTAAAGAAGCTCATCATAATGGAGATTCCAATGCTATGGCAATGGTAATTGATCTAGAAAATAGTTTAAGAGGTAGATAGGTAAGTATAAATTTATTAATCACAACCCATATGTTTAATATCAAATCACGATGCAAATGATTTTCACATTTTTGAAAAATTTCATGTCAAGCACCACAAAGCTATGTACTACCATGGCCATAAATTTCACATAAAAAGTTGGACGACACAAAGAAAAATTGTGATTTTGCGATAACTGCAGTCTTCAAGGTCACTAATATTTCATCTAGAAATGACATGCATCATCAAGAATCTCAAAACCGATACTATGGCATTTTGGATGATATACTTGAGTGCAACTTTGAATCCTTCAAATTATTTCTACTCGTCGTCAAATGGTACATGCTACAACTGAATCAAAATGATCCTAATAAAACTGTTATTCAACATGATAATGGATTTGCAATGATTAATACAAGGTCATTTGAGCTAGTTGGAGATGAGCCCTATGTTCTTTCAAGCCAATGTGAGCAAGTGTTTTACATAGAGGTTCCACAAAAACTAGGTTGGTCATTTTTTGTTAGACGTGATCCAAGAGGAAGGCCAGTAAAGTATAACGTGATGGAAGAAGAAGAAACTGAAGAAGAAAAAGAAGAAGAAGATGATGATGATGGTGGTGGTGGTGGTGGTGGTGGTGTTAGTGGTGATGACGATGATGATGATGGCGATGATGCTAATGGTGGTGGTGGTGGTGGTGATGATGATGATGATGATGATGATCATGTTGATGATGATGATGACCATGATGGTCATGATGATGATGGTAATATTGATCTAGTCATACAAATTTATTTGACTTATATGTTTTCATAATTGATTTACTATGTATTAAACTCTAATTCCATGGTACAATTAATTTAATGTGTTCAATTCTAATGATTACAACATATGTGATTTATGATACATGTGTTTCAGTTATTACTCGTATATTTAATGTATTTATTGTTTAACAAATTACCAATGTATTGCTTATGATGCTCAATTGTTGGTGTTGATTACATGCATATATTTTGTGCGATTGTAACCCTTTATGGAAATAGGCAATTGACTACAGAAATCGTCACCCCTTTTGTTGAGAATCCTACATAGCACACATAAAGTAAAGGTAAGGAATTTAAAAATATACAATGATTATGATGAATGTATATTGTTCATGTTGTCTTGTATGTAATTTGTAGCATAGGTATCATGTAATTTTGGCTAACTTAAGATAAATGATTCACCTTTGCAGGAAATTTAACCCCTTTTACCAAGATCCTGCATAGTGACATGGATCAATAGGTATAAGTCAATACACCCTATAGAAATAGCTTATTATTTTCTTTCTTTCTCTTTACACCCATCTTCATTGAGTAGTTTAATAATAAGGTATTAAATTTCTCATGATTTAATAGTACTACCCTCAACATCAATGGTCTAAAGATTACATCAACATTACCCTCATTTAGCAAAATATCTCGCTCCTTACCAACTATATCTCTCATTTGATGGACTGCAGGAACCACCCAATAGGTACTTGTTAGATCTGTCTTCCTCGAGTGAGGGAAATGTGGGAATAGAAGATGAAAGTGAGACATGTAGTAGGCCTAAAATAGGGAAATCAACCAGAGGTCAAAAGATTAGAAGAAAATTCAATAAATGCATGCAATTTTTTCTTGTTGAAGGGGGGTCATGTTCTTATGATGATGAGACCAAAGATGGCATTGAGGTGCCCTTGAAGCACACACATCTTCTGAAAGAATGGGTACCCGAGGAACTACCTCCAATTAACACTGGTTTTTGTGTTAACAAGAGGATATATCATATAGCTCCATCGTCATTACATGGTTTGGGCCTATTTTCCATTGATGGCATAAAGGTATGTTACAACAAAGTTGTTGAATTGATGGAGTTTGTCAAGCCTTATTACAATTACAATAATTAGATGTGGATTGTTTGATATAAAAAAAAGTATGCATAGGTATGCATTGTTAGCAAATTATATACAATGGAAAGAAAAGGATAAAAGTAAAGGATTTTCTATGTACATTGATGGAAGGCCAAAAGAAACAAGGAATATTGTGGGTTTTATAAATAGTACTTGACTTGGGTCAGCTAATAAGAGACCCAATTGCATATTCAAGGGACGTGTGGGGAATAGTGTTTTTGTATGTGCAATAAAATCAATAAGTGCAAGGGGAACTGTGAATAAATTACCATTTGAATTACATAGATACAAAAAAAAGTTACAATCATGGCAGTGGTAAGTACTATATACCATTTAAACTAACCTCCAATTTATGACTCCAATATACCATTTTATTAATAAGTTTTTTTTGTTAAGTTTATTGCTTTCATTTCGCTGAAGTTTTTATATTTAATCTTTGTCACAGGATGACAAGGATCCACCACATGATGATAGAGGCAGAGATTTTACTCCCACTCATTCTTCAGCAAAGGTAAACCTTATTGTAATTATACAAATTAGATAGAAGAAAAATGTTATATTATTATGTTCTTTTATTTAAGGTTTTGGAGTTATTCTCATAGTTTTACTGATATTCCTGTGACAAATTGATGTTCACAGAAAGGGAAAAGCGCCTACAGCAACAATGAAAATAGCATCAGATATGGATGAGGCCATTGCAGATACCCTAACCCCGTAAATATGGTCAAGAAGAAATTTAAAAAAGTCAGTTCAAAAATTCTTGCCATTTTGGTCGATCCAAATCCAAATGAGGAGACACCGGCGAGGAAAGAGGAATTGATGCGGCAAGAACATTATTTTGAAGTAAGCAATAATGAATTATTAGTTATAACAAAAGTTTAATAAATTTTTATATTTTATACTCTTTTATGTCATGAACTAAAATATGTATGTGTTCTTATAGGATTTTTTGTGTGCTCAAGCAACTGCTCATGGACATCGCGGTGAGGTCGGTACAAATACAACTCCCTCAGGTAAAATAATCCTTAAGTTAACAGGTTACAAACTTGATTGGTCTTACTGATTAGAAATCTACATTTTTCATTGGATTTACTAGTTTTTTTATTCAAACTCACATATCTTGACTCCTCACTTCAAACTGTACATTCACAATATTATCTTAAATATCTGTAGCCATGAAAATTATGTGAATTAGTATGTTTTGCTTTGTGTCTTCACCCACAATCTGACAGAGTGAATGATGTCCAACTGCTATAAAACCTAATGCATTTCTTTTCTAACAATGTATTATTTAGGTTATGATGTACTGCAGATGCCTCCTCCTATGAGGACCAACAATCTGACATCATTGTCAACTGCAATGTCGGCAAAAAGGAGCAAGAAAACATCCATGTTTTCACCGTCTATACCTGGTATATCCTTGTTTTTCTATATTCAATTATGTGTTAGTTATGATTTGATTTGTACTTTAATCTTGGGTGAATTTCATAGTGGAATAATTTTGTACAGTACAAGATACACCTCCTTAGGATACAGAGACCAGTACTGGTGATAATTCACCATCATTTCCTGGATCTACCTATGTTGATAGTATAGTAAAATTGCAATCATCATTGTTGTTGACCGATGAAGATATGATTCCCTTAAAATTACCTAAGCTTCCAAGTACTTTAAAATTATTATTATTTATATTCTAATTTTAATTTACTTATTCATAGCTTGTTTTGGATTGATGATCCCATGATGTGTTTGCAGGGAATGATGTTTTTTTATGAAAAGCTTAATGAGATGACATTGTCGCTATTCGGGCCCACCATACATACAAGGTGGAACATCATATGTTAACTAACCCTATTCCAGTGCTTTGATTTCATATCATTGCTAGAATATTTTTCCTTTCATCTATTTATTGTACTTTTTAAGGTACGCAACTTTAGTTAATTTTTTTAGCTAACAACTTTGTTTTTTCTTATAAGGTGGAATTTACAGGATAAAAAATTAAAAGATCAGCTCATAAAATCTTTAGAGGATCTCTTTGGAAGTAACATTTTTGACAGCACCAAATTTCTTTAGAGAGCTTGCAAAGATCTAAAGACTATAAGGGACACATACCGAAGGAAGCTAGTGAACAACCCAAAGTACGAGCGTTCTCCCGTGATTCCAGAGAAGCAGTGGAAGGAATTCATTTTGGATGCAAAGGAGAAAGTGCAAAGCCAAAGAGGAATTACACCAGTAAATGACAATAGAAGGTATGTGATAGTATTAAGTAGAACGTAATTATGCACTAATTAGTGATCTTTATATTTAATTAATCTAACATATTTCAAACTTTTCATAGACTACAAGACACATCAAAGGTTACAAAGGCCAAAATAGAAAAGATTGGCCAACACAAACTTGGCTCTGGTGCTTATCTGAAACTTCAAGTAAGAATTGTAAGTAGCAATAAATGAAATTTTCAATAATTTTTTTAATAAATTGCAAACAATTTTTTTTTAATCAATCAATACCTGCAGAATTGACGATATTAAGCCAAAAATGTAGGGCTCAGATTTTAATGTAGCACCCACGGAAGAAGACAGAAAGATTGGCTTAAATGAAGGTTATAAAGTCATGGTTGAATGCCTATGCCAAAGCCAATAGCATGTTGCATCGGTTCACACATAGGTAAGTAGGCCAAATGAAAATTATTTCAAATTGAATACTTGACCGATAACTTATTTGATGTTTATTTCATACTTGAGTGCATGGCATTGCAATGCAGCCTTCTAATCCCAGCATAAAACCTCAACATGAGGAAGACCCTGATGTGCATCACATTGATGTAGGTATTCATTTGCTATTGAAAATTAATTGTGTAATTTTTAATACAATTTAACATTTTAAATTGAAATTGGTGTAACCTTTCTTGTGTACATTTTAGAGCATGCAGAACGTCACGGTGAATGAGTGGAGGATAATTTGAGTGTTCACCATATTCAAGACGATGTGTCATTGTCAGGTAAAGAAAATCTCTATTATGTTATTTTAATTTTTTTTATTGGTTGTTGTCTTCTTTTTAATTAATGATATACTTGTAACACTAATATAAAATGTTGTGAATCTAACCCATTTAGTTGTTATTGTAGCGGACCCCCCTTTGGTGCACTAGCGTCCTCCTACACATAGGAGGAGGCATTTATTGACGTCACAAGAAGAAGAGGAGGGGAATTACAAAGATCTTGATGCTCCGCTTAGCTGTTACATTAAAAAACTGAGGGAAAAAAAAAAAAAAAATTATTGCAATAAACATTTTTTGATAATATATTTACATTGTCTTGATGAATGTAATTTTGTGCTACTAAATGTTGATGATTTATGTGTTGATGAATTATTGAAGAATGTCCAATTGTTAATTAATTTTAGGTGTTATTTAATGTTATGTGATTATAAAGATTGAATGTTATATTCCATAAATGGGTGAATGAATGAATGAATGTTATATTTTAATGGGGAATTTAGAGTGACATTAGGGGGGTGGGGCCAAATGAGCTTCCACCTTCATGTGGTTGGCCTTGTTAAGTAGATAATATTAAACTATTCTTGAAACCGAGTGAAGCTCAAGTTAAACTGATGCAAATCCCTAGTCTACGATTCCCTTAAGGAACCCAACTCAACTCAAGGATTCTACAAGTGTCTTGGAACTCACTCAAGGAGTTAGTCTCAACTCAAGGGTCAAATAGAGTGCTCTAACTTTAGACAACCAACACCTCAGACATTTTGAACAAACTCACT
>MU225952.1:1068638-1083095 GCA_018584345.1 Thuja plicata | reverse complement strand
ATGCAAATGACCTAGTACAAAGATGAAGTACGAAAACGAAAAAGCATAACACAGAAGTTGCTCAGAGAGTGAGAGCAAAAAATATTAACTGCATTAATGAAGAGCAAATACATAGTTCGACCTTATAAAGGTGAACGAAACCCTAAAAGGTAAATACTAGGTTGTGCATTATTAATTAGGAATTCATTAATAACACACCTAAGAGAAGCTTAAGCTAATAGAGTAATAATACTCTAACAAAATCGGTCAGATTTCCACAATTCATTTAAATTTAAAGCTTGAATTTCTTGTTTTGATTGTGTATGTTTTTGAGCATCAAGATTTTGGATCACACTCCGTGATCCTTCATGCTCTTTTATCTTACATCCTGATGATGGATCATGGAGTGTGATCTGAAATGTTGATGCTAAAAAACATACACAATCAAAACCAAAAATTCAAGCTTTAAATAGAATATGTAGTAGAAAAAGGTAATTTTGAAGATGAGCTTCTTAAGGACTTCAAACGCATATTCCATTTTTTTCATTGGGAGATTCCATAGGTAGTGGAAAAAGGTGGGTCTTTTCTTACATAACTTTCTATGTAGATTCTCCAACTAGTTTATGTCATTGTTGTTCTTTCTTTTTATATTTTTCTTCATAATTAAATTGGAAATTATTTGTTTATAGGATGATAATGTAAAGGAGGATGTAGCTTTAAATCTGGCAGCAAAAAATAAGTTAGACTCTAATTCAAATGAGGAGGATGAACAAGAAACACAAACAAAAGAAAGAGGGGTCTCAAATAAGAAAAAAATTTCTTATAGGTCTCATTAAATATTATATTTTTTATATTTCTATTTGTTTTATAGTAAAGACTAGTTTCTTGTTATGTCGACACAGCTTCAGCAAAGAATGAAAATTGTTGAACTTAAGCACCTGTACTCTAGGCCAGATGTTGTTGAGGTGTACGATGGTTGTTTCTCTTTTTATGGAATTTGGGAAATTATTTTATGTAATTTTAAGTTGCATCTTATAAATTGTTAAATTATGACCTGTTGTCTTAGTTTAAATGTCACAGATAAAGAGAATTGTATTCTAGTTACTTGTCACATCTATCATCTTTTCATATGGAAAATTGTATGTTTTAGTGCCATGCTTTTAATAGAAAATAAGATATGGTTTCTTTATAAACTAATTTTGGTTGGCCTTTAGGGATCCATAATGCTTTAACTGGATATTGTCTTTTTAAATAATAGGAAACCTGTATGGTTTTATAGTACCATGTTTTTAATATCAAATAAGATATGGTTTCTTTATAAACTAATTTTGGTTGGCCTTGGGGGATCACTAGGTAATTCTCCAATTGGTCATTTCTTTCCCTTTTCATGGCATATTTCTGGATTAATCATTAGTGGTTTTTTTTTTGTACGGTGTTCTACTGTATAACGATCCCTTGCACCTTATAATGGAACCTACTATTGATTCTTGCATTCAAACTTGCAGGTATGGGATGCAACAACAACAAATCCAAAGTTGCTTATGTATTTGAAATCTTATTGCAACATTGTTCCTATTTACAGGCAACAACCTATAGGAGACACTAATCCCATAGTCCAGGGTCAAAGTACCAACTCAACATGTAAGACACTAACCTCATCAGAATACAAGAGATAAGAAATGTGGACCATCAAAAGACTAAAAATTGCACCCTAAAATCACTTAAAGCATCAGATGCCCCAATGACCAGAAGACGGAGAGATATACAAATGAACATCCTTCAAGTATGACTTCGAGCATTGGATGCCCAAAGACAAGAAGAGAGAAATACAAATGAACATTGTCTCTCTCTTCCTATCTTTCAGGCATCCAAAGCTTCAAGTCATGACTGACATCATCAGATCGGTTGACAAATTCACTATTTTGTCTTTAACAACATTGCTAGAAGAAGGCATCTATGAGTGGTTTGGCTATATTTGAAGCCAGGTAATTTGACTAAATTCAGTTTATATTATTGTAATTTGTTTTTTGATATTGGGTTGTAACCATGAGTATGGACATGATTAATTAATGTGTATGAGAGGGAAACATATAAGGACATTGGAGGAGTGGATAGAGCTATGTTTTTAAGGGTATAACATGACTAAGAATTTTGTGTAGGAACTAGGCCTAATGTATGAATTTGATTATGATTGATCTTCATATAAGATACAAGCTAACATTGGATAAATGGATTTCGTATGCAGGAATAAGAACCCCCTTTGGTGAGTATCCTATGCAATGTACATAAATTCAAGGTGATGATTCTTCTAAGGAATTGACATGTATAAGTCTTTCAAGACTTACATGAGGTTGTTACAAAAAAACAATAATCTGAACTTGATGGTTTACATTGAATTGTTTGTAAGTTTTTCATTGAATGGTTTTGGTTCGTATGCAGTAACTAGAATCCCCTTTGGTGAGTATATTGGTGGATTTTCTTGGTCATTTGTATGTCCACTAACCTCGGCCATTCTTCATGTTTGTTAACTATCAACCTTCCCTATCACTTCATCATGACTGAGATCCTTTGGCACTGTTGTTCTTTTCCATGATCACTTTGATTTCTCTATCTTGTAAACTGTTGTCACTACTCATGTTTGCTCTTCCTAGTCTAGATGACTTTTATCTTCAAAGTTCTACCTTTTCTACCTCCAGCATATTTGATTGAAAAATGTCTTTGAGAAATTAACAATGGTGGATACATTGTATTTCAATATGAATCTAATGATTGCAA
Source organism: Thuja plicata (assembly GCA_018584345.1). Taxonomy (NCBI): domain Eukaryota; kingdom Viridiplantae; phylum Streptophyta; class Pinopsida; order Cupressales; family Cupressaceae; genus Thuja; species Thuja plicata. The sequence continues at coordinate 1,080,341 of MU225952.1, read as the reverse complement.
TTGCATAAGAGTTATGAATACTGCTAGATGAAATTTATTTTGAACTTTTATCTGGCACTAACTATGCATTCTTCCTTATTTGTCTATAGGGGTAGCAATGGGATCAGGGTGGAAATCTCATGTTTCTTTCATAATGGGTGTTACTATGTGATTGGTATCCCTTTTGGAGTGATTCCATGTTGGGTGTTCAAACAAGTGTTTTTGGTGAGTGCTACTTCTTTCAAGGGGAATAGGCTAATATAGAATGAATTAAAATTCTTATTCAATTACAAAGAAGATTATGTAGAGCTTACAAGACTTGTAATTTTTATTCATACAATGCTCATCTTAACCATATTTTGGAATGTAGATAGTTTATAATACTCATTACAACACTTTCTAGTGTTCACAAAGTACAAAATATAAGATTTTTAGCAGTGTCTATCAGAAACCATTATAGAGCATCTAAGCACATCATAAAGCTAAGTCTGGTAGCATATCTATCTGAAACTATACAAGAATTACAAAATCAAAGTATCAGTAATGAGAGTTCAAAATAAATTCTTAGATCCTGGGTCATCATGCATCCCATGATAAAAATATTGTTGGAAATAATTCATCCCATCTAAATATGAGGTGGTCCTCAGGAGCTTAGTATCTTAGTGATAACATACTCCATCAAATTGAAATTTTTAAGTTTTAAGTTTTTGTTCTACCTGGTCTATGATATCAAATATTTCATTTATAAGAATAAATGAACTTAACCTCAACTTGGAAGAAACTACATGACTCTAACTCTTTATATAGAAAAGTATTTTTAAAATTGAGAGGTATTGACATAATATTGTTGCAAAGGAAGGAGAGAGATCTTCTTACATTCATTATTTAAGAGTTTTTGTATCGCTAGATCAATGTATAGAATCATGTAGCTATCACCCCATTCAGGTTCCCTGTGAAACATCAGTGGCTTTCCTTCTAATCATTGTAATGGTGATTAGTTTTCTCTTTTCTCATGTTTTGGTAAGTTTAGATGCCCAACAAAACATATTATGTACAAGATTTATGATCCCTTCAAACAAACTTACTTTAATCAGAACAAATTGACACATTTTTTATTTTCACCTAGCTTCTTCCACATACTCTCTTCAAAATTATAGATAGAATAATTCAACGGGGTCTTTTACTTCATGTTTTTCTGTTGGTAGCAGGTGGTGCATGTGGATATGGACCACTAGTTAAAACAAACATGTTTGATTCAAGAATAGCAGCAGTGGGTCTAGCTCTCTTTGTTGAAGGAAGAGACTGCGAAGCTTGCTACCAGGTATATAACTAATGTAGATTTACCATTTACTTATCCTTTTTCTCTATGATGTACGCACTAGTATAATCCACATTAGAGTACAAATTTTAAAAAAAAACCCAACTTTAAAATACCCATCTGGTTTTTTAAGTGGTTATTAAAGTTAAGATTTGATATGGTAGAGGAGTATCTAATAAATGAAAAAATACAGGTATAATGCAAGAGTGGAATATGTTCACAAACTCCTGTGAATGTGGTGATTACTAATGAATGTGGAGGATGTTGAAAAACACATTTTGATCTTAGTTTCAATGCCTTTTCTAGCATGGCATATCCTGAGAATGCTACAGAGCTTCTCAATGAAGGTCTTGTGGATATCTCCTTCAGAAGGTACAAACTTTCATATGACACAATTTAGTTTTTTAGGGGTTGTATTGATGAGATGGCTTGTGGTTACATAGGGTACCTTGTGATTATTAATGAAAGAACATTACCTTCAAAGTTAGTTCAGATGCTTCATGTGTTCTACTGATGTAGTGGATGAAAATTTTAGATTTAACAAGAATTTCATGTGTTCTATTGATGTAGTCTTTACCGTAATCTTTTTATTTATGTTTGACTTTTGTATTGAAGTGTTAAATTTCCAAAAAAGATAAAGAGCTAGTAGAAACCTGGATTTTGAAATGCACTCAGACGCCACTATCCTTGGTAGAAACTATGCCCTTGGAATAGGTTATCTACAAGCATCTTGATCCAGGTTATCAGTAAAAATCATAAATGGATTATAATTTATTCCATCTTTTATTATATGTAAAATAAGTGTATTCAAATCCTCTGATTTTCTCACTAGTATGGTGCTCGTTCTTGGGCTTCCAAATATCTCTGTAAATTTAAACCTCTTTCATTGAAATTTTATTCTTGTTCTTAGAAAATCTGCAAGTAATGAAAAAAAAAATTCCAGAATTTGTACAAAATGGATTTGTTGAAAAGGCTTTAGAAACATTCAAGCAAATGAAATTGGCTAGTGTATAGAAAAATAATACAAGAAATAAATATCCTATGATGACAAGCAATGCATACTATGGTGCTCAACAAATAATGAACACTTATCCTACAATCCGACATCCTAAGAATGTGAGGTTCAGTTGTTGATGATTGGCTTTCTTCTTTTTGCAGAAGTTAACAGAGATGAATGTTTTTTTTGTGGAAGGCCCCAACTTTTTTTTCTTTTCACTCACATAAATATGTTGTAATATGCTATATCTTAGCATGGATGGATGAAGCATACTTTATTGGCTTATTGTGTATGAATGGATCACACTTTCTTTCATATGGCTGAGATTATATATGGTTCTATGTGTGAACACATTATGATTCTTATGATCATAGTTGCTATTCTTATGTGGATAAGATTTTTTTTGAGACATGATCATAGTTATTACTCTTATAATTATATGGATTCATAAGATAAGATTTTTTTTATGAGATTCATTTGGTTATGATTATTCATTTGGATATACTCATGTCCATGGCTAAGTTATTCTTATGAATTGGAGAATATCATCGACTTGATATTCCTCTTATGGATCAGGGATCCATTGTTGAGCATTTGGTGGACATCATAGACTTGACATTTGTTAGACCATTGCTCTTGATATCTTGTGGATCAAGGATCCACACTTGAGCAGTTAGAGGATGTCATGGACTTGATGTCGATAGACCATTACTCTGAGCACTTGGTGAATATCATGGACTTCATATTCGTTAAGAAAATTCTCCTAACATCATGGATTTGTGTTTGAGTCAATATTACTTGTGGTTGGAAAGAATCATGGACCTGGTGCCACCTTGGATATCATGGACTCAATATTCAAAAGAGTCAAGGTGACTCATGGATGTAGAAAATCCACAATTTATTTTTATTTTTAAAAACATGTCGTCGGTATTTCGATGTTACTCACATTCGTCATCAATGAGAAAGCTATATGAACAACGAATTGATTGATGAACCCTCATCACTATATCAACCAACCCCCTTATTGTTTTGATGACTTCGGTATCATTTATATAACAATGTTGTCATTATTTTTCAAATGATCGCGTCGTACTACGTCGTAAATGCAACCAAGTGTGGAATGGGTTGGTCGTAAAATATGCTTACAATTCTTGATACAGGGCCCTTTTTCAACCTTTTCATCGTCAAATTTTTGACAAATCAAGTCATTTGTCAATTGCTTCAACAAAAAAAGTTCCACGACGATATTGGTCGATTGTTCTACATTTGACAGTCACAAAAATGACCTTTGCACCTCGAAACTGAGCTAAATTTTATTAGTGTGTATGTCGATCCCCAGCTGTCATATAGTGAAATTCCACCCTACCACATGGAACCATCAAGCCCACCCCATTGTGCTCGCAGAGATAATACCCAACCATAATCACAAGGTAACCACACAGACCAAAGAGGGATACACTCACATCAAAAAAAATGCATGACTCAAGGGTGATACTGAAACCCAAGTAATAGATGCAATGCAAGATATAAGAACATGGAGATCACTCGACATGTGAACCAACATCAAACCTCAATCATAAGAATACATATCCCAACTCATCAAGGTGATACACAACACTACTGTCCCTAGACATGAGAATACTAATCATAGGGAGTATCTCTACCAGCACGGATCGATACTGAAAATTTGGGGCACTTTAATCTAGCTCACACACAAATATCTTGTGACTTTCATGGATTCAATGGTCTCCACCATCTATGCTCACTCTTGGATCACTCATGATGTTTGGGGATTCAATGATATCACATCACCATCTACGCTCATGCTTGGGTCACACATGACATCTAGGGATTCGATGGGCTCACAATCCACTTAATCTTGTTAAATGGCTTACCTAGTTATTTATTATGTTTTCACTTTTAAGTAAACTCCTAAATGCCTCCACTGTAGCCACTTCTAGGATAGGGTTAGCATAAGGAGATACTCCCTATGACTACTCAATGTGCCTAGTCCAAGGCTCAACATCCCAAGATAGAGACCGACAAATGGAATTTCAACTCAATCGACATGAGGAAATTAAAAGTTATTTGTTAACTTGGCCACCCAAGGACGGAATAGGGACTTCGTCCACTTGTCTACGCGAGGACGGTATAACCCAAGGTTTCCCACTCGATAAAAATGAGGACAAGAATGAAATGTATCATCATCATGGTCTACACCAATTATGGAAATCAAGAATGCATCTACAAGCAAGGAAGAAAGAAAATACTCTCAAGTCAAAATCCTGAAAAGAACAAGATAAACTCAATTGGCCTCAATCCAAGAGTAGGGTCACTAGGACCTCGGCATATATAGGAGAATAGCTCAACTACATGCCTGGATGGGGTCTCATCACCAACATCCACTTGTCACATGAAATCTCCTCTCAAGCATAGAAGATGTCAAAACAAAACACATAAGAAACCAAAAAAAAGCAAAGAAAGGAGGATATTTTACTCCAAAATACTCAAGGCATACACCCAAGCGAAAATAGTGAAAGGACACAAGAACATATAGCTCAATTGGCCACTATGCCAAGAGCAAAAATTCTCAATAAATTCAACATGCATCTCACTAGAACATGAGGAAGGATCAACAAGCTAACAAGCAATAGTTGGAGGATAAAGCACTCCCAAACACTCAGAGCACCAAAAATGAGTGAAAATAACAAAAGCCCAAAAGTGAAACTACTACATTGGCCATTATGCCAAGAGTTCATATTTTGAGGGAATCCATGACACATCCCATGAAAACATGAGGAAAGACTCACAATGGTCAAACGACCACAAACCCAATTTTTGATAAAATCCAGCAAAGAGCAAAAATTAGTAATTAACACTAAGAGGGCATGTTCAGATTGCGGTAAAAGATAACCATAATGTCCTATATCCATTTCATCTTCACAATATTACAATATCCCTATAAGAATACCAAAAAAATCACTCATTCATGCCCAACAAGTTTTAGTCATATTTTGGGTGGCATGCAAAAAGAGGAAAACCCCAAAACACCCAAAATTCAAACATCTCATAACTCCACAAAATTAAAACCCATTAGTTTAAATCCACCCAACAACACAAAAATCCAATAAAATTCCACTTCTGAACATACACAAAAATTCCAGTAGCATAACAACGCAAAAACTCCACATTCCAAATGGGAAAATAATAAATGCTCACACTTGTCCAACAAGGTGATGAAATTAAGCATAAATGTGTGAGAATACTAATTCTTAGCCCACCAATCTATTATAAGTGATTTTGTTTGAAACAAAAAATTAAAATGAGAGACGCAAAAATCCCTACCTCTCACAAATAGAGGAAAACCATAAATGAGGATAATAAAATAAAAACAACACTAAATCGGATGAAACCTTTGGAATAGTGGAGCAATTTTGACACAATTCCAACGAGCCACCCCACACAAAAATATGACAAGTGGATCAAACACAATGAGCATATCATCTATTTTCTCCAATACGATTTGGAGCAAAATCCTCATTTCTCAAAAACATCGTGTGGAAATGAACTTTTTCCACAATATAAAGTCACTTTTCCAAAATGAATTTCAAATAGATTATTTAAATAATTAAATAAATTATTTGACCTTTTCCGAAAATAAATAAAATTGATTCCTATTTAATTGAAATCCAACTATGAAAAATTAGTCGGTAAATAAAAATAACATTAAAATTCCCCAACACATTAAAATTAACTTTTTTAATTAAATCCTTCGGTGACAATTGTGGGAACTCTAATGCACAAATAATCATTGTTCTATCACAAATGCAATATGAATCCAGATTTACCAATCACGTATCGCATGGATATAATCATAACAATATCAAATACGTCATCCATACAGGGATGACATTGGCTCAATATGCAAGGCCAAAGCTACTATCTCTTGTGCCACTACCGGGGATATAAACACACTCAAATCTTGTAAATTAGGTAGAATGTGTCTAGTACTTGTCCACTAAAATAAGAAAACATCAAGTGCAGATGTTCATGATACAAATAGTTGAAGCACATAAAATACATGATATCAAATAGCGAAGGAGAGCGACACCATCATGTGGATCTCATGAATGAGTGAGTACAACTTTGTCTCACTTTGTACTGGCACATAGGGCATAATGCATACAAATTGTGCAGTAAAGCAGTAAACATCGTATCATTAAATTAAAATTGCATTTAAATTTAAATCATTTAAATAAATCACTTTACAGAAATATGAGCATAAATCCGTGAGAGTAACCAACTAATATAGAAAACAGCATAATAGGCACAATGTATAGAAAGAATCCATGATAATCATCATAGAATATTATCCCAAAGAATCATCATGAAAATATGATCAAAACACTAATAATAGCATAATCTAACACATAAATCAACAATGTTGCATTAACCAAAATAAGGTGCGGTAAATAAATTCATCATACAGTGCAACCACTGATCACATCACATGGGTACTCATGGAATAACATCATGATACAATCAAAATCTAATAGCCACTGGCACAAACCTTAGTGACACCATCAAATCACATCAAAATCTAAACAAGGTAGATACCAATCATAACCACAGTAGAAATCTTGGAGTTGACACAAGAATCAATTGTACTTGGGTGCATCTGACAATGCCAATATAAAAGCATGATACAATATAGTCATTGAATCAAAAGATCAGCTCAACCAATCACATAGGAGAAACAATAAGAACCTCAAATTCAAAGCAAAGCATCATGAATCAGGTATACTACCAGTCATAGCACAATGGTTCTCACAACCAGATATGAAGCATAAACAACTTTTTGATGCAACGACATGAATCAGATCACCCTGAAGGTACAAAAATCACACAGGTCCAATATGATCACACAATATGAATATGAGAATTAAAATCCACATCCATTAGGATATCATGCAAAAATAAAATAGGAGAGGCACTACAACTAACATAATAAACTTTCACATGCCCTTAGGGTACTTCATGCTAGAATGTTGTCTTTCAATCTAAAGAATTATGGAGTTACCTATTAGAGAGCCATGGTGATGTTTATCTATGACATGATGCACATAGAGATGGAGGATTATGTGGATGATATATTAAGAAATCACTCACAAAATAAAACAATATAAAGTCAAATTGATGTCTTAGCATTGTTCTTCAACATATTGGAGCAATATGAAGTCAAATTGAATATTATGAAATGTAAATGTGGAGTTATTTATGGAAAACTCCTAGGATGTATTTTATTCCATAGAGGTATTAAGGTAGGCCAACAAATTGAAAGCGGTCATGAACATGCCTACACAATATAATCTAGCTCAACTTCAAAGTCTTCAAGAAAAACTATAGTCCATTCATGGATTTATAGCCTAGGTAGTAGATAAATTTAACCCTTTCCAAGATTGGCTTTAGAAAGTTGTTTCACTCAAATGGAATGGTCGACATTAGAAAGACTTGTATTATTTTTTAAGGATTTCCTATTACCACTTTTATTTATAATGCTACCAATAAAAGGAAAATCGTTGATTCTATACATATCAGCTATGACATTGATATTAGTATCTCTCCTTGCACAACATGAAGGAAAAAAAGAGATCTATAGATTATATCAGCCACACTCTAGTGGGGTATTAGCTTATTAACGCACCAATTTAGCACATTTTTTTTGTTTTTTTAGAAGATTGGACACTACATACAAAGTTAACAAGCCAAGATTCTAGCAAAGATACTCCTTGAAATATATGATCAACAAGGTGACTCCTAATATTAGATTCAAAAGTTGATAAAGATTCATATAAAAATTAACATTGAATATGTTGATTGAAAAGTAATAAAATGACAAGTGATAGAAGATCAACTAGTAGATGATCCCACAATAGCTTATTATCATCTTTTTCATATTTTCTAGATGAAGCAGTGTTTATATTGACAACATATATTGAATCAAAATTGTACATTAATGGTTGCTTTACACAATGTGATTTAGGAGAGGAGATCATTTTCATCACACCCAAAGGGAGTACAATCCCTAAGTCCTATATATTGGCATTTCAATGCAAAAATGACATTCTAAACACGGTTCTTAGCTCATCATCTGACAAGTTAATGAAAACTAAATAACAAAATTTGTGAAAAAATATGCCTTATAAGAGGATGGTGTATAGCTTTGAACAATATTTTGATGATATCATGTTTCAGAAAATCCTAGAGTGCAAAGCAAAGAAACAACACTAGGGAGTCCATTACATCTCTACTTGACATACCTAATGATGTGTCATAGTGTGATTTATTGGTTGAATAAATTTTGATTCTCACTTTCGACATTCCAATATGAGCTCATGTGTGAAATTGTTGGCCTCATTTTCCCATAGTACAAAGACATATATGATTACCTTTATGAATAAACCCTTACCCCTAATTTGTCAAACAAAAAATGGGAAGCATTTTATACTCCAAGGCTCTTGTATGTTATCATCAGTGACAACCTATACCAACAAAGGTTGATTAGTTCTCTTCTAAGATGTCTTGATAGTACTCAGGCATAAATGGCTTTACATGAAGTAAATGACAGTATATGTTGAGCTTATTCAATGGTACAAACTTAACCAAAAACCTCATGGGAATTGGATATTGTTGGCCCATTATGGAGTAAGATGTCTACTGATATGTAAAGAAATTTTTCTAGTGTCATATTCATGGAGATCTCATTCAGGCACAAGTTCAAGAAATTTAACCTATCACACTCCATATATCTTCATCCAAGGGGAATGCAACTCATAGGAAATATTCACCCTACCAAGTATGTTCTCTCCATTGTTGTATAAAATTGTCATTCTTTAAAAAATAAGATGTTTGTGGGCTTTGTGACGAGTTTCTTATCCAACATTATTTCATCACCCCTTATTATCCTTAGAGTAATGATCAATTTGATGTGTCTACAAAAGCCATACTAAAAATCCTAAAGAATATTGGCAATGGCATTGGTTGTGACTAGCACATCCAACTTAACCCGACCTTGTGAGCTTATGAACCAGTATCCACACCCCTACAAGAGCCACTCTATATTCCCTACTCTTCCATTTTGAAGTCATCCATCCTATTGAAATGGAGTTACCATATTTGAGGCTCTCTATGTAGCTTTGTGAATAATGAAGAATATAGAGTGGCCCAATTACATGAGCTAGAGTTTCTAGATGAGCAATGACAAACCTGTGCAAAACACTTACAATATTTTGTCAAAATAGTCCCCATCATAGCTATAACAAGAGAATCCAAGTTTGACACTTTGAGATTGGTGACTTTGTCTTGAAAGAAAATTTTAAAAATTAGCTTGATACAGAGAATCCAAAAACATTTGAGCCTATTTGGTTGGCTTCTTGATTTATCACTACACCACACATTAATCTAGTGCATACTTCCACAGTTGAATCATTTCTAGAGCCTATCAATATCATGCACTTCACAAGTTATAAAAATGACCCTCGAGAATCTCCTTGAGAATGTTTTTTAAAAAAATCTAAAAAACAAACACCTTGATTAAAACCTAGCAAACTAATGTGTTGAGTGATAATAATTTATTTTTAGAAAGTAAGAGAAATAATTCATGCTATCATGGAAACCACTTTGGTGTCACTTTGAGTGAGTAGCATGGTGAAAGCCTCTTAGAGGCATCATGTATAGTAGGACATACTCTATTATCTATTATCATTTTGTATGTCTTCCACCTTGTCCATAATAAAATTGAGAATACATCTGGTCATAATAAAACCCAATTTTCTATCCATCCATTCATAATAAATTCTTGTACACCTTTCATGGAAGAAAAATAAGAGGAAATAAATATTGGTACAACAAAAATTCATAGATTATATACTTTGCAGTCTCCCTGACATAGACAAAAGGAGAAAGCTTTGTTATATTCTTCATAGAGATGGATCAACAACACTTGGGCTCATGATGACATGCTTGGGCTAGATAATAGGTAGTCTCTCCAAAACTAAGGATGTATCCTTAGATTTCTTTATTAGTAAAATTTGAGTTGAAGAAAGTGCTAGATGCGGGTTATTGGTTTGCAAGTTATGCATATTCTTGTGGATGTTCCTTGATACTGCATGGTTATGGTTACACTTTCTATATTAATTCTATTAGTGGCTCTTTGGGATATATTAAGTATTTTCATATTTATCATTACCTATGCAATGGGAGCTTCTAGGTGTGTATGTGGTAGATAATTTCACTTGGAGCTTATGGTTGCATGTTATGGGTTGTGTATGTTGGTGATATGATATGTTTTATATACCTTATAGGTATTGATAGTTGGATGTGTTAGCACATGTTTTGGGTACTATTTCATCTATTGTTATCAGTTCTTGATAGCTAGTGATGTATATTGATACCTTTGGATTGAGTGTTTTTGTTTGGGATATTAGTTCAGACAGGACTTATGATTTGTATGTGATAGGTTGTGTGTCTTTCTCTTTGGATGGTCTCTTATGTGTGTCCAAAAGCGGTGACATGATGTATAGTGAGAGCATTCATGTATGAGATGGAGGTAGCTTTGTTTTTTGTAGCAATTATTGCCTTTTATATTTGTGGTTACTTATTGCCCTTTATGCAATGTATACAACAAGTGTGAGAATGTTGTAAAATAATTTTTATACGCCTTGCATAATAATATTTATAATTGTAATATTTTATTTATTATGCATGTTGCACCTAGGAGCACATAGATGAGCATGCAACATATAGAAATTTTTTTAGAACTTTTTGGGGCCACTTGATGTTGTATTGTGACATTCTAATATTATATTATTATGAATATTTAATATTGGGGAAAGTAAGTTATTAAAGTACCCAATATTAAATGTGAGGTCAAGGGGTTAGGTAGCACATGGTTAATATCACATGGTGGTTTTGTAGGAGCTTGATTCTATAAAACAAACCACAAGGATGGTTGTTGAGGTAAGTCGGGTTAACATTTGCGGAGGTTAGAAGCATGCTATGGAAGGTTTGCTTACATGCTTGTTCACATGGAGTGTTTTTTTATGGTTGGGATTTTGAAAGCTTTCATGGATGTATTGTAATGTTGAATTGATGAATAATAAATGGATGATGGATGTTTTTGGAGACTAGGTTTTTTTCTTATGAGAGTTTTTCGAGGGTATGTCTTGTGTTACATTTTTGTGGGTATGTTTTATATTCCTTGCATGTAGATTCTAAGTAATTATTTAATTGATTTATCATGTGGGTTATTATGCCTTCAAGTTTCCTTACATAAGAAGTGGAACTATTAGAAGTGATATAATTTTATTCATCAATCAAGTTGTACTTTATATATATATATATATATATA
>MU225952.1:1008094-1052132 GCA_018584345.1 Thuja plicata | reverse complement strand
AGAAGGTGGACTTAACCATTCTTTACAAATCTCTTAACAGAGTGCACACTTAACAGTGTTGCTAAAGCTTCAAACGAAGTAGATCTTAACAAGTCTCCACTATAATACTCCTAACAGGGTAGGTCATTAGAAGTGACCAATTGTAAGCCTTAACCGGCCCCTTCTTATCTATAGATAGTGAAGTCTTGTGGGTAACAATCCCCACCACATTTTTTACTTCCTTAACAGGAGTTTTCTACGATATCATATCTTGTGTCTTGTGTTATCTATTTTCATGAATGTTTCTTGAATAGTTACATATTAAAGAACTTATGTTATGATTGCATATACATAAAGAAAGATGAACAGTTAGATAAGAGAATTTACAAATTGATGACTAAGGGTTAATGGGCTAACCAAAGAAAAGTTTTAGAGGTACTGATTCACCCCTCCCCTCTCAGTACAATCATTCTCAATATAATTCCAACAAAGATTAGTAAGATAAATCTACTTGGTTGCAATTTTAAGTACAACTTTTGTAACCATCATGTACTAACCATTGGATATGCTTATATGATGTATTATACTTTTGTAAAATATGAATTTTTTATGTATCCAACAATACATCCAATTTTAGGATCCTCACTTTCAGTTCAATTCAATGTTTACAACAGCCATGTTTAAATGATAATCATGCTAAATGGATAGATTTCATACAAAAGGTTCTTTTGTAACAATATTGCATATAAATATTCATAAATGGATCATTTACCCTACAATTTTTTTTTACCTAATAATTCCCCATGCACAAGGCATTAAAAGGTATGTCCAGACTTATAGCTTTTGATGTCAATCATAATCAAATATAATCACTATATAAATCTTCCAAATTGCAAAGAGCCTTATATATGAGATTGATCCTATAGAGACACGGTTATAATAGCCTCTAGTAGAGATCTCACATTGTTGAGTTCTTATTTGTATGCATGCTCCAACCCACGACAAGGATATGAGAAATGGAAATGGAAAAAGCATAAAAGATAACAAAAAAAATTCATCAACATTGCACCATCCAATTACATTGGGGATGTGTATACCAAACAAGTAAGCACAAACAAGGCACATGAACAATTTTACAAAAAGTGGTCAAATGTGATCCAAAAAATAGATATTATTATATATTCTTATTGAGAAATCATAAGAGTATGTTTGAATAACATCAAAGAGCCTGATAAACAAAGTCACATAACAATAAATGGAGCATTCTTCTCATATGGAGGAAAATAAATGTATTAAGGCGCCATTAATAAATCGCATTAATATTAGAACATGTACTAGAATACATAAGTATATGGCACGGTAACGCAATCTACGTATATGACATAGTAACAGCATCTAAGTATATTGCATGGTAACATAATCAAACTTGGAAATCGTGAAATCAAGTGCTTAAGGATAATAACATTAATAAACAAAAAAATAGAAAGAAAAAAATGCTCCAAACTATTACAAACATTTGCATTAAGCCCCCTAATGTTTAAATAAATTTGGATAATTGTTTTTTATATTAAAAGCATCAAAATGAGGGTGTTGTCTCTTACAACAACCTGAGGGCATAAAATAACATACCAAAACATATATTTACAACAAGTTCCAAAATGGACTATTAACAACACACTAGCAACACAACTAGTAACCCATGTCAAGAGTGGCTAGAAAACTCCCCCACAATGGGAGGAGGACAATGAGAGACTAAAGAGTGATTTTTCCTTTGCCAGCAAATAACCATCCAGGCGATACTTTCACTAGGGTCCCCAACACAAGGGGAAGGTTGTGGAACCCTCTTTGTTAGACAGTCAACACTAGGAATAGAGTGTTGGCAATATTGTAAATCAATGGGCAAAGGCTGGAGTGGATCACAAGAAGCATTCAGAAGAGGTCCATGTGGCTAGAGGGGACCACACCAGCAGCAAGAGGTGGGGTCTTGTCATTTGGATCAAAGGAGGCCAAGTCAATAGGAACATCACCCTCGAGGGGGGTAATTAGTCGGTGAGGAATCACTAGAGGAATAATCAAAGGCTCGGATGGTCAAGTGATCATCATTTGCATCCTTCCACCAAGAGGCAACACATTTATGTCACAAGAGAGAATAGTTTGTAGCCAGATGACCAATAGAGAAACATTGCCGACATCAAAAGAGGAGGCCCTCATAATCCAACGATTGAGTCCAAGGCATGTCCCCAACCATGAGAACCACATCCCCTAGGAGTGGTGTGGAGATATCAATGTCAACTAAAATGCGAGCAAAAGTATAGAGGTCCAACGTTGCCATAACCTTGTCCAATTTTAAGAAGCGAAAAATAGAAATTATGATGGCCTCTAAGAAAGAATTCTCCCAAAATGGAGGGGAAGATTGGGGAGACGAACCCACACTAGATGCACACTAAGTGGTTCAGTAAGAGGGCTAAAGGAGATTGTCCAGGGTTTGGCCAAGAGAGAGTGATTACCCCAAACCCACAGCTTGCTCAAAAACAAATCACGGTCTTCGAAAAAGGAAGAAATGACAATCAAAAACCCTTTTGCAAAAGGAGAAAGCTCAATGTTACCATAAACTAAAGATTGCCAAGAATCTGTCACCCAAATGATGCAAAACCAAAAGAGAAGGCCAGATACCAACGAATCTACAAACCAACCCACAACATTGGTAGAAATCCACATTATCCACCACATTCAGGCCACACACCACCACAGGGGAGGTCTTGGCACAAGCAAGGGGTCAAGCTTTCACCTTAGGAGGAATAGTAGCAGCAGATTTGGAAACACAAGCATAGCTCCTGTCAGAACCCCGACGGTTCTATCATTGTTTCAACTGTCTCTGAATGATATTGTTTTGGCAATTTTATAGTTTTTTATGTTTATTTATAGAGTTTGTGTCAATTTTTTATTTTTTTGACAATATTTGAAATGACAAAATAACAATGTCGAAAATACAAACTAGATAGCAAGCTTTGCATAAAATAACCTTAATCATTTAAATCACCAAATGAAAATATTTACAATGACATTTCATGCATATTGAATTTAAAAATAAAAATGTTGAAACCTGGATAAGAAAATGCAGATATTGAAAATATTTAAATAGAGGAGTGTTGCAAATCTAAAACCCTCAATTCCTTGACGCCAAAACTGGAAGTTGAAGTGTAAGTCACAAACAACCCAAAATGTGCCTTCTAAGGCCTTAACATCACCTATTTCTACACTCATGTGAGCCCTAAATGAGTTGCAACTGCCTCTAATTCCCGAACATAGGTCTATACACTAGTTGTGAACTACATTCAAACCAATCACACTACCTTTATTTCTTTATTCTGAATGATTGCAATCAATTAATTTTCAAATTCTTTCAATTGTTAATTCAATCTTGGTCTCTGAATTAAGATCAGCGCTTGCACAATCTCACTAGGTATTTCACTAACTCAAAGTGTTGAGAGCCTATAGAATTCTCAATCGTCAAACCAATTCTAAAACCCTTGGTAGTTTCTCAGAGCCTTCACCAAATGCAACAAAATCAGCAATTCATCATGGTGCCTTCATTCTTCTCAAACCCCATTTTATAATTTTTCATAAGGGTTCGACCCAAGTGGCTTTTCCAAGAAGATTCATTAATGAATTAATATATTTGTTTTTAGATGCAAGGTTGACTTATTAATTCATCATTAAATACCTTGGTCTTAGGCACCAAATCAAATAATATTAATAATGCGCTTTATTAATAACTTTGGCCCTAATTACACTTATGACTTTATAATAGCCCATTAATATTTAATTATTAATAAAGTATACTTTATTGATGAATGGATACTTTATTAATAATTAACGCCTTAATCTTGAGCCAATAGATTTATCTCAAGTAAAAAGAACTCTACTAGCACCAAGGCTAGGTGCACTGCTAAAAGTAGCAACCTAGCAAATTGACTTACTATAAATAGCAAGTCTCAAACTAAAGGCTTTGTCAATGTCACCGAACTCCATATTGCTACCAAATTGTTCAGGTGCCTTGCTAAAGATAGTATCCCTAACTTTTCCAAGTTCGGGTTACCCCCTATAGCAGTTGTTTTTTTTTAGCAGGAGGGGGGCCCTCGATGGCATTAGCCACAGAACCAAGTCTCTGAGAATAGTGCCCAGATAACATTTTTCCAGCAGAAACCCCTCCACCTTCAGTACAAGGAACACCATCAAGTCCCTAAACCACCCACAACCAGTAGTAGGAAAGAACACAACACACCCTCAAAAGGAAACCCCAACCCCAGGAGGGGCATGTTCAAACCAAACCAAGAGCCAAGGATAATTGTTTTAACATATGTAATGTAAAAAAATAAAACGTTATCATTTTATATTAAAGTTTATAAAATTAATTATATTAGTTAGCCTTAAAAAGGAGTATTAACATGAGAGTCTAAAATTTAGACATCATAAACATCTAGTATATAGAAATAAATTATAAATTGTGTTAGCTAGAATATTTTTTCCCTATGTTACCCCCAGTTTCCGGGACGAGGTGCGAAGAAACAGGTTTCCAAGAGATCTCTCTCTCTCTCTCTCTCTCTCTCTCTCTCTCTATATATATATATATATATATATATATATATAATTTCAAATATATTCATGAATTATATAACATTGTAACATTCATCATAGCAGCATAATAACATTTATTAATCTAAAAGCAATAAATCAATGATCATTCATCAAATCATCATAGAAAATTGCATTAAATTTCAATTTCATACATTCATAGATATAATTCATTTAAACAGCCAAAGACTTCCAAACAGCAACAACCACAAAGTCTCAATCTATCTATTCACAACTTCACATTCTATTTTCTAACAGCATACTCGGGCATATCTCTAATTAAAACTTAGAAAAGTTCTTTTTTTTGTACTAAACAATTGCTCTGCAGTATTCAGCATGGCAACCAAGAAATCTACTAAGTCTTCTATCTCTGACAATTTGATTAATGAAAAGAGCGCTTGTTTTGCTAGAAATGGTCTTTCAGATCAATCAATAATAAATATTGATCACTCATACCAAACAATGAAACTTTGCAAACCTTGCAATTATCAATATACTCAAGCTAGTATATACACAACCCTGCAAAGTGCAAACCCAACAATGAAATTCCCACTCACGCAAAAGCGAACCAAGTCAACAAAAAAGAAATAAATTTTCACGAGACAATAAAATAATAGAATGTCTTAGGCTTAGTTTCATCGAGGCAAATAACAACATGAATGCATATTTCAATAATATTTAAGCATTTTAGGGTTGTGTTGTGGTCCACGCATGATTAAAAAAATTTGCAAATATTTTATAAATTTATCTTTTTTGCCTGTTGCTGTCGGAAACGGCTAACGGTCCCATGGACGGCTAGGGACGTTTATGGTCATCCCCAGCTATCTCGTGGATGGTCAACGGTTTCCGAAAATTATGTTGACTATTTCTAAGTTTCTAGGACAGTTTTTGAATTTTTTGCATGATTGGGGACAACTTGGAAACGTTGGTCGTCACCAAGTTCCCGAAACAATTTCCGTTTCTGGTACTTGGGCATTTAGAATGGAAACTTGTTTATGGGTAACGCTATTTTTCCGAGACAAAGCTCGAAGACCTAATTTTGAAACCTTATCCTTGTTATCAATGAAATTGAGCATAAAACCAAGTTTCCAAAATATCATGTGGGATAACCAAATCATGTTGGCTAAGGAAAATGTAGTAATTATTGTCCTAGTTATTTTGACTTTGAATTTTAACATTTTTAAATTGTACTTTAAATTATTTCAATACTTACTTTTTTTAATGTGAGATTTCACTTGATAAAGCTTTCCAAGTGTGCACAAACTAAACAATTTGAATTTTAGTAGTTATGGAAGAGTGGAGATGTAGTCAATGAGAATAATTGGTTTGAACAGAAAATTTATGAAACTCTTGAAAGTAGATGAGGTACCTGTAAAAATTATTAACCATAACATAACTTAGGTTTGATGCCATGTCAAAAAATAGAATCAATTATGAACTAATCAAAAATAGGATCAATTATGAACTAATCACTACCAAATGAAACTGTAAAAAGCATAAAGAAAATGCATTGCACAATATGTATACAAGGAAAACACTTAGAAATGAAAAAGAAGCCACAAAACATTATTTCATTATAAAAAAGCTTACAAAATTATAGACATAACCTAGATATATCACTTCACACTTCCACATGACCAATAATACCTCTTATGCATAATGGTAAAATTCACTACTAATTTTAAAAACTCTTACTTTCCAAAGAGAAATAAGATATCTGAAAAAGTAATAGTCACATGTATTCAAATTTAGCATTTATCTATCAAACTATTTAATCATTAATTATTAAATGACGTATATCTTATATATAATATATAAAAATCACAACATTTTATAATTTTCTATTGGAGCAATATATAAATGTTGCAAGGGTGTGATGTTCATTATGTTCTAACAAATTATCATATTTTCATAGTTTGAACATTTTGAACATTTTTATTTTGCCTGCCAAATGGTTTATAACATTTTGCTCATAAGATTCACGTAAAACATTGTTTTATGATTTATTGGTGTTGAACCCTTTTTTAAGTATTTCCAATCCCTTATCTCATTTTACACTCCCCTCCATCTTTTAAAGGAGCATAACCTGAAATCTACCAAAAAATTTGCCGCCATCCTGATGAATGATCAGGAGTGTGATCCAAACTATTGATGCTTAAAATCAGCAGTTACATCGGAAAGCAATCTCAATCAATACCATGGACTGGTTATATTATGTGCCTTGATATGATTTTCAGAATTGAGAGAATTGATAATGTCTTACTTGGTATGACTGGAAGTATTTGAAGATTGAGAACCAGTGTTCAAAGATAGATAAGTACTTTATGCACCAAGTGACTACATAGTTGAGATCAATGCTTGTAACAGCCTGTACTATGGAATAGATATAGTAACCAACATCTAGCAATGGGAATGGACTTAACAACCAATCTAATAGGCTAGTAAATATGAAAACATCATGATGTACCCAGTCAAATTTGTAACCGAATGCCGTATACATCCAGTTTGTCATGATACGGCATTGCACCCTGAAGCATTTAGGATGAACTCACTAACGATAGTCAAATACGTATGTCAAGGCAATAACAATCTGAAAGAAAGATGAATTTGAATATGCACAATTTATATGTTTCCCTACAGAACAAAGACACAGGGTTTTCCGCTAAAACAATAAAGATTTTCTGAATACTCAAATCAAGGAAGCTGCAAAGCCATTAAAGTCAAAATTCAAATTTATTAAAAAAACTTTTCATGAGAGTGAGACATTAGACTACACATCATTTGTCATTGCCAAGCTTTTTATTTCGAGAAAATACTAAAATATCTTTCAAACACAGAATTCATTCTCATTATTTCTAGTACCATACAACCCCTGAACATAGAAACCCTTTGTTCATAGACATGGTACATTCTGGTTAAAAATAGATGGAATGGCATTCCGCGTTAAGCAAATGTTATATCCCATGTCAATGGAAGGTAAAAAGTTGGGTATGAATGTATATTTTGAAGGGTAAAGGTAGTAAACAATATAAACATTTTCATTTTATGTACAGCCTTAAAACTCGTAGCCTTGTCAAGTGCAATTCATTCTTCTACATGAAGGTGTCCCCGGCAAGTTTACTGGATACACTTCCACGGCCGGTTGAGCAATATGATAGATGATGGTTGTAAGTTGTAACCATCCAGAGGTAAGTGGACCTTATTTTTATCTAGAGCCTGGAAGAAAGCCAACTCTGTGCATTGAATTGAGTTATGCAAGAACAAGCCCATGCTAAATGAGATCTCATATAGATTCCATCTAGAGTGGATTCATTTTTATCCTCTTAGCCATTAATTTTGATGTAAACATCAATAGGAAAAGAAGCAATGCCCAGAATTAATTTCAAATTTCCTGTACGGCATAACTTTGCATCACTAGATTTAGGACACTTCAACTGTAAACCAACTGGCCAATAAAATCCATAGCAAAAGATATCAAATCATGATAGCCGATCAGATGCTGGAAAACCCCGCTTCTGAAACCATGCAGGCATGTGGAATCTTTCATATAGCACAGGTCGCACATCTTTCTGTACGGCAAGATGCTTTAACAGTGGTAAGAGTACTTGCAAAAGCTGATTCAAATCACAAAGCGCAGCTTATGTAAGACCACATGGCAAACGATGAGTCCAACCAATATGAGACTTTTTCAATAAATAGGCACTAAGTACACTACGGGCAGTGAGAGGCAAGGCAACCACACATAGATTTACTGAAATAAACCGTACCTGTTGGTCATCTGTGTGTGCTCCAGTAAAAGGAACACATGGTATGCCATTCATAGGTTGCAGCAAAAAACTGAAAGGATTGTTGTCAATAATAACTGTCCGACGAAGATCACGTGCAAGACAAGATAAATCTTTTACATGGTCTCGATATTTTCTGTTTAAATCAATAAATGGTTTTGATTAAACAATTAACTATTTTGCTACAACAAATAATAAAAAGCTGCAAATGGTTTTGATTAAACAATTAATTGTTTTGCTACAGTATACAAATAAATTTAATAATAAAAGCTGTGTAACAGGAATATACAACCATTTTTTTCGGAAAACAACCTTTGTGTGTCAGCAATAACCAACATTTGTATCTTTACAAGGCAAGATACTAGGGAAGAGAACCCAATACCTGAACACGGTCTAATGGTTGTGATAGCAGTTGTTAACTTAATACCCACACTTGCTAATTTAATATCCAATATTTTTGACAACACTGTACCAATAGTTGTGACTTTAAAGTTGTTTTTGCTAATGATGACTACCCATAATTGAATAAAATGTGTCCCTTATTTTAAAAAGTAACCAATCGTGTGATGCCACATCAGCTGCACAAATATGGGGTCCCTAATGCACTACGATTGGTCTCATTTTTTTTGGGTTGTTTTGGACACCTTGGCAAAAAGTATGCTGATGTGGCATCATATTTGATGATATGGCCCTGAAACCTTAGTTATAAGCAAGGGGCTTGCAAAGTAAGCTGTTGTAAAAAAATTGGGAGTGATTTAAAATTTCCACGTAGGATTTTGAGAAGCGCGAAGTTAGGGTGCTCAACTACTGGGTCCTCTCCCCTAGACAGATAATATTTATTTAGTGCCTGTAAGGATACTAGAAGTAGCCTTACAGAGGAAATTGTATAAATAAGTCAACTTGCAGAAGAAATCAGATGAATAATAAGTAGCCTTGCAGAAAAGAGAAAAACAGATAAATAAGAAGACTATTAGTATTACGGTTACCAACTAGCATTCAAAAGTGAAACTGTGAAACAAAATGGGTACAATGAAGGAATCTTATTGCCTTTCTTATAGGAGAGTGAAGGATGCCTCCTGAAAAAAAATTAATGTGAAAGAACCATTAAAAACTGTTTTAAGCATGGACTCATCTGTATATCGTCAGAAAAATGGACATTCCAGAAAGCTACTGCAAACTCTGCCTGCAGCTGAATGGCACATAAAATAATCCAACCTCATTTTCAAATCAGCTCAAATAATTGTCCAGATGATGTTATTAATTTTTTGTCTAAGCTAGGTTAGCATACACAGAAAGAAGCATCACTTGAAAGAGTAATTAATATTATGCAATTGCAATATTGCAGAAATGTTGTGTAGTTGGAAGTAAATTTATCTGATTTATTTAGATAATGTTGTGAAAATTATAGAACATAGAGTCTTTCTTCTATCATTCCACTCCAGCTCCATTCAATCCATGATCAGTGACTTGAACCAGCCATGAGCTGGTTTGAGAGCTTCACCACTAGTGCCAAGAAGGCCATGGCCTCCTCCCAAACCTCATCCCTAGAGCTCCGCAAGGAAAATGAAAGACTTCCAAGGAAGACGTGCATTGTTTCCTTTTACAACATGCACATTATTTCAAACTCAATGCCCAAATTCCCTACTAAGGAGAAAAATGAGTTTTATCTCAAGATGGCAAAGGCTCCATGAATCTCTCTTTTAATTGATATAATGGAAAATAGGATCTTCTTACAATGCAAGTTCTCATGAGGACTTTTCCGAGTGAATCTACAGATCCAGGAAACTAAAAAACAGTGATCGCTAAAAGAAAGGAAACAAGAAAAGGACTCAATGGAATGAGAAGAGCCAAACATAAACAAATCCATTGATAATCATAAAACTATGCAAATCTGGACTTCTCACGAGTTCAAGAAAAATTTTAATGTGGTAAAGGCACATATTCTCCCAAATGGGAAAATATCATAAATTGAGTCGATTCTAGCATAGGTCCTCAAGAATGCCCAAAATTTTATTAGGATGGGGAATTCAATACAACCAGAACCACAATATAGAAAAAGGATGGAATGGCGACTGAGATACTCATAAGTCATAACCTGGGATCAAACTTGCATATTGTTGAATTACAATATGCATGCTGAATCCTCACTTAAAAAAATAGGAGCTACATGGCAGGAAAAAAAAGATAGCATTCATAACACAGAATTGGATCAAACCAAAGAGGCAAACAATAGCTAGAGTATCTGACATCACTCTGTCAGACCACTGGTCACTTTTGCATGACATCTCTAATCGAGAACCATTGAGGAAAAACCTATTGAAATTTGAAATTTTTTTGCTATTTTATCTTAAATTTAGGCACAATAGTCAAAAAGAATTGTGCTCTTAAACTCCCAGCCTTCTAAGACATCATGTGTTCAAGTTGACAAAAAAGATGAAATAACTGAAAATGAAGCTAAAGAGGTGGATCAGAGAAATATTTGGAAATATATTTGCCATTAGAGAAAATGCATATCAACTTGGGTAGATTCAAAAGTGAAATAACCAACTCTGGTTACTATCAAAAGTTTTATTTAATTTTTACCTTACTTAAACCATCACAAGGAGGGCAGTAGCTCTAAACCAAAATTGCACAATGTTGCACTGAATAAGCAAAGCTTATATAACAAGACAAATACATTAACCCAAAACTAATCCTAAAGGGTTCATTCGAGATGGTCCTACCTACTATCCCTTTCTAGGAATCAAATGCTCCATAATTCATGCCAAACTAGAAGATTTTAATCGCACAATCCACGTAGAGTCCTACCCCTGTTTGCTATAATTTTTTGCCCTTTTCCTTTCACTTCCAATGGTTTAGTATTCAAGCATATTTTCAAACACTTTCCTTCCTCTTTAAAGAAAAAATCATAATTTTCATTTTTGTGATGTTCACCTGCATCCCCACTTCTTGACAAAAGTGCTCCAAAGCCCCTAAATGATCTCTTAACCCTTGAGCTGTTTTTGAAATCAAAATAAGATCATCTGCATATAAAAGAAGCTTCACCATGTACACTGCCAAATGAACCCCTTCACCATCTATCTTGTCTAACCAAGATTCTAATTTATCAAAGTATAAGCCAAACAATGTGGGAGATAACGGACATCCTTGATTAACACCAATGTCACTACCGAAGCATTCAGACATTCCCTCCTTAGTTCTGATTTTGGCTCTAACTCTCTCATATAGCCTATGCACCGCCGCTCTATACACATCTGGAATACCTAATTTTTCCATTCCGTTCGACAGCTTGTCTCTAGGAACTGTGTCAAATGCTTTCTTGAAGTCCACAAAACAACAATAAGCTTCTCCTCCCTGATTGTCCCATATTTTCTCTATCAGATACCGAAGAGTGACGCAATGATCAATGGTAGAATGTTCGGGCTTGAAACCCGCTTGCCCTTTTGCTCTTTTTCCTTCACCTTCAGCCAAACTGTTGATTCTATGTTCCACCATGCTCCCAAAAAGTTGGACGAAGAGAGGATTGACCATAATTGTCTGATAATTAGACGGGTTAGTGATATCCCCACTCTTTAAGAGAGGGATAACCACACTAGCAGTCCAATCAACCGGAAACCCATCTCGAATGACACTGTTGAAGATTCATTTTATGTGGGGGGCAAGAAGATCAACTCCCCACTTTAAAAATTCAGCTCGAAGCCCGTCAATGTCACTTGCCTTACCACTTGCCAATTTCTTTATTCCCAGTTTGACATCATCCACCGTGAACAGCTCCACCGAGGTGTTAACAATGGGGGGAGAGATCTTCTCGTGCGTCTGCTCATAAAGTATCTTAGCATACTCTAACCATTGATCATCAGTAATATTATTTTCTTTTTTCTTTTTTCTCTGTTGAAGTTCCTTCCAGAAGTCTTTGGGATTGTGTTTGCCAAGATGTATTTTCTGCCTCGAAATGAGAAACACCCCCATTACCATCCTGTGAAGCTCTTTTGCAAGGTTGATCACCACCTTCCAACCATAAAGGTTTGTTCTCTCCTTTTTCACCATTGTTCAAAGAATCAAATGTAAAGATTGATTGTTGGCTGTCCTTGCATTGAAATCCCCAAAAAGCATTATTTCACGTGGTGCTGAATAAAGAGATATCTTTTTCTAATGATGCAAACGGATCCTCATTGTCTAAGTTCCTTTTTCTGTAGAACTCAGAGTTTTTTGGGGCAAAGTAACAAGCAGCCAATCTGTAAAATTGTTTCATTCATTCACTATTATTCGCAGCCATGTGTATTGTTTATTTGGATCTTCTTTCCAAAATTTTACCACGCCATACCATTTCTCTTTTATAAACACTGTGATTCCACCGTGTCCTTTGCCTGTTTCATTCCCATTGTTCCAAACTGAAAATTTCTTGTAACCATCAAAATCCGGGACCATGCAACCATCATGCTCATGTGTTTCAACAAGAATAATAATATATCCTTCCCTTATGCTATGGGCCCCAACCCATGACCTCTTCTCCATGGATAACCCCTGCAATTCCAACTTACTACACTCAAGTGATCCTGTGGGGCCCCTATTTCCTATTTCTTATTTGAGAAATGCTCGTTGATTTGAGTTTTCCCATTTTTCATCCATGCCCACTTTCCCTTGTTTCTTGTTGATTTTACTTTTACCAATTCCTTCCTTTGCTCCTCTTGTTGAGCAAAAGTTAGATCATCATCTAGATAAAATTGTGTTCCTCTGAGTAGCCCTCTATTTCTAAGGATAATATTCTTATCCCCAAGGTTTCTCAAGATAACTCTTATGTGCCTATCCCTTCATTCATCCAACCTCTTACCTATCATATTTGCTTGTTAAATATCACCTGTCCACTTCAACTTATCTCTGAGAAAGTCCCTTGCAAGAATATCGGTTCTCTTTTTCTCCGAAGTCTTTCAGCCCTTTGATAATGATATTTGCAGCCTTGCCCGGTTTGTCCTATTCTTCCCTTATTTGAATTTTGATTTGTTGTTTGATAATTCCCTTTTGTTTGTTTGTTTAGTCGTTTACCACCTGTGACCAAGATTTGGCTTCTTCTATTTGTTCCTTTAGTTGCGATTCTTTGGATTTTATGTCCGCCAGAGCTGATTGGATTTCTTTCAATTGTATGGTTTCCACGTTTTTCACCACTTCCTTTCCTTTACTCCTTGTTAGTCTCAATTGTTCCAATTCTTGTTTTATGATTTCAAGTTCTTGCTGTCCTATATCCATTTTGATTTGCATGTTCGAGATTTGCTCTTTAAGATTTTTGTTTTCTCTTTCTATTTTGCTTGTGTACTCAATGGCTTCATATACCTTGTTCTCTTCCTCCCAACTCCTTGTTTCGATAGTTTCCATCCTCTTTTTAAGTCCATGAGCTCCTCTACGTATAGCTCCGAAGACCACAAAAGCGGTGTTCTAGTTGGGCTATAATAGATTGTATTGTCTTGTTTATCTTCCCCACTGTCACCTTAGTTTGTTGTACATATTTCTTGTTGATTCAAATGATCCAAATTTCACTTGATGTTCTCGTTGGTTTCCACCTGTACTTGTAATCCTTCACTTTACCTCTCTTTCTATGTTATTTGCCTCACATTTGAATGGTAGGTCTTGTTAGGAATACCGTTCATTCTCGGTAAAATCATTGCAAAACGTTTTTTATTCGTTTCTCTAAACTTTCGGTTATGTCTACGCCTTAGAATACCTTTCATTTGTTTCGCGTTTACTAGTATCAATCTCTCACCTGTGCTACCTGCTTGTTTGAAAAAATCTGTAATAACAAATTCTCAAGCCCCTATTAGACTTTCTAAAGTTGTCAAATATTGACATGCTGAAGGCCCACCTGCAATTTGATTCCAACCCTCCTAATGTAGGAGGTTCACCATTGGGCATGTCAGTTGGGTTTCAGGATTCCAGTTGAATCCTACCCCTTCCCGAACATATGGGTGAAGAATATTGTTTCCAGTGGAGAAAAAGGACCTCTTCATACTGGGTCCACGACATACCATCGATAAGTTTTTAACTGTCTCACCAGGGCTGGTCCCCATAATGTTTAAAATATTGTAATCAATATCGGTTTTGTTTTCGTGCACAGTTTTCAGTTTTCGGTATTCATGCAGAGATAAAGATTGCAGTATTATGTGACAAGCCTTAAAAAGTACAGATGAAACAAAAGTGGAGAATAGAAAAAGACAAGGGAAAAAAAACATTACTGGCCCACCTCGCCACTGTCTAGACCTGACAAAAGCTCTGAAACTGTCGTAGAGCCCAAATCCTGTCGTTCCCGTTGGCAACAGAAGCCCCTTCGTTGATAAAGCTGCTCTTTGTCTATATTCGCTGGCAACGTAACCCCCAAATACCCGTAACCCTCCGTTTGAAACTCACATTTATGAAGCATATATATTTGGAAAAATAAACTACTTTGCTCATAAAAGTAGAGCATTTATTGGCTGAATAATACAAATAATAATTTGTACCCAACTGATAAATCAATATCCTTTACTACTTAATAACTGATTAAAATTACACGTACAAGAATTTGCCTAAGGCAAAGAATGAAAATGTGAAGATCTAGAAGCTCAATAGATAGCACAAGAGAGACAAATATGATATGATCAATTGATTGATTCAATACTGATCAAATAATAATGGATGCCCAATTGATAAATACTAAGTAGATGTGCCTGAATATATAGGCAATGCATGATAACTAGGAGATATGCAAATGATAACCTATCAACCACACTAGGTGGAATCACATGTCTACCAAAGGTGGATCATCCTCCATTGTACAATGAAGTATGTGTAAGCATGTACAACAATGAGAGGATGATAATGTGATAAGAGCACTAAAGGTCGATCTCACACATAAAGTGGAATGAGATAACTATCACCACCCAAAGTGGAATTCTCCTACACCTTGTGCTGAAATGAGATGCAAACTCCTAGGTAACTCATATGCAAACTACTATAAAAGCATTATCCTAAGTAAGCTTAAGTAAAGTGTAATTAGGAATATTTAATTACACCAACACCCCCCCTTAAGTGCAACTTAGGGGAATGCACTTAAACTCACAATGCTAGATGACAATGCAAGATGGGTCCTAGCTACTAGGCCATGTTAGGTACCCATGTACAATATGCAAGTGCAAAAGCAATGCAATCTCTCATAAAGCGGAGAAAGAGGGAAAACCTCATGGGAAAAACCCTCCCCCAAAAAGAGAGATAAAAACAAACAAGATCCATGGATGGATGGATGGAGTAATCAAGACCNCCCCCCCCCCCCCCCCCCCCATTACGATATACATCATGTATATACAATAAAGAATTCCCCCCATAGGAAGGAAACAAGGAGACATGATATCCCCCCATAATGAATAATATCCTCCGAGGATTGTGAGTGCTTGAAGGCAAAACATAGTCCAATGCCTACAAACACCATTTCTCCCCTTAGGAAGAAGATAGACCAAGTATAGATGCAAGAATGCTTCCCATTGTTGATAGGAAGAAGAAAGGGGAATCCAAATGAAGTATGATGTCTTTGAAGTATGCTCATGTATCGCCATGTCCTTGGTTGATGAAGATGCCACTAACCAATTAGGAATATGCCCAATAGAAGGTGACAAGCACGGAACCAATGGTAATTAATTGTGATCAAACTCCAAAGACAAAGATGCTTCCTCAAAATAGGAAGTAGGAAGAGAGACAAAGGAGCCCCCCCTCAATGTAGAAGGTACACCAATGGTTGATGCTCTAGGATCAATGTAGAAACTGCACCATGAAAACTAAACGATGTTCCTCCCCTTAGGAAGAAACAAAGCCATAGGTGTACCAATGAATCCTCCCAATCTCTAGGAAGAACCCTCAAAATCTATGATGTCTCAAGAAACTGAAGAGGAATCTCCAACATATGAGTATGATCAACCTGAACCATGCAATGTGACATCTCAAGTGAAGTTTGAAACTTATGAAAGCCAATTTCCAAAGACTCAAATGTCTTCTCTGAAGATAAAGAAACCTCCTCCAAATGTTGTATCAAAGGATCCACACTCATGTCAAACTCGAAAGAAGGATCAAGTGGAGAATGAAGATGAGTGTCAAAGTGTTCCCTTGCAACAACTGAAGAAGGATCGTCATCATCAAAGAGAAGATGAATATCATCAATGATGTCTCCCAAATCCTCAATGTAGGACTCCACAAACAAACTTGCAATGTCTGTCAAGTAGTCATCCCAAGGAACTATAACTGGAAGACAAGGAATCTCCTGCTGCACTGAATCACAAGGAATATCCTGCTGCACTAAATCACAAGCATCGATGGTTGTAGCAGTACAAGAATCATCAAGAGAAACAATAAAAAGTAATCTCAACTGGAAAAGTAGAAACAGCTTTACGTTGAGCCTTCAACTCATCACAGTGCTCAAGTCTTGCACGATGGTCGATCTCCCATAAGGTATGCTTATCATAAGGAATATTATATGCATCATCAAGTGGAATGAAACAATCAAGTTATCAACAACTGAATCTTTTGGGAATGGAGGAACATGTGGATCTCTAAAGTGTTCCCAAATAATGATCCATTGTGTGTGTGGGCACCTAATATCCTCAAGCTTGAATTTGACTTTAGAATAAAAAGTATCCATGTTGTAAGCAATCAATCCCATGATATTCAAATTCCTTTCACACCAAGCTACGTGTTTCCACTTAGAATCTGGCATAGGAACAAGTCCATAAAGATGAGGCAAGAATTGTTTCCATCTACAGTATGTGATGATGCCTTTTGCCCATGATGCATAATTAGCCCTAGTAAAAAATACAATAGCGGGATGAATTGTATATTCCAAGATTTTAGCCATGATGCACTTCTCACATGAAAAACTGAGATCAACGAATCATTGCAACCCCCCCCCCCCAAAAAAAATGCAATAAATCAAAGAACCCCCCCAAAATAGATGATTCTGGCACTTTATATGTAGTGCGTGTACAATTGCCACTTGCTAAAATCAGTCAAAGTGGACTTCTAATTTTGATGATTACAACAGCAAATATGAAGCTATAATAGACTCAAACAATTAGGACACAAGATGACTCAAGGTTCCAATGTGTTACAAGTGTCAAAAACGGGCCAAAATAGACCAAATGTTGAAAGTGTTGTTCACCCACAAAAGTTACAATCTGATAGCAAATCTGAAAAGTAGACGAAAAATAATGCACTTTCAAAAAAAATGACACCTGAAAAATGTGTCTGTATGAGCCCGAACGAAGCCTCTTAAGTTGCAAAACTGAGGATTGGACAGGTACAGTCACCAAAAACTACAATTTCTGCAAAATTTGTCAACCAAAACTAGAAACTAACTGCACCACTGAAAATTTTAGGAGATTCTACCCAAAATAAAAAAAATTGCACTGAAAATGGAGTTTGGATGACCAAGTTATGACCTCTCAAAGTCGGACTGCAAAATGAAAACTCCAAATGGTGAAGGGTCCAAATTGTCAAAACCTGATGACGTCACCCAAACTAGGGATCTAAATTTAACAGTCAAACGGTCATCGCAGCAGTTCAAAAAAGCTCAGGCATGACAGTTAGACAACCATCAAATTTAACATAACAAAATGTTGATGCAGGCAGTAGATTAAACTTGACGGTCAGATGGCCATCAAAATCAAAAGAAAAAAATGGCCAATGAAGCCCAAATGGGCGTCAAAGTTAAGATATTGACAACCTGCGAGCAAAGCAAAAAAAATTTATACCAGGCTATTGCTAATGTGTACCCATACGCTGGGTGAGTTAGCGTCCACTGTGCATAGGGGTCGAGCCGATTTGTCCCTCCACGTGTCTCTGTCTACCCGCGTTGAATAAGGCACTCAACTCGCCGAAGAGCTTGGACGAGAAGAGTGTGGAAGACACGAAGAGGCAACTTGGCGAACCACAGGTTGTTGAGAGCAAGGAGTCACCTTGCAAAAGGGAGGGCCCGCAAGTTGATCGGATCGGATCGGTTCGGTGGGAGGTGGGCTCAAATCGTCGAGCTTGGAGGAGAGACCAGCTCGGTGTGAGGAACTTTGCGGAGGCTCTGAAGACGAATGATGTCGCGCTGGGATGGTAGGTGAGATAATGAGCTCAGAAAATGCCCCGCGTTGAACAATGTTGAATCCGTGTAGAGCTCGGAATTCTGGAGAATGTTGAATCCGCGCTACGGTCGTGAGGTAGCCCAATGTTGGTAGCCCGCGCAATAGGGAAGCAGCTAGCCGAGTTGGAGAAAGGCGTCGATCCGATGACTCGCGAATGTATGAAGAGTCGAGCTGAGTGCACCCGAGTTGTGAGTGCGGGCGAGCATTGGCTGAGAATGCCTTGATTAAAACCTTTTGATGTTGTCATGTGATCTGTCATGAATGTCACTTAGAATGCCAGGAGAAGTCTCTGCGGTAGTGGTGGCACATGCCCGACTCTTGTGTGATGCAAATTGTTAGCAAGGCGAGCGCAGGTGAGAAGTCTACATTGGAGGTCGTCGAATGAGGTCGCCTGCAAATGTGCTTCGCCTCTCATTTGTGCGATGAGCGGCTCAGACTCGCCAAGTTGGAAGGTCGCAGTTGTGACCCGATGTTGATGCCGAGATCAGATGCAAGTGTGGGCGCCGCATGAGTGGCACGGGCTAAGCTTCTACGAGCGGCGCGAACAATTAAAAATCCCACATTCGTGGGTCGGTGGAATATCCACCAATTTATATGCCAATTACTGCAAAAGCAAAATGAGCTAGAGTCCGTCGGGGTATTGTGTTGTCGGAAAGTTGGTGGATAGCGGGTTGTTAAGCCTTGCTTTACGGATCTGACTTGTTGTCTACGCCTGCAAATGATTGACAAAGACAAAGGCCAATTTGAACCAAATTTTGCAGGAAAATACATAATAAAATAATGATGAATTTAATTGACGGAATTAAAGAAATTTGCAGATCCGAAAAGTAATTCCGTAAATTCGCACCAAATTTGCAGATCAGTCCTTAGGGATCCGATTTGCAAAAAAAAATTGGCCTCAAATTTGACTTTTGCCCAATATAAACAAATTTATAGTCAAAATTCACCGGAATGACCACTCAGATGCAATGGCGAGGTCAGATCTTACTCTAGACGCTCTCAATAATTGTTGATCCCGGATCTGAATCGTGGCCCTCCAAAGGTTGAAGCCAAAAACTCTCCAATGGCTATGCAATGAAACCTTCTACAACTCTGATACCATGTAAGAATTTGCCTAAGGCAAAGAATGAAAATGTGAAGATCTAGAAGCTCAATAGATAGCAAAAGAAAGACAAATATGATATGATCAATTGATTGATTCAATAATGATCAAATAATAATGGAGATATACAAATGATAACCTATCAACCACACTAGGTGGAATCATATGTCCACCAAAGGTGGATCATCCTCCATTGTACAATGAAGTATGTGCAAACATGTGCAACAATGAGGATGATACTGTGATAAGAGCACTAAAGGTGGATCTCACACATAAAGTGGAATGAGATCATTCTTTGTTTCATTTTATAAAACATAGACTACAAGGTCCCTGGTCTGCTTGGGCAGGCAACAACTCCTAGACACTGGCCAAATAACAAATGCAAGCAGAATCTTTAGCATAGGCAAAGCAAAAAGCATTGGTATAGGTGTTTGCTAGCCCAACATGAATCAATGCTAGCTAACTGTGTGTATCTCCTTACTCACCACTACCACATCTAAGCCAAAGGATTCTATCATTAGTAAGATGAGTTTGTTGCTTCTCCGTTTGCCCTTATAATAGTAAGGGAGAATCTTGGGAAGAAACAGAAATAGACAGTCTTAGGAAAAGCACCTCCGTTTGTTCCTTTCACTAGCGTAGCGACCCCCAAATCTGGTTCTAGCATTGTTTTTTGCCCTCCGTCCCAAGAGGGATTGTCACAACTTTGTTTTCTTCTCATTAAAGAAAGTATCAGAAATAATTATCTTCAGCGTATATTCAAATGAGAGCCCAAATCCTCCTTTATAACTTTTGAGAGCTATTTCTAGGAAAAAACTTTTTTTTTGCTTTTAGGTTATTTTTTTAAAAAAAAGGTGTTTTGTTGTTCCATTGCTTTTTTGCTATTTTTCCAAAAAACCACTTTTTTGGTTTTTCACTACTTTTTCAAAAATGTTCTTTTCTGTTTTTTAAAATATCATTTAAATCTTTTAATTTCTTTTCACTTTAGGAGGCCACATAAAATGATGTTAAAATATTATTTTATCTCCTCAACTTTGGCATCCACTTTCTATCACTTCAGTGATAAAGTCACTTTATTAAAATATTAAGTGAAAAAACAGAATAATATTTCCTAGCCTTAGGAAATTCACCAAGTCCCGAAACTGAAGACTCTACACTCTGAAGCTAGGAAAGATTGCGACTACGAACAGCCGCCAAAAATAGTGTTTACTATAAATATTAACTACTAAAAATAGTAAGCCAAAACTCCCAACTGACCAATTGGCATCTAAACTTGTAATTACTAAAAATAGTAACTTACTAAAAATAAATCCTGGACAAGTTGTCCGAAATCACTCCGGATAGTGTCGTTCATCTCCATTAATCCCTTTGAACACAATGGCAATATTGAGATACTCCTCTGATCCAACTGGCACCGACCCAGAAAACCAACACTCGTTGCACTACAAGAAAACCTAGACATGACATACCTACACAAAGAGTGCTAGCAAAAAAAGAGTACTCGCAACCTTACTACAAGCATCTTCCCCCTTTACGTAATTCACTAACACATGATGCTTAAGCACATCTAAATTGGAAAGAGTATGTTGGAGCATTCCATAATAATGAGTCCCATCCTCTTTCCAAGATATTTCCGAGATCAATGCCAACTATGATGATGAGACAAGTGTCCCATACTACTTATCATCGCCAACAAGGCCACAAGTAAAATAGCATACATTGTATAAGACCACTCATTAAGATCTCCATAGACCACTAAGCCTTTGATTCATCTTAAAATGAATAAATATAATTAGGATGTCATATGGTTTTCCCTCACCGAAGACTAGTGTTTGTACTATCAATCACTTAGAGCGATTTAACAATCAACATCTTTAGAACCATACCTCCAAAAACATACACTACACTAGAACACAAATTTCTTCAAATACAACTATGCCAATACTAAACTCCAAAAATGGGTAGCTCTTGACATCTATCACCTAAATGCTACTAATCAAAGTTGGCTAACCCTATATAATCAAGTTGTGCCTAGCATCTACCACCTATATGCTATTGGTGAAAGATGGATAACCCTATGATATGACTTAATACTTCTTTGGGCTAAGAATTATCCATGTCTCCCATCATGCTAGTGCTAAATTTAGTAGCAGAATTGCATATGAACAAAAGTACAAATAAATCAAAACACAACACTAGAGATACCCTGGGAAAACCCTCCTACTCGAGGGAAAAACCCAGCCACACCAAAAGTTCTCCTTTATTAAATAACAATAACAGAGTTCGAGTTCATAGCTCACAAACTATTGAGCTTTTACAAAAATAAAGACTTCACAACACTTCCTTTACAAAATAAAGCTGCATACAGAGATACTATCGCGCACCCTTCACACTATCAACCAATCTTTACATATGCTTGCGATCATCAATAATATTAATCACAAAAGCTACTGCCTCAACTCGAGTAGCAGAACTCACAAGAAAATTGTCCTCACGGAAAAAATGTCTAACCCATAGTTGCACGGGTACACGTACCCAGACCCCTGATACATGTACCGGGTACTGGGACACGTATCCCATACCGGATACTTGCTGGGGTACCGTACTCTTTCCCTCGAAACGCCACGTCAGCATCGGGCAGATTTTTTTGCAAAACGTTAAAAAAAAGCCACTGGCAAAAACGCGAAAAAAACGGAAACCTAAACGCGTTGAATGCAAAGTCAAATGCAGCAAACCTAAATGCGTTTAATACTCGGCATAAAAACGCAGGTCACCAGGCATTAAAAAAAACGCAGGTCAACAGACATAAAAAAAAACGCAGGTCGCCAGGCATAAAAAAAAAAGCAGATCATCCGGCATTAAAATGCGGGCAAAGAAAAACGGCGCTACAACGCAGGCAAATTAAAATAAAATCGAGGGCGACAGGAGACAGAGGTAGGTTTTCAATATTTTCATTTTATAAATAATATGTTTGAAATTTTGTTTTCGTTTACAAAGCTATGTAAAACTTAAAAAGTAAAACACAGTTTCAATTTCCATTTCCATTTAAAAAAATTATGATTCAATGATATTTTTGAAACAGCGTAGTAAAACTTTAAAAATAAAAACTTAAAAGTAAAACACAGTTTCAGTTTCCATTTCCGTTTAAAAAATTCCATGAAACAGCGTAGTAAATACTTTTAAAATTTTAAATATATTATAGTATTATTATCATTATGTTTAAAACCGAAATATCAATATCAATATAATAAGTTCCCGTAAAAGTAAAAGTTTGTGTTAATATTTATTATTTAATATTAATTATTCAAATATCACTTATTCACTTATTTAATTTGTTTTATAAATTCAAATATAATACAGAACTGAGAATCATAATGCATATTTAATATTTATTTTTAAAATTCAGACACAATGCTACTAACAACACAATTTCTGAATTTTAAAAAAATTATACTTCTAGACTCTAAAAGCTAAGCTTATAAATTTACATCTTTTTTTCTTTATAATTTAAATTTACGTCCATTGCTACTTAGTTTTTTTAATTTTATTTGACACTAACAGACTAACAATCTAATGTTTTTTATTTTTATCTTTCCATGTAGAATGTTAGGCGGAGGAAAGCAAGGGTTGTATCCCCTGTGGAAGTATGTTGATCGTGTCGTAGGGCCAAAGGGTTCAGGTCGATCAGCCGAGGTCAAATGTAAGCTTTGTCTGTTGAGATGGAAAGGTTCTTACACGAGGGTGAAGGCTCATTTCCTTCACATAGGTGGGGTAGGTGTTGAACCTTGTTTAAATGAGCTGGAACGGTATCATGTTGTGAGGGAGCAAGAAAGGGCTGAGGGGAAAGTTGCTAATATGATCTCTCATGCTTCAACAACAGGGGCTAATCAGAGTCAGAATAGAGATTCAAATTTGGATGTCTCATCTACAGATGTAACAGCAGAATATGCTCGCAAGAGACCACACATTGGCAGCTCAAACCCCATTGGAAGATTGTTTGACATGCAAGGTCGAGATGCAGTTGATGCAGCAATCGCTCGATTCTTTTATGCAAATGGAATAGCATTTAATGTTGCTCGCTCACCTTTCTACACTGAGATGGTCCAAGCTATCCATAATGCACCAGCAGGGTATAAACCACCAGGGTATGAAAAGCTTCGCACTTCTCTAATCGATAAAGAAAAAACTTGATTAGATGAACAAACTGCACCAATGAAAAGAGTGTGGGCTACAGAGGGTTGCAGTATTGTGATGTATGGGTGGACAGATACTAGAAATCGTCCACTACTTAAAGTTAATATCATGGTAACATGCAGCAAAGGGCCTTATTTTTTGAAGGCAATAGATTGTTCAGGGCAAGAGAAGAATGCAGAATTTCTACATACCCAGCTATGTGAGGCCATTGAGGAGGTGGGGGCTACACATGTGGTCCAAGTTACTGATGCTGCCCCTGTTTGTAAAGCAGCATGCATGTTGGTGCAAAAAAGGTACGAGCATATATTTTGGACACCATGTTGTGTGCATTCGTTGAATAATGCACTCAAAGACATTGGCAAGTTCCAATGGATTACAGATCTCATAGAGAAGGGGAGGAAAATATAGATGTTCATATGCAACCATCACCACACACAAGCCATCTATCGTAAATTTGCAAAGGTGGGACTACTCAAACCTGCTGATACATGTTTTGCTTCTTACTTCATTCTTCTTGACCGCCTTTGTGAAGTCAAAGGAGCTCTATGTTCCACAGTTGTTAGTGATGCATGGGCAGCTTGGAGACAGTCTACATCAAATATTGCAGTTGAGGTGAGAGGCATGGTTATTGATGAGCGTTTTTGGGCTGATGTAAAATTTGTTGTGGGCTTTATTAAGCCCATATGTGAGGTGATCAAATTTGCAGATTCAGATAAGCCATGTTTGGGAGAAATCTATGAAGCAATAGATTCCATGTGTGAAAGAGTCAAGACAATAACTGATACAAAAGATCTTTCTTTATATCCTTTGATAGAGGAGAAGTTGCATGGAAGATGGAATAAGCTTAACACACCTCTTCATTGTGTTGCATATGCTCTTAATCCTAAATGGTATGATATACAAGTGACTAGGAATAGGGCTCCACATCAGGATAGAGAGGTAATGAAAGGATTTTGGGCTGCCATGAAAAAAATTTATGGCCGAGGTGAGGATGCTTCAATTTTGAGGAGTCAATGGAATAAGTTTTCACGTGGGCAAGGTGATTTTGGTTCCGTGGAAGCTTTATATGATGTGAAAGAAAAGAAAGACCCTATAGAGTGGTGGTGGAACCATGGAGGTAAAGCTCCTGAATTGCAATCATTTGCAATAAGATTGCTCTAACAAATAGCTAGCTCTTCATCTTGTGAGAGAAATTGGAGTACTTACAAGTACATTCATTCACTAAAGAGGAACCGTTTAGGGTCAAAGAAAGCAGAGACCCTGGTGTACATTCATAGCTCACTTCATCTTCTCTTTCGTGTAGAGCCTGGATACAATGAGGGTCCTTCGGCAAAATGGGATCAAATTCCACGTGATGGAGAAGTTGCTGCCCTTGTGGATGGAGAGGTTGAAGTAGATGGCCTTATTGACTTACCCCCTATTATTCTACCAACAGAGGAACCTGAGCTTGAGAGTGATGACTATTTGGACAGCATCATAGCTGAGGACCTTGATATGGATGATCAAGGCGTAGAAGACTAGATAGATTAAGATGTCTGATTTTTGTTTCCGTTTTTTGTTTGCGTATCAGCTTGTTGTTTATCAAGCTTAATTCAATATGTAATCAGTTTGAAACTTTGATACAATATTGATTAACATAAACTAGTAAACTTTGTCACTGTTCAAGTCAGAAGTTCATCATTTGCAATATGTCGTTATATGATTTATAATCTTATTGTTCATGTTTAATGTTTGCCTTCTCTGTTATGAACTTATGCATCTAAACATTTAGGAACATATTGCAAATCTGAAACTAAAAACAATACATTACACATCTGCAAACTTTATCACTATTCTTGTTTTGAAAACTCAAATGTCACGACTCATATTTTAAGATTTTCTATAATATATAAAAATTATATTATAAAAAAAATTTGATGTACCCACGTACCCCTGTCCCCTGTTTTGAAAAATAGACGTACCCGTACCCAAAGTACCCAAGTACCCTTGTCCCCGTGCAACTATGGTCTAACCACACAAAAAACAAACTGAAGCTCTACTCAAGATAATATGTCTAACAAAGATATAATCAAAACTGATGCTACCAAATACACAACACACGCAACTCCAAAAATAATACTCTATTAGAGAATCGTCTCTTGCACCGGAATACCGAGAACCCATCCAACCTAAGACTATCCTTTCCAATACACCTCACGGAGATACTTCAAAACGATGCTACAGGAAGTCAAACCATACACAGCGGTGACGTTACATTCCTTGTTCCACACAGCAGACACGGACCATGAGCCATAAAGATTACGGCAGTTGCACATGTGATGACACTTAGAATTCCAACAACTACAACAGAAAAGGTGTTCTTCAAAACACTGATTAAGATATAAATGAAGAGAACCATTTGAATGAGACAGCCACCCACATGAACTGACGGCAGTTTCGCATATATATGAACAGTTGGTGGAAATAAAACAAATATGTCGTTCCATGAAAATGGCGTGACACATTACCTTACAGCGGTTACCAAAAGAGTCGTTCCATCTTCTCATACCCGTGGCACAAGAATGACCTACGGTTACTATAAGAGAGTTGATCCATACACTTAGATTGAATACATTAGATTTCCATAACCATATACAGCATATGAAAAATTGTTCACAATAACAGTGACGCACATTTGATGTAGCTCCCCAAAAACAAACAGAATCGCATACACACAATCCCATACACTCTGCAATCAATTCAGGTGAATAGAAATCTCCTGCAGCTACAATCTTCAACACTCCCTCTTAGCAAAGGAGATATCATTTCTAGACTCTCATGTCATGGAGTCTCTCAACATGACAGTCACAATGGCTACACCCATTTGTGAGAAAACGAAAACTTGATCACGAATTCTATCAACGTGATAGCATCATGGAGTCACTCAACATGATGTTCACTATGGCTACTCCCATGTGTGAAGTAAAAACAAGCTCACATCACGGAGCCACTCAACATGATGTTGTCATGGAGTCTCGCAAAATGACATCCACTATGGCTACTCACATGAGTGGAAAGAGCAACAAGGGCTTTCACCTCAAATTTCTCCGTCTCAAAGAAAAATGCATTACAGCACCTAATAAGAATCGAAGAATGTTGAGACTCCCTCTCAGCAGGGGTAGTATTCTCACAACTTTGATTATCACAATAAATTATAGTTGGCTCCAATATTTGACCAAACAATGAACTTTCGAAGCCACACTACTTCTTGAGCTTTGCTAATCCTTTGCACAGGACTTGGCACTCTCCATCTGCCGCTCAAGCTCCCTCTGAATTTTCAAGCACTTGCATCAACCTCCTGACCTTCTCGTTCAAAGATTGCCAGCAATGCTTGCCTTAGAGGAACGTTTTTTCAAAATACACCTCTGAAACTTCTTCCATATTTTGAATAAGTTTCCAGAGCTACCAATGTTTAATACAAATTGATTGTGCAATTCAGTTCTCTGCAGCTAAAGGGTTTTACCAAGGACTTATGCACCTGAACTTGCAACACTGCAACCCAATTAGCTGACATTTTCACTTCTTCATAGAACTCCCTCTTGATCCCTGCCTCAGAGATCGCAAAGAAATTCTCTAGAAGTGAACTCTCCTCTATAGATCTTAGAACTTTAATGCTCTCAACTCAAGCCTTGAATTCTTGGAATTTAGCTCTCTCTGAATATCATTTCCTCCTTTTAGAAGAAACTGATCACTAGACAATCTGAATAGATTCTTCGAGAGAGAGATGTCTCATGTTATGTTTACCCATGCAATAGACTCCTACAACAAGGTTCACAACATTGAATTTGATAGGCTCCATAGATGCAGTACAACACTCTTTCTTTGCTTAAGTCAATCTGTAGTACTTCCCAGAATACTCAGATCCATCATCAAAGATACAAAACCGCCATTGAAGCTTGACTGCCACAAAGTGCTATCAGATTATCTATGTGCTACTACTGTGGTGAAAAAATTTGTTCAGCAAGAGATGTCCTTTGTTTTGCAGCTGGAAATAGTGCTCAAGTACCACATTTCTCTTCTTAAAAAAATACAGCAGCAGCATAAATAGGATTTGTACTACACTTTGAAGAGAACAAATCTGATTTGGAACTCAGAGTTGCAGGAAAACAACCCATTCCCCATATCAGACAAGCAAGCCTTGAATATGTCTGTCTCTATCACAGTTATATGACAGTTCCAAATTAATAAACGTCAGCCCAATAGTTATATGACAGTTCCAAATTAATAAACGTCAGCCCAATAGTGGATGAAGAGTGCTACCAACAATAGCAATGCAAATAACAAAAAATCTCACACAAGAGATATGGCCTGATAAATAAGAAAAGAAGTTGTTCCAACTTAAGATTTTCATGACTCAGTTTTCTGATGCAACTACATTTTCACAGCAATACAAAGTACAAACTACATGAAACGATGAACAAAGGAGATTTCAGCCTGGCCTGGGAATCATACAGTTATCATATACAATAAAACAAAATAACAATTTCATTTACAATATCAACAAAATAATATAAAATACAACTATTCTAATGTCTGAAACAAAATCATAGAAGAACGACTACATTAAACATACAAATAATAGTACAATATATCATAAACTAAAAGAACAACGCTAAACTTTAACTATTCAGCAATAAAGAGTAAATCTTTTAATATGCAATAACTTGAATGTCATGCTAATAAATATTTATCTCAATGATGGTTTAATCTTCCTTACAATCCACCAAATGTTCTTTCCTGATCTTTACGCCTAAAATAAAAATCCCTCTGAATTGTCACAAGATTCTTTATGAGGTGAAGCACCATCAACATTTGCAACAGCAGCTTGATGTTTTGGTCTTATTAAACAATCTCTGGCAAAGTGACCATACTTGTCACATCTAAAACGTTGAATTCTAAAGAGATCCTTCTTCTTCTTCGGTTCAAAAGCTGAATCTGAATTCCTATCTCTACTCCTGAAAATTTTTTTTCTCTCTTCTCTTCCTTTCCATTTAGATGTATGAGCAGCAAGAACATGATCTTCTTCATGATGAGATTTCCATCCATTTCCTTTTGCTTCTAATCTGAATTCCTCTTAAATACAATCAGCTCTCAGACGATCAAACTTGGGTAATTCATCTCTTCCACTAATGCCTTGAATAAAAGACTCCAAGAATGAGGGAGACCATTCATGGCCAACATAACCAGGTCTTTATCTTCAATTGAATCTCCAATGGCATTAAGCTGATTTTTCAATTCTATAATCTTCATGAAGGAGACAACTAATTCTCCTCTAGCCATTTTTATATGGAGCTAACGTCTCAAGGCTAAAGTTCTCTGTTGGTATTCTTAAATTCATACAAGCTTTTAAGACTCAAACATTTCTTTAGCTGAATTCAATTTGGATATAGTTGGCACTAGATGATCCTTTACGGAATCGATCAATATTCTTCCTCCAATGAGCTTTCTCAATATCATCAGTTCGCTCAACCACATCAGATTTCACATCGTTCAGAAGATCAGAAGATCATTTTCTTCTAGAGCAATTAGGACTCTGAATTTCCATGATGTGAAATTTGATGCACCATCCAGCCTATCTTCAACTTTGAGTTTATTCACCATTGTGGAAACCTGAAAGAACCAATCCAGAAAAGAAGAAAAGAATACTTCGATGCTAGGATAATTCTGGTACAAGATCTTTACTTAGACCCGCTTTGATACCATGTTAAATTTAGTACCAGAATTGCATATGAACAAAAGTACAAATAAATCAAAACACATAAACACTAGAGATACCCTGGGAAAACCCTCCTACTCGAGGGAAAAACCCAGCCACACCAATAATAGAGTTCGAGTTCATAGCTCACAAACTATTGAGCTTTTACACAATAATGACTTCACAACACTTCCTTTACAAAATAAAGTTGCATACAGAGATACTACCGCACACCCTTCACACTATCAACCAATCTTTACATATGCTTGCAATCGTCAATAATATTAATCACAAAAGCTACTGCCTCAACTCAAGTAGCAGAACTCACAAGAAAATTGTCCTCACAGAAAAAATGTCGAACCACACAAAAAACAAACTGAAGCTCTACTCAAGACAATATGTCTAACCGAGATAATCAAAACTGATGCTACCAAATTCAAACACACGCAACTCCAAAAAAATACTCTATTAGAGAATCGTCTCTTGCACCGGAATACCGAGAACCCATCCAACCGAAGACTATCCTTTCCAATACACCTCACGGAGATACTTCAAAACGATGCTACAGGAAGTCAAACCATACACAGCGGTGACGTTACATTCCTTGTTCCACACAGAAGACACGAACCATGAACCATAAAGATTACAACAGTTACGCATGTGATGACACTTAGAATTCCAACTACTACATCAAAAAAGTCGTTCTTCAAAAAACTGATTACGATATAAATGAAGAGAACCATTTGAATGAGATAGCCACCCACATGAACCGACCGCAGTTCCACATATATATATGAACAGCTGATAGAAATAAAACAAATGTCGTTCCATAAAAATGCTGTGACGCATTACCTTACAGCGGTTACCAAAAGAGTCGTTCCATCATCTCATACCCGTGGCACAAGAATAAACTGTAGTTACTATAAGAGAGCTGATCCATACACTTAGATTGAATACATTACATTGCCATAACCGTATACAGCATATGAAGAATTGTTCACAATAACAGTGATGCGCATTTGATGTAGCTCCCAAAAAAAAAAAAAATCGCATACACACAATTTTGTACGCTCTATAATAAATTCAGGTGAGTAGAAATCTCTTGCAGCTACAATCTTCAACAGCTAGAGCAACAATAAGCTTATCTTTAAGCAGGTCATAGATTTTAAAATTTGGGTGATCACCTTCGGATGAGAGGGACAAGCTATGCTAAGAGAACAACTAATGTCTACCTATGTCCTTGTAGAATCCCTTGTCAATCCTAGTTATGATGGTAAAATGCCTTTTGTATCGATCTTGATTCAACATTGTAATGCTTAAAAGTACTAGACATTGACCTAAAACATATTGTTACTAATCATTGACTTACAACATATTGTTTGAAGGCTTTATACCTTAAGCTAGTTAATCAAGCTGCATTGCCACTAAGGGATCAATTAAACTATATGATGGTCCTAAGATCTTGGAGTCAAAGTCCATCACAAGAGTAACACATTGAACCCACATGAATTGGTGTCTATCTAGACACATACAGAATTACAAACTCATAAAGTACTCTCAAAAGGCAATTTATATCATTTAATTATTACTTGGAATCACATCTATTAGATAAATGCTATCAAATGTCCACAATCCGTGCGAATATCCATTTATTATTTTTGGATTTGATTGTGCATGGATTTGATCTTAAAAACCTCATACACAATCAAATCCAAAAATAACAAATGAATATCTATTAGATAGAAATCAAACCTATCATACAATATGCTACTTTTGAGGACATAATAATTTTGTATATTACCAATCATAAAGCTTAGCATACAATTATCCAGACACGAATAAAGACAAAACTACATATCATATTTAAAAAAAGCTTGTCATTAATTGGCCACAATTGGCAAAGGCAATCACGAGGAACTCCATCCTAACCCATCACATATTTAGAGTAGACAGATCCCTCATTTAATTTTAAATTTGTTCAACCCTCATATGATAATGGCTTGATTCAACGTCATCATTACATACAATATTAGTTAGATTCCTTAATTCATTAATGCCCAAGTCAAGGCCAAGTTTATCATTCCCTTATTTCTTAGAATTCCTTAATTCATTAATGACCAGGTCAAGGCCAAGTTTATCATTCCCTTATTTCTTAGAAGAATAGACCTTATCAAATCTTGAGGATAACCTATACCATCTTATACTTGTCAATGATCCAAGACACAAGGCCATAGTGTTCAACACGCAAACTCTTATTATTTAGTTTAGACAAGTCTAGAGGTATTTTCACAAATTCAAATCAAGGCAACCCACAATGATAGTGTCTCTAACGTTCATCCAAGCTTGAAGCAGATTTTGAAAAGTAAAACGTAACAAACCTCAAAGTAGATATGCTTGATGATGTGACCTATTGCCTATCTATTGACTCGGGCCTATATAGAAAGGACATAAATTGGAAGGTGAATTCGCCGCCATATAATGTCAATTTCAGCCTCAAGTTGAAGCATACTAAAGAGGAAGAGATGATCGCGTTCAGAAACAACATCACACTTTGGATCTATTCTATTGTTTAGACCCCTTCTCTATGGACTTGGGTCACGGGGACAACCTTTGCCCAAAGACTACCTACATACTTGCTTCCAAATAAGACTAATGTCCAACATAGTTCTCCTAAGATTCCAACTATCAAGATGAGAATTTGCACTTTCCCAAGCTAAGATAATCCACATAGGAACTAGACAACCATTTACTCACATATATCAACAAGTTATCTCGAGGATTCCCAATGTTAGTAGATAATTTTTCCGAAGTAAACAAGGATGGACTTAACAAAAGATCATATGAACGTAACATAATATACACATATGTGGCCTTACTCCAATGAATCAATTAAATGTGCTACGATGGTTGATGCTAGGTTAAAGGTCTTCAAACTACCTTACATAAAATGGTCCCAATTGTCAGCCATCTTAAATAACACACCTTACACAATACTGACTTACAAAGACAAATATTCCAAATCAATCCTTGCACAAAAATTATGCACACTGGCATAGGCATTATGAAATAAATATAGTCATATCATAGTAGTAGTCAAAATATTTTCACAAAGCAACAATTATGCAAAAGCCCTAATACGGCTCCATCTAAAGACCTAATATAATAGGATTTGATGATATCAAGTATCGTAATTCTATTATGTCATGACATCCTTCTAGATGAAACACCACATATGTCAACAAGCTACAGAATTATCATTTGAACTTTGAAAGACATCAAAATAGTTATAAACTAGCTCTAAGCATGGGCAATACCCAAGTCGTACTCTAGACGGATGG
Source organism: Thuja plicata (assembly GCA_018584345.1). NCBI lineage: Eukaryota > Viridiplantae > Streptophyta > Pinopsida > Cupressales > Cupressaceae > Thuja > Thuja plicata. The sequence continues at coordinate 1,019,229 of MU225952.1, read as the reverse complement.
CAACCCTATATCCATTGGACCAACATATAAGCTATACACCCAATCATTTAATCCTTTAATTTCATTTATGCATTACACTGCAACCTAGTATATTTACAATGATAATCCAATTCACTATGTAATTTTATTTCTTACATTTGTAGCTAAATATGGTCTTAATGATTAGAAATATTTGATCTCATATAAATAGCCATAGGCCATAATGAAAGATAGAATATTGATCATAAATCACTAAAGAGGCAGCTCTTCTTCACTAGCCATACAGTTTATTAAAATGGATGACAGAAAGAACCTCACAGATCTACCCCACCACTCTTGCCTCAAATCATCTTGCACCTTCATTTTCTATCAGCTTAAATGTAAATGAAAAGCCTCACAAATTGAAATGTCCACTTTCTGAAATAGGTTTTAATTATAAATATGAATAATAAAATTAAAATATAAAAACAAATTAATAGATAAATAATAATAAAATATAATGAAAGGTCAAGAGATACATAATGAAGAGTTGTAACTCCCTCGACATAAGATATAAAAGAGAGGAGAGTTCATTTGAAAGGAGATATGGAGGAAGGAAGAAGAGGAGAGCATAGGAATTAAAGAAGGATTAATGAAAGAAGAAAGGAATGCGAAGAAAATAAGTGGCTCTTTCAAAGGACAGCAATGACGAAGGGTTGTGACTCTTTGAAAGGATTGTAATTATGAAGGGTTGTGACTCTTGCCAAAAGGAAGACATGATGAAGAGGTGTGACCTCTCCCTCACATTGGAAGATATAAAGTGGAAGAAGGAACAAATGGAATGGAGAAAAGGGGGTAGAGGAGTTCTAGAGCAGATTTAGAACAGAAGTAAGGAGGGATCTGAAATAAGAATTGAGAAGGAAAGAAGAAAATAAGATAATATGCAGATCTTAAATGCGATATGTGCAGATTTGAAAAGCAGTAAGACAGATTTGAGAAGTGAGAGATTTGAGAAGTGAGAGATAGGTGAAGATTAAACAAGAAGTGAAAAGGGGCAGCAGTTGTTGTCAAGCAGATGTATCTTTTCATAACCAAAGGGTGACGCCCTTTCACAAAGGCATTAACAAATGAAAGGGTGTGACTCCCTACTCTCAAAGGAGACATAAAAGAGAACTTCATTGAAGAAGGGCATAGAATGGAAGAATAAGAAACATTGAATGACAACAAGAACATAAATCCTTCAGCAGATAAATCTCCAGTACTAGGGACAAAATGCCAAAATCAAATCAAGTCCAAGTTGTTGATATTTTTTTATTTTTGGCAATGCAAAAATAATGAATAATTTACCTATGTGGTTTTATAATGCATCTTGGCCTGTTGTTAATACACATTAAGACATGAACTTAATCTGACAATAGTCTATCACAAGGGAATTTGAGAGAGTCTGCAATTAAGGGAGAACCACTAAGGGCACCCTATTGCAGTGGCAGTCAAGGGAGAATTACTACGAGGGCACCAAACTGCATTGTGATAAAGGAAGAACTTCTAAAGGCACCCTATTGTAGTGGCAATTAAGGGAGAATTGCTAAGAGCACCCTATTGTAGTGGTAGTTAAGGGAGAACAGCTATGAGGGCACCTTGCTACACTATGATTGGGGGAGAAATGCTAAGGGCACCCTATTGCAAGTCCCTTACCAACTCCTACATTGGGGAGCTATTGGTGAATCATACCTAACTCCAACCATAGAAGAATGCAGGAGGATGTTAGGAGGGAGAACTGTAATCTTAGGGCACCCTACTATGCTTCCAACTTCCACATCTATAATTGGAATTCACATATAATTTAAGTACTACATAATAATGAAGATATATTCTCTTTATTCTAACCCTTGATTTGTTTATGAATAATGTTTGCATTGCGATCTAATCTTAAATATGTGTGTGTTTGCACATGCGCATATGTTTCTTATATTATGATTACACAGATTGAGGAGACTGAGGAGATGAAGGCCGATTGGCAACCTCCATGACTACAAGTTGGTGGTTGTCATGGTCGTGTCCTTCGTGCACTACACAGTATGGAGATATGTTTCAGAGAGTTGTTGTTACAACATAACCACCTCATGGTTGCATTGGACGAGTCAAGCACAAGGGATAAGGCCACCCAACAACTAGAGAAAGAACGCAAAGCCTTCTCCGAGTTGGCTGAGAAGAGTAGAACACAATTGGCTCAGGAACACTCTCAAGTCACTACTCTGGAGAGTACATTGGCAGAATTACGCGAGCAATTGACACAGAGGGACTTACAATTGAAGGAAAGAACTGTTGAACTAGTGGCCATGCAGGAAGGGCTGAAAGGAAAGGATGAGGAACTCGAGAAGACAAAGAAATAGGTAATGGAGGCAGAATACATGGTAAAGACATCCAGGCAACTAGAAATGGTAGGTACCTAGCGTTTCCAACACCTTCAGCAACAGTTAGCCTCACTAGCCTCTTCGGCTCAAAGGACATCCCCTCGACCCTCTTAGTTTTCTTTTTTGTATATTTCGCCCCCATTTTGTTTTATGACGTCTATAAGACGACATTTTTTTTTTTTTGGGGGGGGGGGGCTNACGACATTTTTTTTTTTTTGGGGGGGGGGGTCTAATGTAGATGGCAAAACTGCCGCTAATAAAGAAATAATACTTTTTTGAGTCTTGTTAGTATTTTGTAGTATAATTAGTTGTTCCCAATAGGATGCGTCGGTTGCTAATGGTTGGCGATCTTAACCAACCATCCGGCAATATTTATGTTTGGTTCCGGAACCAGTTCACATTATGATTGTACAGACATTACACTTGATAAAAGCTATATCTTTCTGCCATAATTATGTGTTGTATCTAAATTATTGTGTTGAATGTGTTCATTATTATATTCTTGTTTACTCTGAAAGTTAAGCACTCGTCATAGGGAGTAAACAGGGAGAACGACTAAGAGCACCCTTTTGCAGTGGCAGTCAAGGGAGAACCGCTAAGGGCACCCTATTGCAGTGGCAATTAAGGGAAAACAACTATAAGGGCACCCTGCTACACTATGATTGAGGGAGAACTGCTAAGGGCACCCTATTGCAAGTCCATTTCCAACTCCTACATTGGGGAACTATCGATGAATCATAGTTAATTCCAACCATAGAAGACTGGAGGACGTATGGAGGGAAAATTGTGATCTTAGGGCACCCTACTATGCTTCCATTCTCTACATCTTCTATAATTGAATTCACATATAATTTAAGTACTACATAATAATGAAGATATATTCTCTTTATACTAACCCTTGATTTATTTACGAATAATGTTTGCATTGTGATCTAATCTTAATATGTGTGTGTGTGCGTGTGCACGCATATGTTTCTTATGTTATGATTACAGGATTCAAATCCATGATCGCACTATTTGAAGAGATATTGTAAGATGAAATTCTAACCCCAATTTGTTGTGCTTTTGATTCTAGGGCGAATTTCTAGGACAATTTAGGAATGGGACTGCGATTATGTTATACCATTTTGAAATGTCCCCAACCGGATATTTTTCCCAATTCCCTCAATAATATCTCAAAACATTTAAATAAATACATTCATGCAATAAACTGTTGATTCACAATAAATAACCAACAATATGTCCCAATAAAACCCTCAGCAAATATTATTGCATTATACAACAACAATACAATAATAATGAGATTTCAACAATCCAAAATCTAAACTACAGTGTGCAACAAAAATATCAAATGACAAGAACCTAGAAGTGCAATGGTGAACTTCGTCATGAATCCACCTCAGAGATGAACTGGGTTTCCGTCCAATCCACCGACAAGGCCTGAAGGTTTCTGTCCTCAGGTTTCAGAATCGAAAGCTGGAAGCTCTCTGGATTCTCCAAGAGAAAATGAATTCATAAACTAAGCATATCCCAAATGAGTCTCCATTCCTTCTTTTATAGCAACAACTGTGACTCTTTAGTTTCCCTTCTCTGTCTTTTCATATTCCCACTCTTTTGTCACTTTAAAGTAATACATCCATTTAATAAAAAGTGACATAATAATAAAGTATGAAATCTTCTAGCATTAAAATGGATGACCAAACGAACTCGGAAGAGAACGTGTGATAGCTTGTCAGAAATCTCTCGACGATACGCTCCAATTCCAATATGGAAATGCCACGAAGACTGAACTCTGTCGACTTACTATAAATAAATAGTAAGTATCTAGAAACCTTGCGGAAACTACTTTGATTGGCCCAAAACTGGAATTCCTTAGGCCAAATATCATACTGACCCCAGTCAAGTCCTGGTTAGCCTATCGGGCCAAGATAAAACGGCTAATGATGCAACAGAAATAATGTGCCTGAAAAAGGGGACATTACAAATCCTCCCTTCTCGGAGATTGCTTGCCCTCAAGCAATCAGTATCTGCATGCTGAGACCACAATGCCTGGATCCCATACCAACCTCAAGGAAGCTGCTCCACCAATCTGTTGCACAAAACTGACACAAAGCATCAATCATCAAGACCACACAGCAACAATGTATTACTCAAACTAATGTCGGGGTCTCAAATCTCCCCATGTGTTCGATCAGTCGAATCAACCTGCCCTGTGTTGCCATCATCTGTGAGTAGATCCTCAATCCAACTGGGAGCCTTACTCCAACTGAAATCATAAGCACTACTAAGGTCAAATGAAGGTGGGAACTCAACATTACGCCAACCAGCCCCCTGAACTATTACTAACCACGAGAATGTTCCTCCTAGGTCCCACAAACAAAAAGGCCATCCACCTTCCCAGCTGTCTATAATATCCTGTCGATCCGTACCCATAATGGGTGGAATGTCCAAAATGTCCAACTGCCACAACACTGCCCCTCTAACATGTATCCCAACTCAGTGACTTTACTGAAGAGGCAAACTAGCAATACTGTTGGGCATGGCTTCCTCCTTCATGAAGGGAAGCGTGTCAAACCAATCACCCACCATGCAACAAGACACAACTATCCATCCTGAACCGCTGATGTAGAAACCAAAATGTCCAACAGCTGAACTCACCTTGTCACTCCAGTCTGGTGACCAAGTCTCATCTCTAGTAACTGGACCTGGGTCCCAAATCCTGCAAACAGTCTCATCCTCGTCATGGGGATTGGAAATATCTTTCGCATCTACCTCAAAAAGGGGATTATCAAATATCAGATCAGCATCCACCTCGAACAAGAAATTGTTAACTGACTAAAAGTTATCCAACTCATAAAGGGGTCCTGGATGATCTAGATGTTTGTTATCTGAACTTTTAGGACAGCTATCCAAGTCATAAGTCTTTTGTATGTTATCAAGTTCCTGAATCACTTCCTGAAAGAACTCAGACCTTTCTTTGTCGTCCTGTTCCTTGTACTGACCGGTGGCAACAATCTGATTTCTTGCTTCCTGAAGAGCAAGATGTGTGTGCTCCAATGTTTCTTGAGCAACATTAAGCTCTTTGTTGAGCTTATTAACCTCATCATTTGTTTTCCTCAACTGCTCAGCATATTCTTTAGCAACCTGTAACAGGTAGTCGCAATCCGAAAGTAAACATAGATATTCTAATTTCCAAACCTCACAAGTTGCTTTGACCCCCTATAAATCAGCAACATAATATTCACTCCCAATACCAATTTGTCCTTTTTCCATCTGAGCCTTCCTGTAAAGATCCTCAATAATCCTGTGAGTGCTATCATGATGCACAAGAGCTGCAACAATGTCGTCATCACTAACTTTCAGCTGACTCTTCAAAGCATGCTTCTCATTATTGTCATTTTGAAATGCATTTTCCGATTGGTCATCCAAATCCTCATTATGCATAAGTGATGTGCTGCTATAGAAATCACATGATTCCTCATATCCTTCATAGGTATTATCATGGTCACCATAGGTCTCAAACCGATCTGTATGAAGAGGTAAGGTTGTTGTTATGTCATCCAACTGGTTGTCACCATCTTTAACCATATCTTTTCCCTACATAATATCACAAACATGTTCAAGAGACCAAGCCCCTTGGCATGTAGAACAAATCTACCCTCTTCTCATTTGGTTCTCGCTCATTTCCAGAGACCCTGTAACATGTATGCCTACTGATATTTGTTCATTTTCAATCATAAAACCCTTGAACCTTCCAGCCTTATGCTCAATCAATTCAGCTGAGAGCAGATATGCCACGGGTGAGGTCTTTTGTTCCCCTCTCCAGATTGCCAACAAATCTGATTGCAACCGCTTACATATGTCATTGTCCTCATCTAAGATCAAGGACATGATAGTTTTCATGCAAGCCTTTACCCTGTCTGGATGATGCTTCCTGAAATTACTTAGGAGACACTAAAATAATTGTTGAGTCATCTTATCACAACCGAGGTTCATTATGTGAATAAAAAATTTAGTTCTTGCCATTAATTCCAAGATTTTTGCCTGCTTACCAAAGGTAGGACTTTTATCATTATTTAGTCCTAAATTGTCCACAATCAGCTGTAATACCTACTTCCAAATGTAATCGGTATAAGGGGTAATAGGAGTTGTAATTCGTGTGATCTCACTAAGACATGAAGCAACTGCAAGCCTAACATCTTTATGTGGATGTTCCATAAACCTGCGTTGGACCAAAACAACCATTGAGGGTTGCATAGCCCAATTCAATAGCCTACAATCAGATTGGTCTATCCTAGATAGATATGAATCTATCTCATCTAATTTGGCAAGCATATCTCCCAAAACTCTCTTACTCCCCAATTGTCATCCAAGGCAACATAATTCATTTCCTATTTCAATTTCTTTTCGTATGTCTCGTAGTTGTTCACCATAAAATGTGTCATTGAATTCTTTTGAGAATACAGGGCTTTCCAGCTTTTCCATTGTTAAATGCACATACCTATTCAGATAAGGGGCAAACTGGTGACCAACCTGCCACCAAATGATATGTTCTCTGCAAGTTATGCCCATTGTAGCAATCCTCAAGTGGCTGCCCAAAATACTCATAATGATGCACAAAGACACAATCTGCCCACTAACTACAGGATGAAATGGATGATCAAATATCTCTGTTTCTTAGCAATCTGTATCCCAATTGCACGCTAATGATCCCTGAATCTGATACGCTGAAAGGCTATCCTTGTTACTACTGAAACTTGTTAAACAGTTTGCAATTGAATCTGATTTCCTCTGAGTTTCAGTTTTCTGTAATATTCCTTGCTTGTTCTGCTCCAAAACTCAGTTGAATGGGTTTGATATTTTTTCAAACACTTGGCATACAAAGTGTTAAATATCTGATCTAATCTGTGTAACTCAACTTACAGGAAGAGACTAAAGGGGCTTCCTTCGAAATGCTGAAGGTAATCCCTTGGCTAGTTCGTGCAAACAACTTCTTCATATATCTAAACCCATCTCTTTAAAACCCAAATTTCATCTCAACTTACCAGTTCATAGAATAGGCAACTGGTCAACACTTGTATGATTGGGTTGTTGACGCTGAAACCGAGCAGAAGATGGGAGTCGTCTAGAAAAGGATGGCATCACAAGAGTTCTGCAACCTTTCTCAGCGAAAAAAGACTCAACTTCATGCAGAGATTGAATGGCACCAATTAGAGAGGATCGATAATATAACAGCATGACCCGGCATCCGCAAGACATGTCGCACGATGCAAGTATTGACTGCAGACATCAACAGACCTGGTATACGATAGTTTCCAGCATTAACATTATTGCAGAACCAACTTCACAAACTGTAACTCCCACTTGGACCCTCAAGTGACGCCTTCCCAGTTGGGTAAGATGCACAACCCGACCCACGATATAATCGGATGCTTACGGCACCTTCCAATCAAAGACTTTGCACCATAAATATGAAACTTATTCCACAGTTCAAAATACCTATTAACGAGCATACAACACCATCACTTCAATCAAAATGATTAATCACACTGTTAAGTCCTGTTGTGAACTTAATCCATAGGTAGTGATTTGGGTTTGCGTCCGAATCAATGAGTCAAAAGGGTTTCGTCTTCAGACTTGGTAGTCACAGAGTTATCTCTGCAAGGCCAATTTCAGAATTCTTTCTTCAATTTTTTGTGTATTTCATCCAGATGTCACCATACGGTGTGCGCTGGCGTCTATTTCTTTTGAGAGTTTATTAAAACTCATATGTTTTCCAATTCTTTGTAAAATTAACAAGAGTGATCTTATGCGTTCCTTCCTGCACCTCTGATGCGGCTTAGCAGCCGTGTTACTTCCTGCACGAGCTCTTCCTATTGTCTGCTAGCCGCGCGACCCTTATGGAATGGTCGCAATTCCTACTATTGTCGTGCTATAACTCCATTGTCCCCAACCCAACCTCCATTGTGCACTGCGATTACGGTCTACTACACTTCGCGTGGTACTTGGGCCCGGTCGCAACTCTAGCAACTTCCAACTATCACGTGCACGCTTCCCTTCGAGGTGTAACATTTCTGCAAGTGGACGCCACAATACCAATAAACCAATAGCAGAAGTCTCTAGCTTACAGGAACGTAGTCGGGAGTAATACTTCACACTGCGATGTCTCCTCGAGATGTTTTATGATTCGACTTCCCTCCACGCGAGCACCTGGATAGCACTGGGTTTTGACGTAGAGGGCTCATCCCTTAGGTTGACCGTTTGCTTAATATAGTACTAGTTCCGTGGGTCCCTTCTCTGCTACGTGAGCAGGTTGTATGACTGCCAGCTCTCAGAAATATATCTAACTCTGAAATTTCCTTGAATGCAACACCACGGTTCAAACTGACATATCAAAATTCTGGAAATATATCTATTCTCCTGCTTGCTACGTTTGAAGCTAAGAATGCCTATCCAATACCACTGAATTCCTTTAAAAACCCTTCTGTAAATATGTTTCTGAATAAACTTCACAGGCTGGCAGGAAAACCAGCTCCAATACCAGTGAAATGTCCCCAACCGGATATTTTTCCCAATTCCCTCAATAATATCTCAAAACATTTAAATAAATACATTCATGCAAATAAACCGTTGATTCACAATAAATAACCAGCAATATGTCCCACTAAAACCCTCAACAAATATTATTGCATTATACAACAGCAATACAATAATAATGAGATTTCAACAATCCAAAATCTGAACTAAAGCGTGCAACAAAAATATCAAATGACAAGAACCTGGAAGTGCAATGGTGAACTCCGTCACGAATCCACCTCAGAGATGAACTGGGTTTCCGTCCAATCCACCAAGAAGCCCTGAAGGTTTCCGTCCTCAAGTTTCAAAATGGAAAGCTGGAAGCTCTCTGGATTCTCCAAGAGAAAATGAATTCATAAACTAAGCATATCCCAAATGAGTCTCCATTCCTTCTTTTAAAGCAACAACTGTGACTCTTCAGTTTCCCTTCTCTGTCTTTTCATATTCCCACTTTTTTGTCACTTTAAAGTAATACATCCATTTAATAAAGAGTGACATAATAATAAAGTATGAAATCTTCTGGCATTAAAATGGATGACCAAACGAACTCGGAAGAGGACATGTGATAGCTTGCCGGAAAGCTCTCGGCGATACGCTCCAAGTCCAATACAGAAATGCCACGAAGATTGAACTCTGTCGACTTACTATAAATAGTAAGTATCTGGAAACCCTGTGGAAACTACTTTGATTGGCCTGAAACTGGAATTCCCTAAGCCAAATATCATACTGACCCCAGTCAAGTCCTGGTTAGCCTATCGGTCCAAGATAAAATGGGTAACAACGCAACAGAAATAATGTGCCTGAAAAAAGGGACATTACACATTTTAAGCAATATCGATTGGGTTATGTTATGAAAAGGCGTGAATTATATTAACAAAGGCAGCAATTACAAGATCTATTGTTGTGCCTTAAGATGGCAGAGATTATGATAAGAAGACAAATCAGTATTTCTTGACTAGCAAACCATTGAGAAAAGATGTGTCTCATCGAACACAAAGGGATGCCATTCTTTTAGTTTGTAAGGTATAAGAGGAAGATCAAACACATTCCATCAAACATCATTGGAAAACCTCTCTTATTTATCATGTGTATTGGATCTGCTCATATGGCATGAACCGGTTGCATAGTTCAAAAGTGAAATCAAAGACAGCACCATTGTTGCAACTGTAAATCGATCATATCAGAATCAACATCATTATCCTTGTTGCAAGAATACATATACAAATCTGAAACAGCAACATATCACTATGAGCGATATTATCATACCTATACATTGCAAGTATCTAAGTACTGAGATCAGAGATAGCAATCTTTTGCTATAGGCAATAGGAAGATAATTTAGCATACTCTACATTGTCCAATCAGAGAAGGCTAACATCACATTGCACATCAAGATCATCCTTCGCATAATTATATCAGTCATATCAGACATAACAGAGATAATCTTATCATTGTGAATTGCATTAAGTGCAGATATATAGATCAGATCATCTGGCATATATCTAATTGTTCAATCAGAGATAGCAGTGATCAGCATATATGTATGCATGTATGTTTGTCTGTGTCTGTGTCTGTGTCTGTGTGCTTGTATAATCATATGAATTGCATAATTCAAAGTGGTATCATAGATCAAATTCATAGTAATATTTGAGACTTAAAGGAAAGAAGTCTCTTGCAATTGATTTTGCAAGGTAATTGTCCCAATTTCATAAGATATCTCAAAAGGGGACATTACACTTTTGCACACAAAATTTTGTCAAACAATTGGTGGAACAGCCTTCCAGTTATGATGAGACCAAATTGTTTTGGCTGGAAAGCTGCACTCCTAACAATGTAAGTTTTTCGAATATTATTATAAAATCCTGCAACCTCAGTTGCGCATTACAAAGAAAAAAAAATCTGAATCAAATATTTGACAACAGCTGCAATAATCCTCAAATACCACAGGCATAATCACAAATTATTTGCATTCACGAACCTGTTCATCAACATGTTAACAGTCTGAAGCTTCGACTGTTGTAGCTATTATTGGTGGCTTACAACTAAATCGGTTCACAGATACAAACTCTAATATGCTGGACAGAAATTCTAGTAAGTCACTATGGAGCAGTGTTACACCAGTACGGGGGTACGGGGGGACGGGGGGACGAGTTTCGAGTACGCGAAAAAAAAGGGCCTCAATTTCGG
>MU225952.1:955946-993209 GCA_018584345.1 Thuja plicata | reverse complement strand
AAATGAGCCAACCAAGCAACTGGGTAACTGCCTCACGGTCCTCTTATCAAGTCCCATTAGCCTACAAGGATCAGGAATAGGCTAATTCCTTTGAACTCCATTGCTCACGAAAAAGGGGACATTACATCATTTTACAATAAGTCCCTCGGATAAACCAATAGAACTTCTTCAAAGTGATAGTTTGATGTGCATGCTTCCTGATTTGGTTCATAGTCTATATTATCAATTGGTTTTCTCATTTTGCATGGTTAAATTCTGTTGATTGAGGCCTCAGTCAATTGGTCAGTCATTTGAGAAATCTTACCCTTTTGAAATATCTCTGAATTTGTTCTAGGTTGCATGTACATTTCATAACACCTTTGAAGTGATAAGTTTTCTTGTAAAACTGTCTCTGAGCTTGAACATAGGATTGGAATGATAGTGACTCTATTGCCCATGGTTGATTAAGGCACTAGTCTTTCTTGCTTATTGGATTATGGTCATAGTTTCATTGTTTATAGTTTTGAGATACTATATCCATCTGCTCTATTCAGTTCATATCTTGAATCCATCAACATTCTTTAAATATTTGCAGCATTACATTAAACACTTGATAGTTCATTGCTCCTAGTTAAGGATCTCAGTAGTACTTTTCCATACTCTAGGATAAAGAGGTTTGAATCACATATTATCTACTCTTAAAAGCCCTTAAGATTTGGAAGACAAGTTTAGGGTATAGGCCCACCAGCCTTGGTTCTGCAGAGCCAAAATTGCAGAAGGTTGATACTTGGAATAGCTTGAAACCTTGTCAGTTGGCAAATCACTTGGGTTTCTCATCATTGGATAGGCAAAATCCATAGGAAATCCAATCTGTTGATTTGAGTACCAACAGGCTGAATAACTGAATAAGAGCTCAAACTCCCAAAGAGGGTTTTCGTCATAGGCAGAATAACTGACCAAGAGGTCTACGATATGTTTTAATCAAATGACCTCCACAATCTCCTTTTAAACCTCTCCTGCAACTTTCTGGAATTTTAATTATAAAGATCGCTTTTTAAATATTCATACAAGTGACTTCATAATATTTTTATTTTAATTTATTTTATTTTGGCCCAAAGTAAAGTCACTCTATTTAATAAAATATTCAACTCATAAAAATAATTAAATACAAGTTACCGAAAAACATTAAGTTTGACAACTTAATTTATTTAATGAAATTACTTCAATAAACCTGGGCCAAAAATGGGGACGTTACACATACTGCCTTATCCACTGAATGCAGCGTTACTGGTTAGCTGCAAGAAAAAGTTGAAGACTTGGTCTATGTCCATTGCAACTTGTGTCTCCTACCACATAAGTTCAGTATAAGGAAAGGGTAATGAAGAATTGGGATATAACATTGCCAAATACTGTCCAAGATATTGGGGACCACCTCAACTACCCTCCAAACATCATCACAAACTGTCATGCATCAAAAGTTAAAACACATCATTTTTATGAGACTTCCATGTTTTCAAGTCACAAGACAACTTTTTGACTGATTGGTTTGCAATGACACTGTTGGTCCAATAATATTTGGCCCTATTTTTTAATCAAGCATAAGTAGAGTGCAAGCATCAAAATGTGCTTTACTGGATGATGATCACAATATGTTTGAGAATGGTGTTGATACTAAGAAGGAATCTTTATCATCCAATTCAAGAGCACTATCATATTGAAAATCTTTAGTTAAAGGAGAAATTTGTTACCTATAAATTTCTATAATGATGACAGCTGATCAATCATCATTTTATATATGTAATAAGCCTTATCAGTTCCTTTTTACCTTTACTGTGTTTGACTCCTTGCTTGCAAGTTTTTGAAGATTTTTCAATAAATGGTTGACAGAATTACCACGCATAAATGGATGCTATAAACTGCATATGATATACACTAATCAAAATAACTATGACTAGCAGCACCAAAAGAAAATTAAAATGTAAGTCCAAGAAGTTCAAAATGTTTGCCCTTCTAAATTATAGGCTAAGATCAGTGCCTTAGCACCAATTCCATATTTGTAATCCTAGCAGTGTTTTAGTCTTCTGTTCACGATCTGTATCTTAACACTAAAAATCTATTACTTTCTTCCAACAGACTTGGATGAAACGTGACCCACAAGTCTTCAAATTAAGGTAGGTCTAACCATAAGTACAAAAAGTGTATCTTTGATTTATACTTCACTCCTTCAACAAATAGGTTACTATAGCTAAGTCCTACATTCCTGAAATTATGGTTGTGAGTCTACCCCGTGATCAAACCAGTTTCTAGACACGAAAGACTCGAGACTAAAAAGTAAGGGTGTCACTTGCATAAAAGTTCAACTTTTGTCCAATTAGTTTGGCTAAATTATATCATAGTCCAAAAGAGTAAACTCTAAATTAAAACAGTATAAGCAACCTCCACCACAAGAATTGGCATATCTGGAATCTCCACCGTTGCTGTGATTCTTGTGCAGTGTTGTATTAGTAAGCACTGAAGCTGTATGAACTCAATGAAGTTATATTTGTATTTTTTCCACTTATGTAATTTGAGCAAAACAAGTGCATGAAAAAAGTTGACATAAATGTCTACCAACAGCCAAGTACCCATATCATATATTTCTTCTCATCAATGATTTCAGTCCTAATTTCCATTGTATTTGTTGTACAAATTAATTCAACTATGTCGTAAACAAATGGATATATTAACAGAATTCTTCACTCTTAAGGACTCCCTGCTCCAAAATTAAACTAGATTATTTTACAGATACATTAAAAAAAATTCTCAAATAGGAGATGACCAAGGTTTAGAATTTAAGCACTACCAAAACCAGCAAAAGGTACAAATCAAACAAGAAGACAAAGTAAAGAAGGCTTGTGCTCTTATGCTTGGACTTACGTGGTAACTGTTGCAGGCCGATAAAGTCGAGCAGCAATCCTGTTTTCTGAATCTATCTTGTCAACAAGAGGTCTAGCATAACCTTTAGAGTCAAATTTCAATAGCCACCCAAGCAAGGAAAGGTTATTATATGTAAATCATCTGCGTGTTAATAAATTCAGAGAGTACAGCAAAGACAAATTTAGTGGTTGAAATTTAAACCTTCAAGACCGGCGGTGAATAGCACAAGTTCTGCAAACTCACTGGCCTCTGATAAGAATTCTTGCAGGCCAGGTCGTTCATAGACAGTCACATGGTTTATTTTTTGTTTTCCTTCATCTTCCTAATTTTGAAGAAATTGAAATACAATCAGTAAAGCACAGAACATAAAATAAATATACTCCCACAAACTATAGCAATTAACTAATGATTTAGAAAATAGAATTAAAAATTGCTATCGACAAATCCCAGATTGACCTTATCGACAGAAACACATTGTAGCTCAAACCATTTGATTCCTGCTTGTGTAGCTTGATTATGGATAAAGGAAGGCAAACTTGAAGATTCATAGGCACACACCAATGTCTCATCCAAATCAAGAACTACCTGCAGTAAGTATATGTTTTTTAGTTCTCTCAAATTAAATAACAAAGACGAATTACACCCTTTAAAATCTGAAAAAGTTCAACTGCCAATATGCAAATCCAAGTTGATGCTCTGGATTCTTTCTGGAGGCAGCTCACAGAAAGATAATATTTTACAAAGTAAGCTACAAATATGTGCATAAAACAACTGGAAGAGCATTGATTCAAAATCTAAGAGCATGTACGATAGCCATTTCCTTTATATTTAATTACCAAACATGAAAAAATCTAATTTTACAAAACAGTACTCCTTGACAAGTGCAATAGCTTTCATTAACAAATATTGTTAACTTGTTCTCTAAAGCCGCTTACACTTGTCTACTGAAACAAATGCAAAACAGGTTATTTTCCTTGATATATAATGAATAGGATGAAACAGTTACAAGAAACACAAAAATGTTTAAGCAATAGAATCATAGACACATAAATTAAACTTTTGGATACAGACACACACCATAAGTTCATAGTGGTTTTTGATTTCTAGTGTATACCTTATTTTTGCATTACTGACATTCTTCTAAGAAGGACTTGTTGGTGCATTAACCATCCTAAGCATATGTTCAAGTTTATATTACAAGTAGGGTGGGCCAGCTTACAGTAATCTGTGAAAGATGTTTTATCAAACATCATACATCATATAACAGATTTCTCCTCCTGTCCCCAATTGTCCCTCCAACCCTCTATTTTCCCTTTGGCCTGTTTGTAGCCGACATCATAAACGCAATGGATTACGATTTTCCAATACCTTTGTTTCAAAGAATGCCACCAATTGAGCAGATAACAGTGACCAAAACTAAGATTTCGCTTTAGAGTTTCAATTCATATTTATAGCATCCACATTCTATCATTTCTCAACAACAAGAAGACACATCATTTGCTCTGCTTGCACATTTACAGCTGCCTTCAGAAGGAGAGGATTTAAGGTAGAGAAGCTTGAAGTGCAGAAGACAAATCAATATAAGAGGTCTTGAAAATTTCCAGAATAGGAGCTGCACCAGCGAGGTTTACTGAGTCTTTGGAGTTCCCAACTACGGTCTACTAAGGTCTTCTAATTACCTTGACTTCACTTACAACCATCTCTCAAAAAGCACTTCTAGGGGGATTTAATGCAATGAAAAGTTAACCAAAAGTAAGCATCCACATAATATTACTCATTACTTTATGTCTATCTTCTACGTCATTTTAACTTATACCCCTTGCTTACTACCCAATGGCACTATAGTCTTCATAACTCTTGCTTACAACCTCATGCCACCCCTTTACAAACAGTTCTTGCTTATAGCCCCAGCACCGCTCACAGACAAAATATTCTAGCTATCTAATACCTCAAAATGTGACAATGTATTTCTACCCACAATCCCAAATTCAGTAGAGTGGCTACCTACTCCCACAGTTCCCAACAAAGTAACAAATAGTATTCAAACTTCTAAATCCCATACAGATAATGATATTACTACATGCTAACTTAAATCCAAATCAACCAAGGATTGTTACGCAAGATTCTTTCAATCTATGCAAAGAGCCATCCAAAAGCCAAAGTTATGCCAATAGTGAGCATTAGAGCATACATACCATGAAAATGGCTACAGAATTAAAGGAAATTTGTGGCAGTGGTTATTCAAAGTGCTGCTTATCATGGCACAGCTTACTCTAGAGAAAATAAATCATAATGTGGCATGGTTACTTGTCAAATTAAACATAGTTTTTTTCCATGTTACTTATCAAAAAATGCAAATAAAAATTATTGTTGTGTATGGTTAAAGACACAATTTTAAAGGTCAAAATAGAAACATTTTAAAGATAATGCAATGAAATTGCAACTCACCCCACAATTGCCTTGATGTAATTGAAACGTGAGGGTATGCTTATGAACAATTCCAAACAAATCCATGCACAAAAAATCATGCCCTAGACTCCACTGGTGAATCAAACCCAATGCAAATTAATTAATCAATCATACCCAAGTACACCTAGGCTTCTCAAGTTCTCACCAATTCAATCACATAGAATTCCCTATTTAGAAGATTATATTTATAAAGACCTATTTTAGGCCAAACACATTTTTGGTGAGGCAACATGAATCTATACCAAATTTTAATAAGGTAATTTTAAGATTATCTATTAATCTAATTTTCTACATCTTTTGTAAGCATTTTGCCAAACTTGTTGGCTCTTATGATTCTCCTAACTAGCACAACATCTTTAGATTCTAAAATGATTGCACCTTCTTTCCTTCCACTAACACCATTGAAGTAATATCTCATGGTGTAATTTTTTACAATGTCAACCTAGATGATTTAGTCAATGCAATATAGTTGGCCATGACAATGACATTCCAAAAAACAACAAAGAATCAAACATTATTGGCCAACACAATTATATTCAGAAAACTCAAAAGGATTGAACATCATCATCTGACTTGATGATGTTTAGGACAGAAAATTCATACATCATCGACCAAGCCACGATGCTAAATCAACATCAATTTAAAAAGAGAAAACTGTTGCTATCATAACTAACAAACTGCAAAGTTTGTATGGTGGATAGCGCTTGTATTTTAATGTTAGATGTTTCAATGAATCCCATGGATCCCATGTTTTGTTGTGAAAATAATCTTGAGCAAAAAACTGTGAGTATCCTTTGCTACATGTTTAAGTCTTTCTCTTCTTTACAGTCTTATGGCTGCCATTCATTATGATGGAAGCTTTCCATAGATTCCTGCCACCATCAATGTTTGCATCACATAAACTATTGTCATAAAGGTGATCAAATTGCTCACCATTGTTTGCTGATCCAGAAGCTTCAACAGCTTGAAACCCATATTCAGTATCTTACTATCTACTATAGTATCCATCTCATGTTTGAAAACTTCACCTGAATACTATATCCTATTATTGTCACAACCGTGTTACTAGAGCCAAGAAGTCTCAACATCCATCACAAATGTGGGTTACCAAAAAATGACTCTACATCCTCTTGCTCAATAAGTGGGTTATCGACAAATTACAAGTTATTTCTATCCTCTTTCTCAAACCAATTTTCTTGTTGACCCAAGCTTGCACATGTAGCTTTTGATTTCTCCAAAATATGCTTTCAAATCGAAAAAAAATTTAACAATTACTTACCTAGTTTCGTTTTCCATTATTTTGTTTCCTCACTCCCTGAATTTTTTTGTGGCTGCAAGTTGATTTCTACCTTTATTAGTGCCGTTCGGACACTTTTTTGTGAGTCCCTTATTGATTCAAGTTCAAAGGTGAAATCCTCATCCTTTACCTTCATTTTCTTAGAAATAGTTAAGGCCTCATCTAAATCTACAAATTTAATGGCCACACCTGTCTTTAATCATATGCAAATACTTTGATTTCATTGCTTCCATTGCATTCTAAACAGTTTGTAAATCTGCAACAGTAATAATTTGCTTACTCCTAGAAACATTTACGCCATCTAATTGCTCAATCTTTCTCTCTTTAAATTTTGCATTGATGCTTCAATTAACTTTTTGTGCTATCCAACTCAGTTAGGACTTGCACTTCATTTTCTGTTGTTACCATCAATTATTTCTTCCAATCACCCTCATAAAATATGAAGTCATGCAATGATATTGAACTTCTACAAAAATCAATGCAAAAATCAGCATTCTATTCTAAGACAAAACTTTCTATAGTCATTCTAAAGGTTTTCTTGTAGCTCCTGCTCATTCCGTGAATGAACTTCACAAAGTTGATCTAAGCATTCAATATTAGTTGTTAGTCTGAAATTTTCAGCAAGCATAATCTCATCATTCGAAACTCCCAAATCATTTGTTTTATATGCATATTTTTCAACAGTCATTCTGGACCACAAGCAAACATGATTCTTAAGACAATTTCTTCTTCATAGGATTGTTCCAAGTGTTCTTTCTCAAATTCAGGTTCTTTAATAACTTAAGAAATTTTTATGCTATCTTCTCTTCTTCCTCATGCTCGACTGCAACAATTTATCCCTTGTTCTCATCGTGATTGTGGTAGAATAGACAGTTGATAGATGTACAAAAAATCTTCTTTTTTAGCTTGTGGTTGAAGAGTATGTCACTTTTATTTCATTTCACCTCTTCTTTGATTCAACATTTGTGGCTTGGATCCCAAGATTCTTTGCGTAAAGTTTTTGTCTTCTAAGTTCACTTTTGCCATCATTTCTCCCCTTTCTTGCAAGGGAACTCTTAATCTATTGATTACAGAGAGTAATTTTTTCATTTGTCATTTCAACTGATAACTATGGCTTCAACTTATTCTCACACTGTTTGACAACATTTTTTGCTAGAGCATGTGCAACTGGTGAAAATTCCTGCTTATCCATTCTCAGATTAGCCAACAAAACTGATAATGTTAATATTTTCAGATTATCACAAGGAATATGCAATCTATAGAAGTCTTTCAAACACTAAGCACAGGATATAGATATGAAATAACAAAGAAGGAGAGATAGTACCCAGAAATCAGACTTCAAGTTCTCCAATGTGACTTCTATGGATGTTGAATTTAGCCCACTTGGATCTTCTTCCAATTCTGATTGATCCTAATCAGCATTCAGATCTGACTTTGAAATAAATTCGATATGCACCTATGCATCCAAGGACTGCTATGAATCTGCCTTTAAATGTCGTTAATGTGCTATCAGATTCACACCTTAGGTCTGCTTCAATTCATCCTAATTTGCCCTTCTTGGACTGCCCTAATTCGCACCTTGGAGCTGCTCAAATTCGCCCTTCTAGGGCTGCTCAAATTCGCCCTTGAATGCTGCACGAATTCTTCCCTAATTCGTCCTTTAGGGCTGCTTAATTCTCCTTGAATTCTACTCTAATTCACCCTTGAATAAGAGCTTAAAAGGTTTGTTCCAAAATGTAATTCGCTGCTAGTATTTTCGCTCCTAGATAAGCTCATCCAAAGATCTTGCTGAAGGAAGAGGGCAACGTTATGTTTTTGGTTGCTTCTTACCTTCTCCAAGTCACTCTAATATATGAGCTTATTAAGATAAACTCTTGGCCTCCCAAGTTGGCCGACTTGGGTCCATAATAATAATATATTCTTTTATATTATTTGCTCCATATTTAATTATTAAAATCAATCCTTAATAATATATATAGCCTTTTATATTTTTTATTATTATCCAACCGATTTTATCATAATGAAATATATCCAATATATTAATTACTATTATTGCCACTTTGTCCAATGCGTTGATCTTTGACGTAAAGGCCAAAACATTAACAAATAAGAGTGACTAAGAAATATTGTTACTTTAGATCAAAACTAAAAACATAATTGCCTGCATTTGATATTAAAACATTTTCCTCATAATTCATATTAACAATAGCAAAGAAACATTGAAATATTTTAAGAACAAAATCATCATATTCTAAATCTAACATCACAGTGCATAAATTTAATATAGCAACAGTTTCTAGATTTGTTACTCTTGAAAACTTTCCACAGTAAACTGAAATATTTCCCTAATGATACCATTGCCATATGGAATTTTTGGAGCAGTTAATCTCGCAATTTCACTATAGGAAATGGTAACTGGAAGTTTCACATCTTTATCAGGGTGTCTCATAAGTTGGGGCCTAACCAAAGCAATTATTAATGGATTCCTCACCCATCGCAAAATCTCAGCATCCGATTGTTTTACAATGGACAAACAAACTTCCACTTCTTTTAAATTGTTTAGTTGAACATCTTTTGATTGGGGCAGTTGCTCAAGTTTCTTCCCTGCTTTATAAAGTCTCACAAATTGGCTGATGTCATGATTCATAGACTTAAGAAACCAAGGCTCAAAAATTTCCTATATTCTATGTCACAATTGAAAAGGTGATCAACTCAAAGCAAGCAAGTGAAGCTTTGCAAAAGAAGTCTTAAAAGCTTCAATAGGCTGGCAAGACCAACCCTAATACCGCTGTAACAACCCACCCTACTTTTTTATCATTTTTTTTGCAATATAAAAAATGCATATGCAAAGCCTCAACACTTTCTAATCGCCTAGATCCCAGAGTAAGCAAGGTGAGAGCATATGGTTCTTTGACCACACGCCTATTTATGATGTATGCAAAAAGATGAATGGCAGCAAGCCAACCAAATGAAGATGTCTTGGCACATGTGTTAGACGACCTAAACTTGAAATCTATCTGTCAAAAGTAAAACAAGGAAATAATGAATGCATTAGTCTTTCCCACCAAGAAAAGTCGTGAAATCGAGGGCATTCACCCCTAAAATATCCACCTAACACTAAAATACAAAGATGGCCCACTTTATTCATGGTCAATCTATCATAAAGTTCTTGCTTTTTGGTTAAAGGTGTTGGCAAACTTTTCCCACAACTCCTCTTTCAGTCTCAAGTCATATAATATTCAACACCTCTCAATGCTAGCATGATTTCTTTTTGTAAGGTAATTAATTACATAGGTTTGTTAATGAGAGTTTTGTGACCACTCCAACATGCACGATAAAACACTAAGTATTCTACCCTCTCTTGAACAAGGAAACTCCAAATGCTAAACAATATGGCAATTGTGTGATCAAGTGAAGCAACCCCAAGGTTTACAATGTGAACATGCGACTTTATGTTGGACAACTCGGTTTTATTATGTGATGTGTTGGTAATCACGTAGGGACTTATGCTATTCATTCATGGAAATCTATCAACTCCTCATATGAAAAATAATTTTGCAATGTGAGCACTTTAACTAATCCTAACAATGATTTGAAATAAAGTGCAAAAGGGATTGGGTTTAGAAGTCTAATCTACTTCTACAAATGCAAGAGACTATTGATGATGAAGTGGAACCAAAGCAAACTTTGTTTCGATAAGTAGAACAACTACGCAAAGATGATGAAAATCTTCTAAGGATGCGTGAATGATTTTCAAATCAATTATACACATCAACACCACAAGACGTGTGAATCAATGAGCATAAAGTAATAGAAATTATGCCTTGCAATAAGTTCAACCTAACCTTACATTGAGAAATGCAATCAACAAGTAATAACAGGTATGAACATAAGAGTTTCCACCATTGATCAACAACAATTTCTTTCATTCAATGTGATGAGCCCTGCTGGCTCAATCTCTAACCAATCTAGCAATTGACAATTTTTTGGTGTTTTTGCATCGTTTCGAGTTTTTTTGAAAATATATGCTTTTAGGAATTTTTTGTAAAAAGAGAAACAAAACATGAAATCAAATCTATGACAATTGCAAATTTACAAAAGAAGCAACTTTATCTCATTGATAGGCAATAACATGGCATTACATTTGCAAATGGAAACAAATAAATGGAAATTTGCAGCTAATGTAGGAAACCTGGAACCGGACGGAGCCTTGAGAATGTCCCAAAATGACTTTCATAACACCCTTACAACGCTAATGATCCCTTTAGACGCCAACTCTGAAATGAAAGGGAGCCCAAAATGTTAGGCAAACAAATATAGATGCTAGACGCCTTGCCAAGAAGGCTCAAGTGGTTGTATATCAGGGACAGCCGCTTCAAATACCCACACAAACTATCATAAGATGTTGTGATCTTTCTCTACTAGTCGCCTTCTACAAGCCTTGCAATTATTACTTCTAAAAACTACTCAAACTTCTGCCTGAATCATGCAGATAAAGCACAATTATGGCTCTTAGATGAAGCCATCCTAGAATGCAAAATTCAATGGTTCTTTCACCATCTCAAATTGCTGAAAACATTGAAGAATTGTCGCCCTCCAGTGCAGATGAATTGTAGAAACCCTTGTCTCTTCACAATTCCCAAGAACAAACTCAAACCAAGTCAAAAGCTCATGTCATAATGAAAATCGATTTCCTTGAGGAGGCTTTTATAATATTCTCAACTTGGTTCGGTTTTGGCATTGACCTTTTTTATTAAAATATTTGCTTTTTCAACTCATGGCATTGACCTTGGGTTATATCATTAAACAAGCGCCTTTTTTAAAACAAGACGTTTAATGCTATTAATTACATAACTTGGCCCCATTTGCTTTATTATTTAATAATTGGCTTTATAATAAATTATTAATAAAGTTCACTTTATTAATAATTTAATAGCATTAACTTGTGCCAATGAATTTTATATCACTGACTCAACTGGAGGCCAGGGGAGCCAGTGCCTTTACCATGACCAAGTGCCTTGCCAAAAATAGTAACTGCGCATATATGACTTACTATAAATAGTAAGTCCTTGAATAACAGCTCAAGCCCAAGATGCCAAACTCAACACTGCAACATAACATGTTCAGGCACTCTGCTAAAGATAGAAATCCTGACTTTCCTGAGATAGACACTTACTATAAATAATAAGTGTGACAAACTGAACCAAACAAAGAGCAATCCTAAACACACCTATCCTTTGGAATGAGAACTGACCACATGTTCTGCCAACTGAGACCCTCTAACCATTTGACTTAGCCTATGAGGGCTAATGATAAGCTAAACCAACCCACAAAACATGGTGAGCTAAAATGGGGACATTACAGTCTGCCCTCCCTGAAATTGCATGTCCCCTAGCAATCTTTCATTTGGATCCAAGAGAAATGACAACCCCACCAGGATCCCACGAGTAGAACTGTGTAATGTCCCTATCATCACTAACCAACTCCTGCTATGACATCATCAATACAAACAGAAGAATCTGCCCAACTAAAACCATCTCAACAATGAATGTCGCAGGAACAGAAACATCATGTGGGAGAAACTCTATAGACTGGCAAGACTTGCCCCCGTACACTGCACAAGATAAACTATCATACATATCACCTAGCTCATGCACCACTGAACTTTGCATCCGAAAGATATTGTGTACATGAGGATCAAATGAAAAATAGTAGGGCACTCCTTCCCATGTACACCCCCGAAAACTCCTCTACGAGACCCGTCTGGAATCTCGATGCACTGGTAGGATCCCAAACATCATGAAGGCGCATCTCGAGTGAGTAATCAGCATCAACCTCAAAAAGTGGATTGTCATATGACAAATGCAGCATCCGTCTCAAAGAAGGGATTGTTCACAAAGTAAACCTCACCATTGTGTTGATCTGAGTTATATATCCTTGAACTGTCGGAGACATGATATGCGTCATACTCCTCCTGAATCATATCACGCTCCTCTATCACCTTGCCCTTCTCTCTAAACAGAGAAATAGAGCGCAAACTCCCCTCTGTAATTCCCCTCAACACATACCTCCTGCCCTGCTACTCGAATCTCATCTCCATCAAACGCGGGTTGAGGGTGAACTCTCCAACTGGTGGGTGGCCCTCCTCAGAAGGCAAAGGGATAGATTTAGGTTGAAATTACCTCTTAAGAGCTACAAGCTCCATGCTCCTTGCCTTTTTAATGGCCCCATGCAGGAAAGGTGGATTTAAAGCCTTAAGCCAACCTTTTAATGGATCTTGAAGTCCCTCAGTAAATAACATAACCAAATGTTTCTCCGTCGCATCAAGAACCATCACAGCAAGCCTCTGAAACTCACTAATGAAAGAATCCAAACTGCCCACCTGTCTAAGTTGAGCAAGATCTCTGAAATATGACTCTAGATTGCTTTTGTCGAAACTCTCAATCAATCTATCAGAGAACTCCTGATAAGAGGTACTGAGATTATGCTACAAGGTGACCATCCCATGATGCCACCAATCGTGGGTTGCGCCATCTAGATGCAATGCTACAAGCTTAATTGCAACTACCTTTGTCATAGGCCGAAGAGTCAGAAGGTATCAACCTTACTAATCCAGGCCCTAGTTGTGATCTCCCCACTGCCATCAAACATAGGAAGTGTGAGCTAATGGCATGTTTAAGATCAGCATTCCAGTTCGTTAGTCTTCTTTCTTGCCTAGACCTGCTATGCTCTCTGCTCTGGGACATGAACTTGTCAAATGGCAAATGATCTTTGACTCCCTGTGGCAATGCATCCCACTCATCATGCATGGCCAAAACATCATCAGCAAAAGTTCCACCTTCTTCCTCTACACTCCCTACCTCGGACTCGTTCCTCAAAAATGTAGGACGTGTGGACCTGTCATAGGTACCTATGGGAGCTCTTCTCATCCTAGGGGTCCCAACTGCACTGCCTTGCTCTTCCTTGTCATGATTTTTCCCTCTAGGCAAAGACATTTGTTGAATGGCTGTGGTGAGTTGCTACAAAACAATGGTCACCTGTTGCTGCCCTGTTGCAAGACCCCTGAATATTTTCATGGCTTCTCTTCATTATTTTCTGCATTCCTAGGTGGACTACCACCTCTCCTGTCACCCATTGTGCCCAATTGTGTTTCCGGTAACTAACCAACCAGTCGTTATGTTCTTCCCCTACATGTATAATACCTATTAGGATCAAACCTCTGTGGCTATATAAAAACCCCAACCCTACAGGATGGCAGGAAACCGCTCTAATGCCACTATAATGAGCCCTTCTAGCTCAATCTCTAACCACTCTGGCAATTGACACATTTTTGGTGTTTTTGCATCGTTTTGAGTTTTTTTGCAAAAATATACTTTGAGGATTTTTTGCAAAAAGAGAGACAAAACATGAAATCAAATCTATGACAATTGCAAATTTACCAATGGAGGCAGCTTTGTTTCATTGATAGGCAATAATATGGCATTACATTTGCAAAAGGGAAACAAAGAAATGGAAATTTGCCGCTAATGTAGGAAACCTGGAACCAAACGCAGCCTTGAGAATATGCCAAAATGACTTCCATAACACCATACAACCCTAATGATCCCTCCAGGCGCCAACTCTGAAATGAAAGGGAACCCCAAAATGCTAGGCGATCAGATATAGATGTTAGACACCTTGCCAAGAAGGCTCACGTGGTTGTATATCAGGGATCGCTGCTTCAAATACCCACACAAACTGTCATAAGATGTTGCATTCTTTCTCTACTGGTCACCTTCTAAAAACCCTGCAATTATTACTTCTGAAAACTACTCAAACTTTTCCCTCGATCATGCAAAGAAAGCACAATTATGGCTCCTGGATGAAGCCATCCTAGTATGCAAAATTCAATGGTTCTTTCACCATCTCAAATTGCTGAAAACATTGAAGAATTGTTGCCCTCCAATGCAGATGAATTGTAGAAACCCTTGTCTCTTCACAATTCCCAAGAACAAACTCAAACCAAGTCAAAATCTCAATGTCATAATGAAAATCGATTTCCTTGAGGAGGCTTTTATAATATTCTCAACTTGGTTCGATTTTGGCATTGGCTTTTTTATTAAAATATTTGCTTTTTCAACTCATAGCGTTGACCTTAGTTTATAATATATATCATTAAATGAGTGCCTTTTTTAAAACAAGAAATTTTAATGCCATTAACTACATAACTTGGCCCCATTCACTTTATTATTTAATAATTGGCTTTATAATAAATTATTAATAAAGTTCACTTTAATAATTTAATAACATGAACTTGTGCCAATGAATTTTAGATCATTGAGTCAACTGGAGGTCAGGGGAGCCATTGCATTTAACATGACCAAGTGCCCTGCCAAAAATAGTAATTGCGCATATATGACTTACTATAAATAGTAAGTCCCTGAATAACAGCTCAAGCCCAAGATGCCAAACTCAACACTGCAACATAACATGTTCAGGCACTCTGCTAAAGATAGAAATCCTGACTTTCTTGAGATAGACACTTACTATAAATAGTAAGTGTGCCAAACTAAGCCAAACGAAGAGCAATCTTGAACACACATGTCCTCTGGAATGGGAATTGACCTCCTATTCTGCCAACTGAGACCCTCTAACCATTTAACTTAGCCTACAAGGGCCAATGATAGGATAAACCAACCCACAAAACAAGGTGAGCTAAAATGGGGACATTACATTCAACTACTTAACATAAACAATTCTAACTGAGTGAGAAATAGGAAAGCATGCCACACTTCAAAATAACACAAGTCTTCCCCCTTACAAATGAAGTGAGCAAACCTTTATATAGAGGCCTCAACTAGAACCAATGGCTCAAATTGATCCAAGACCAACGACCAAGATAATTCGAGGAAACCCTAATTAGGGTTTGTTATAGCCACCACTCACAAATATTTAATGTCATCCAATAGGAAAATTACATTGCTTTCAATTACATATCCTTTCAAGGATGGACCAATGAGAAAGTTCATTGTGGTAATATATTAAATGCTTTCCCACATGTCAGCTTGTGGATGAATTCGATTGGATGAACTTGGACATGTCAAGTTGGAATCACTTGATTGGTTGAAGATGAATAGGCGCCACCTCAGCATGCATGTCTTGTTATCTTTGTCTTAACTCCACTTCTTCATCATCATAAAGGTCTCTACATCTCTATCAATATCTCTTGATACAACCAATGGCTCAAGTACAACCAACGGCTCAAATTGATCCAAGATCAACAGCCAAGATAATTCAAGGAAACCCTAATTAGGGTTTGTTACAACCACCACTCACAAATATTTAATGTCATCCAATAGGAAAATTACATTGCTTTCAAATACATATCCTTTCAAGGATGGACCAATGAGAAAGTTCATTGTGGTAATATAGTTAATGCTTTTCACATTTCCACTTGTGGATGAATTCAATTAGATGAACTTGGACATGTCGAGTTGGAATCACTTGATTGGTTGAAGATGAATAGGCGCCACCTCAGCATGCATCTCTTGCTATCTTTGTCTTAACTCCACTTCTTCATCATCATAAAGGTCTCTACATCTCTAGCAATATCTCTTGATACTCAACATTTTCAAGCCTTGATTGATTGTGATGACTCATTCCCAAATTGCTTCATATTCATGAATTTTCTTCAGCTTCTCCATTTTGAAAATCTTCTCCTTGAATTATTCTTTAAATCGCTCTTGTATTTATATCTTGCCTTGATTCTTCTTTATGTCTTGAACTTGTCTTGATCCTTCTAATTGAGCTTGGATTTCTGAAGGCAATTTAAGATTGAGATAGCATTTCTCTTTCATGATGACTTGTTAAAACTCCTTGTAGTTGTCAACTTGAATGTTGATATTTGCAAAATCCCAATTCCTTCTTTTATTATCACTTTCCTTGAAGTCTTCATATTGTTGTTGTGATGTCCTCCCTTCTTCATGTTGCCTTTGGTGTTGCAATGGTTCTTCCTTCAAGCTTGATCCTAGAACTCCTTCCTTCATGCACGTGCTTGAACATCACCTTCTACGACAATCATCTCTATTCGTTAACCCTTGCATGAAAAAGAGACAATATTAGTAAGAAACTTATCATCAAACATGCATTTGAAAGGATGCATATCAAACTAAACAATCTACATATCAAAATAAACAATCTATAAACTTTAAGAACCCAAACTTATTCACATCCTCATCCCTCACCTAGTGCATTTGCAAAAATCGGACTTCAGAAATTTCTAAGTTTTAATTCTGATTTTGCAAACTTACAGACCTGAATGTATATTGAGTTTTAATTACCAAGTTTCTGATTTTACCTCTTGAGGTCTGATTTCAACCTTGTGACAAAATTGTATGTTGAGATGCTTGCAATTTCAAGTCCTAGCTGTATGTGTCAAGGTCCTTCTGATTTTCTAAAAATTCTCCCAGATCTGCCACTTTCGCACCTCTTCTAAGGCAGATTTCCGTGTTTTGCTTCTAATTTTGTCCCCAAGTTCGCTCTTATAATGACAGATTTGTTCACTACACTTGAAAATGTTTGACATTCACTGGTGGTTATACTCAAATCCGTCCCTTAATAGATTAATTTGCTGCTCTGTTCTTGCAATTATTGATTTGCTTTTGAATTGTGATTAGAGAGCTCCATTCCATCTTCTTTTGTAGGCCTCATGTGAAGAGACGCACCCCTTGTGCTTACAAGGCCAACCTCCATGTATACTTTGACAATTTCGCTTGCAATTTCCTCACTCTCCAAGCTGGCCGAACTCCCATTCAATTCAGATTTCCACCTTAATTGGATCAATTTCATGATTTTTCCTTGAATCATTTTTCATTTTTTCATTTAAATTGCATTGACCTTCATGAATTTTTTAAATTGCATCAACCTTCATGAAATTTTAGATTGAATCACCCTTCCTGAATTTTTAATTGAATCGCCCTTCATGATTTTAAAATTGCATTTATTTTTTCTGCACCGAGTGGAAATTCGAAGGTAACCATGAAGCTTTGGTTTCATGAATGATGGGGGTTCGTGGTGTACTAAGAATTTCCACTCTTGATTCTCATTTTGCTTTATAAATTTTGCCTTAGAGTGGAAAATTGACCCCTACCATTAAGGTTTGTCATTTTGTAGGGTGGAGGTTCATGGTTCGCTGTTAATTTCCACTTTATATTTTCATTTACCTTGTAAATTTTTCCTTGGAGTGGAAAATCAAATCTTACCATGAAGACTTGATTAACATTCGAAATTGCCAAAGGGTGGAAAATCAGCCTACACCACGAAGTCTTGATCTTGCGAAGGGTGAAGATTGATGGTGGACCATGAATTTCCACTCTTTCCTTGAAACAAACTTTCATTATTCAACTTCCTGACCATGAAACCATTTTGACATCCTTTTGCAATTTTCACAACTCACCCTTTATTTCCAATTTTTGCACTCTTAATACTTCGACTTCGTACTTCAATCATAAAATGATCAAAACTCCACCCAAACTCAACCAGACTTCTCACCTGTCTAGGAGATCAAGGGACTCAAACTATTGCGAAGTTAAACCAAAGCTAACAAACACCTATGACAACTAAGCTAAAACTAAGCCAACTAAGCAGAAACTAAGCCACTAAGCAAAAAAAAGAGGGGGTCCCCATTTGCAATGGGCCAATGTGTGAAAAGGTCACAACAAAGTACACCAGGCTCAAAAAGTGGGCAGTAAGTGAATAAATTTCTGCCTAAAAAGACATGAGCACCCCATTTGAGTGACTTTGCCGCATGTTATGTTTGCATGCACTACGACAATAATAGCCATATTTTTTAAATCAAGTGCACAAAATTGAGAGCTCTGCCATTAGGACTGTGCACCTAATGCTTAAAGAAGTTGACAGTGACTTGAGTGGTCTATGCCAAAGAAAAGAAAAAAGAAAACTGGAAGAGTTAATGTAATAACCCACCCAACTCTTTTCTTTTTTCAAATAGAGATTTTGAAATGCATATGCAATGCCTA
This sequence comes from Thuja plicata, assembly GCA_018584345.1. NCBI lineage: Eukaryota > Viridiplantae > Streptophyta > Pinopsida > Cupressales > Cupressaceae > Thuja > Thuja plicata. The sequence continues at coordinate 974,531 of MU225952.1, read as the reverse complement.
CACACATGCTGATCACCTAGATCCCAAAGTGGGTAAGGTAAGAGCATGCAATGCTTAGATCATACCCCTATGTTATTAACCCTCACCTTATAACTATCATCACATCATATCACATTGCATCCTCATAACAATATCATAGCATCAACCTTCATGATCATTGTCACTGCATCTAGCATTATATATCATGTCCTCCATCATATTTGCATTCACATCAGCCAATCCACTTTTTATTGGCAACGCATAATAAGTCGATACTTGTTATCGGGCTTGATAGCATAATTACTATTTCCTATCGTGAGACTCATTCGATATATATCGGGCATGACAGATTAATTACAAATTGTTGTAAGTCAATTAAGTATAATCGGGGCTTGACAGCATCGTTATTGTTAATCATTCAAGATTATGTTCACCGCAATAATCATGAATGATTACTACGGTGAACCACATAACTTCCATCATTTGTTAAGAAAGGTGGCGACTATTCCACCACGCCCTTTCATGGAGTTATGGCAGATATAAATACAAGTCTAGCGGCTCACAAAGAAGGCGGAATATATGATTTGATAAACATATTTATTTCCCTTGTGGAGTGCTCGATAAGAGCAGAACAGGTTGTCATAGCAACCAACGGTGCAAGTAATTCATATTCCATATCAGAGACGGCATTCTTAGAAGCATAAATCCTTAAGTCAAATCAAAGATGGCTTCCCTCATCAGGGAATCAGAGCATATAAATAGAGGAATATCAGATACAGTCGATATCTCTGCAGTTGAGATATCCCTCCAGCCTATATATGCAGCATGAGCAACACACATTCTACATCAGAGACAGCCATTCAGGTTGTAAAGCACAATTCACATTGTTATATCAGACACAACACTTATATTATTTGTACACAGCCTTCTTGAAGCATATGCATTTGGAATTATACATAACTTCCATCACTGTCAGCATTTGCATTTTGAATTACCAGTAATCTGCATTTGATATTATCATTCATTTGCATTATAACTTGTGTATGTATTTTGTATAATCATGCAATTATATCAATTGCATTATTTACTTCATTATAAGTTGCAGTTTGGATCAATAAATCAATTGTTCAAATCAGAATTGTAGAAATCCCATAGTGTCTCATAATTAGCAAAAAGGGGACATTACAATTGGTATCAGAGCCACCTTTCCTGCCCAAAAATGACCCAGAAACACTCAAAATTTGATCAAATACTAGAGGAACAGAGGAATACAAACAATCAGATTGATCAGCTAATTCACCAAATAAAAGAGTACCATCAGGACAACGCAGAAAAAGAAGAGAGTTCCACATTCAAAATCACCTTGGAGGGAACCACCAGCGAAGAAAACTTTATTTAGTTACAAGAAAAATTCAAAAGGGACTTGGAGAATGGGAAACTACAAAACGACATATCATTGAAAGATTATATAGAAGTAAGATTACAACATCTTCCTAAAAGAAATTACAATCCTAGGATGAGAAAAGAGTTAAAAAAGCTGAAACTACCTCACTTTGATGGAGGGAAGAGGACACCAGCACACTCTTGGATTCAGAAATTAGACACATATTTTCAATTAAACTCCATGACTGAGGAAGAGGCCATTAAGTTTGCTACCCTACACCTAGAAGGAGAGGCACATGAATGGTGGTATCATGGGTTGATCACAGCTAATCATGCAAAGATCTCTTCATATGTGGAGTTCACCAAGCAAGTCATAGAAAGATTTGACCCTGAGGACCCCAAGCTATACGTCAAGGAATTAGCCTTACTACAGAAAAACAGCAGTTTAGAAGATTATATCAATGAATTCCAAAGGGTTTCAGTCCTTGTCACTAACATCTCCCTACAAAGATTGATTGCACTCTTCATAGATGGGCTGAAACAACCCCTTAAAGGATGGAACAAGGCACTGCAGCCTCAAACCTTGCAAGAAGGTGCGAAATATGGACATCCAAGACTCTCGCCCATATATTAGGCCTAAACAACCCTCGGACAACAAGGATGAAATCAAGATATGTTACACTTGTAATTGTAAGGAAAGATGGAAACCTAGTCATAACTGCAAGGAAAAGGGAAAGACTCACTATATAGAAGTGAGACCCTGTACACCGGAAGAGGATAAAGTTACAAAAAGCGAAGAACTGCCTGAGGAACCTCCTGGCAGCCAAATAATCGCTACCATGTCAACACTAAAATTCAACTCCTTCAAAGTTAGAGGACTCCTACAACGACAAAAAATCACCTTGCTTATTGATAGGGGAGCAACACATAATTTCATAGACAATGCATTGGTAGCAAAGCTTGAACTACCCACACAAACACATGAAGTATTCAAAGTCATGGTAGCTGATCGATATCAACTATCTTGCACAACATTGGTACCTAAATTTAAAGTCACCATAAACAATCACACCATAAATGATGATTTCTACATTGTGGAGTTAGGAGATATCAACACCATCCTGAGAATCCAATGGATGACTTCGATTGGAAAATATTCACAAGACTTTCAAACTATGGAATTTAAATTTAAGAAGGGAAAAAAGAATACTTTTCAAGGGTTATCCGATGGAGGACCTAAAGTAGTTTCGGCTAAAAGAATGGAATGTATATTTAGGCAAGGGAACATTGCATGGGCAGCCCAATGTGTGATTACACCAGAAGTAAAAGAAAAACCCCCACAATACTATCAAGATGAGGATATCCAGTCTATTCTTAACAAGCACAGTTTGGTATTTGGAAACATACCACCCGGCAGACCCCCAAACAGAGGCCTTGAACACACTATTGAACTTCAAGGAGCTAAACCTAGTTCCAGCCCTTTTGCGTCATCTGTGGTAATGGTTAAGAAGAAAGATGGTACTTTAAGAATGTGCATAGATTACCGAGAGCTCAACAAGAAGACTATAAAAAATAGATATCCCATACAAAGGATAGACGAATTGTTAGATGAATTGCATGGGGTCGTATACTTCTCGAAAACTGATCTAAGGTCAGGTTATTTGGGGTTAAGGAGCAAGATGTTCACAAAACCACCTTTCGCTGCCACTATGGTCACTTTGAATTCCTAATCATGCCTTTTGGACTCACAAACGCACCAACCACCTTCCAATCATGCATGAATCACATATTCCGGAAGCAATTACCCAATTTTTTGCTAGTCTTCTTCGACGACAACCTAATTTACAGCAAAACATGGGAAGATCACTTAAGGCACATAGATGAAGTTCTTGGCATAATGGAGGCTCATTCCTTATTTGCAAAGAAATCCAAATGTGAGTTTGGAATGACTAAAATTTAATACCTTGGTCACGTTATAAGCAAGGAAGGAGTACAAGTGCATCAAGAGAAAATCCATGCCATACTTGATTGGCCTCCACCAAAAAATATATCAGACTTAAGGGAATTTTATGGGCTATGCAGCTATTATCGAAGATTTGTAAAAGGATTCTCACACATAAGGGCCCCTTTAACCGACCTAACCAAAAAGGGATCATTCAAATGGAACGACGAAGCACAAAATCATTTGACAAACTAAAGGAGACCCGTAAGTCAATGTCCAGTCCTCGCCTTACCAGACTTCAATCAACCATTCATGCTAGAATGTGATGCCCCGGGGAATGGTATAGGCGTTGTCCTCATGCAAAACGGGCACCCTATAGCCTTCAAAAGCAAAAAATTAAAGATAATGAAAAACTCTACGCAACTTATGACAAGGAAATGTTGGCTATTATGTCAGAACAAATCACAACAGCCTCAAGTACTTCCTAAATCAGAAGGACCTAAATGAGAGACAGCAAAAATGGATTACCAAAATACAAGCATATGATTTTGACATAGAATATATCAAAGGGAAAAGAAATATAGTTGTAGATGCATTATCAAGAAAGCCTACCCTTTGTTCATTAACCACTATCTCTAATGACTGGAAGGCACACCTCTTAGCAGAATACTCCAAGAACTCTCACGCCCAAACCTTGTTGGAAGGAGAAAATCAAGATAGTCAATACAAAGTCATAGATAGTCAATACTCAAGGCCTCACATGAAAGCTCCTTAGCAGGACACCCTGGATAATACAAGACCTACAAACAAATTAGAGAAAGATTTTCATGGAAGGGACTAAAAGATGTCTTACAATTTATCAAGAACTGCCCTACTTTCCAACAAAACAAAGATGAGCATACACACCCTGCCAGTCTTTTACAGCTTCTACCCATACCAGAACAAAAGTGGCAAGGGATATCCATGGATTTTATCACAGACCTTCCTAAGGCTCAAGGAAAAGATTATATTTTTGTGGTAGTGGACAGATTAACGAAGTATGCACATTTCTTTCCTATTACTATTGAATTCAATGCCTCCCACATAGCAGAACTCTTCTTTAAAGAAGTATTCCGCCTACACAGTCTACCCAGAACTATAGTCAGTGATCATGACTGCAAATTCATGAGCAATTTTTGGAGGGAGTTATTCAGATTAACTGGAACTGAATTGAATCCAAGCACAAGCTATCACCCTCAAACAAATGGGCAGACAGAGATAGTAAACAAATGGATAGAAGGCTATACCATCACAACTATGTGGTAGGACAACAGAAATCTTGGGTTAAATGGTTACATCTAGGAGAGTACTGCTACAAAACAACACACCACATGTCTATTGGAATGGCACCATTCAAAGCACTTTATGGATACAACCCTCATTCTTTCATAGATATTGTTTAAGAAGAAAGCAAGATTACAATGCCCAAGGATTGGATTCAAGAAAGCTAGGACATCCTAAAAACTCTAAAGGATAATCTTCATCATGCATAGAATCAGCAAAAGATCTATGCAGATAAGAAAAGGACTAAGAGGAGCTTCGAGGTAGAAGAAACGGTGTACCTTCGGTTACAACCCTACAGACAATCCACCTTGAAGAAGAGTGGAGCTGAAAAATTACAACCCAGGTTTTACGGCCCTTATGAAATAACCAAGTAGATTGGAGAAGCTGTTTATGCCTTGAATCTACCCGAGGAAAGTAAAATACACCATGTGTTTCATGTTTCCTTCCTCAAAAAGGCATTAGGACATCATGATAAAATTTCTCCTACACTTCCACCTCTCAATGACAGTGGGAAATTGATCCTCAAACTGGAAAGAATCATCGACATCAGAGAAAGGAAACTTAGGAACCAAAATATAAAGGAAAATATTGTGAAATGGCAAGACTTACCAGATGAAGATGCCACATGGGAGAATGACCACATTCTCCAACATCCCAATCTTAGGTTGCTTGTGGGCAAGCAACTTTAAGGGGGGGTGACTGTCATAAACCCTCACCTATAAACTATCATCCCATCAAATCACATTGCATCCTCATAACAATATCATAGCATCAACATTCATGATCATTGTCACTGCATCTAGCATTATATATCATGCCCTACATCATATTTGCATTCACATCAGCCGATCCACCTTTTACTGGCAACGCATACCAAGTCGATACTTGTTATCGGGCTTGATAGCATAATTACTATTTGCTATAGTGAGACTCATCCGATATATATCGGGCATGACAAATTAATTACAAATTGTTATAAGCCGATTAAGTATAATCAGGCTTGACAGCATTGTTATTGTTAATCATTCATGATTATGTTCACCGCAATAATCATGAATGATTATTACGGTGAACCACATAATTTCCATTATTTGTTAAGAAAGGTGGCGACTATTCCACCGCGCCCTTTCATGGAATTATGGCAAATATAAATACAAGTCTAGCAGCTCACAAAGAAGGCAGAATATATGATTTGATAAACATATTTATTTCCCTTGTGGAGTGCTCGATAAGAGCAGTACAGGTTTCCATAGCAACCAACGGCACAAGCAATTCATATTCCATATCAGAGACGGCATCCATAGAAGCATAAATCCTTAAGTCAAATCAGAGACGGCTTCCCTCATCAGAGAATCAGAGCATATAAATAAAGGAATATCAGATACAGTCGATATCTCTGGAGTTGAGATATCCCTCCAGCCTGTATATGCAGCGTGAGCAACACATTCTACATCAGAGACAGCCATTCACGTTGTAAAGCACAATTCACGTTGTTATATCAGACACAACACTTATATTATTTGTATGCGGCCTTCTTGAAGCGTATGCATTTGGAATTATACATAGCTTCCATCACCATCAGCATTTGCATTTGGAATTACCAGTAATCTGCATTTGATATTATCATTCATTTGCATTATAACTTGTGTATGCATTTTGTATAATCATACAATTGACTCAATTGCATTATCCCGTAGAAATCAGAATTGTAGAAATCCCGTAGTGTCTCATAATTACCAAAAAGGGGACATTACACCCTATCTATGATGTATGCAAGAGGATGAATGACAGAAAATCAACCTCAGTATGAAAGTGGTTGAACCGGCCTAATAAACACCTCTTCAGTGGACTATGTGACTGCAATGCAATCCATTGGCAGAATGTCTAAGCTTGAAATATAAAATGCATGCAAATGATAACCCTTTGGTAGAATTACCAATAGAATTTTACAAAGTAGTTAGCAGATGACAGATAAGAAACTATTGTAATCAATTGTAACATCGTGTGTAATCATAAATAAACACCGCTAAAACACAATGAATTAGTTCATAAAACCATTCAAAGTTTGTATTTGCCTGGAAATGCAAGATGCCTTTTGATTCTAGAGTTGCAGTGGAGTTTTAGTAAATGGGGGTTGAGCTATGTTTTGAATTTCGATGTGTGCAGAGTGATCCAATTAGTTGGATTTGTTGGTGAGTTGAATTGGCATTGCTTGAGGACAAACAATTTTGGCGAGGGAGGACTTGTAATGTCTCCTCTTTGGTCCATTCCAACATCTTTGGAAATCCCCAACTTTCTTGGAGAGTGCCAATTTTATTGGAAAGGTATTTTAACATTGGGTAAAAAAAAATTGTAGCCAAGTTGAGTACAATGGTACTTTCCGTATGCAAATTTGACATTCTAGGAGTGCTTCACACTTCTTGGAGAATTCTGTTGTTTTGGGGGAGTTCCAATTTTCACATAGATGAATATCTTATCCACCTAAGATATTGGAGTGTTGTTAGAATTCATATTTTGGGCTATTTTAATATTACTTGAGGATGAAAACCCTCTTTGAATATACGTTCCAAGGACGAAAATTGTCCTAATTAGATATGGTGATTTTATTATGAGATCACATTGGTATTGCAAGTTGAGTTATCTATGTATGTTTGGTAAAATGGAAATATTTCATGTATTTTGAGGAAGTTTTGGTTGTTGAATGTTATTGATGCAATTTTGTTGAAGATTATAATATGTTCTAGGAGGATGTTTGAGGTTTTTGTGGGCTGTACCTATGTACTGGCAGCATTAACATCTGTTTCAGACCTACAATTGTATATTATGTCCTGTGAGTCTGATATACATGGATTCTAAAGAGAAATAAGAATGTTTTCTGAAGCATTATAGTTTGGTTGTGAAGGTGTGCATTTGGGTATCGGTTACAATTGTGTCAGTGGTGTTTCAAGTGTGTTATCCACAATTTATTAGTCTGATTTTGTTGGCAGAAACAAGCTCTAAAACACTAAACCCCAACATGGTTGAATATTGGGACTCTAAACTCATGGTCAACCTTTCTAATATTCCAATTGATCCTATAGCCTTGAACTTTTTACAGCGTAGTTTAGGGTTTGCATGCACTCCTCTCTCTATTCCCAAAGTTGATTTCCTTATTGAAATTGAAAAGGTCGTTCAAACTCTTCCTAACTCTATTGCTGATGAAATTAGGCAGGATTGTGCTTGTTAAGGATTCCCACTTGAATAATCTAGTTGATTTCATTTAATTTACCAAGGAACTCGAATCTAATAATAAACTCCCTTTTCTAGATGTCCTCATCATCAGGAAAGAGGATGATACCCTGGCTTATCGAGTTTTTAGAAAATCCACACCCACTGACATGTACCTCCATGCCACTTCCCACTATCATCCTACCCAAAAAATGGGAATTCTCAATACTCTAGCTACTTGTGCTTATCACATTTGTGATAAAGACCATATTGATCTAGAACTTTCCCATCTCTTTATGGTTTTCAAACTTAATAGTTATTGTGACAAACAAATCCTTAGAGCTTTAAAACGTGCTAAAAATCATACTAACACAACACCCTATCATAGTTTTCCCCTTGCCTCCTAGATTGCTACCATCCCCTTTGTTGAAGGTCTCTCTCACAAAATCTCTGAAATTCTTTCCCAAAAAAGTTAGTGTGTGCCTTCAAACCCATCTCCACCAATTGTAGACTTATCCCCGCTGTCAAAAATCCCTTACCTTCTCTTCTCCACTTTGGAGTGCACAAGATTGACTCCAAATATTGAGGAGACAAGACAATCCATTAACACTAGGGTCAAAGAACATGGTGCTGATATTAGACTAGATCGAGTCACCAAGTCCACCTTAGCTGAGCATTCACACCTCACCAAGCACCACATCCACCTAGAGAATACCCAAATTGTTGTCGGAAAAGATAACTATTTCAAACGTAAACTCCATGAGGCCATCACCATAAGAAACCATAATTCTAATCTCAACTGAGATGAAGGATGGCATATCAACCCAACTTGGCATCCCCTTTTGAACTCCCTCGCCTGTGACCTTCCTCCTTAGCGTTCATCCTTTCGACTTCTCCTTTTTTTTGTCTTATTTTTGTAGCCTTCCTCATTCTATAATCACCTCCTTCGGTTTCTCTCTTTCCCTTTGTCATCCTCGGAATCTCCTCCTTGTTTTATTTACTATTTCCCCTTACTCTTATTTCTCACCTTTTGCTTGTTATTTTTGCTCATTTTATTTTTCAATTCTCCTTTTCTTTTTTTTCCTTTTCCTTGCTATTTTTTCTTTTGTATTATTTTTCTTCCTTTTGATCTAGCTTTTATTCTTTCTCTTTAATTGTTTGTTTTTCTTTTTTTTCTTTTTTCTTTTTTCTTTTTTCTTTTTTTTTCCTTATTTCTTATTTTTTATTTGATATTTTCATGCCCTTTATTGTGTTTTTATTCATTTCTTCATTTTAAGTTGTGGTTTGTTTTTAATTTCTTTTTCGTTTATTATTGTTTTTCAATTTTCTTTTTTTTTTCCAGTGTACCCTGGGGATGCGTCCCCCCCAAAAAAAATCCCCAGCGTCTCCGAGACGGGGACGCACCAGGGACGGGGGGATGTCGTTCAGGCATTTCCAGCGGCGACACCCATCCCTCGTCATTCTGACGGAGATGCGGGGACGTCTCGGCGTCCCCAAAGGGGACAAGGGGACGGCAACGTGTCCCTCAACCCCTCCAGGGGATGCATGGGCGTCCCCCGCCACAGCCAAAAACAAAAGTGACTTTTAAAAAAAAAACATTTTTTTTATATTTCATTGGTCGTTTTGTAACCCATAATTTTGATATTTATTATATAATAGAACTCTTCCATTTGTTGATTCAACTATTTAAAATTTTATTGTTCAAACTTCAATGTTCAATGTTCAATGAAATGTTCAAGTATTTAGTAATTCTAATTTACTATTTTTAATTTTACAGTTACTGTTTTCACTTTTATTGTTTTACTTTTACATCTTTATGTCTTTATTGTTATACATCTTTTCATAACTAGCATTTTAAGTACCACATGTATAGTATATAGTATATACACACAACCACCACCCCGGACCCCCATCGCCGTCCCCCCGTCATCCTGAAATTGAGGCCCCTTTGTCCCCCTACCCAGAAACTTTTCCCCCGTTCAGACATCCCCCCGTGCCCCCGGGCAATGTAACTATGTTTTTTTCCCTTTTCCTTCTTCCTTCTTTGTTATTTACTATTTATATTTTGCTCATCTCGTTCCTTCTCTTCAATTTTTGGGATTTTATTGTCCTTAGGTTATTTAATATTTCAATCTTGTTATATTTTTGTGCTATATGTATTTTTTCGGCCTTTTTAGTTATTTTAATTTTATTAATTAATTTGTCATCATTTGACTTCACTTTGTTTCTTTACTTGTAATTTTTTGGGTCTTTAAGTTGTTTCCTTTTTAATTTTCTTGTTCCTTTGTTCTAATTATTTTTAATTTTTTTTCTATTATTTTTTTTATTAAATTATTTTTAATCTATACTTATTTATTTTCTTCTTTCCAGCCCTTTCTTCCTCTCTTTTTACCCTAGTAATTCTTCTTGTTCTTTACACCTTTGTAATTTCGTGTTCTTTTGTTTCCTCCTCTTCTAAATTTTTTTATTCTTTTCTTCTCTCCCTCAACATTTATAAGGCTTATCTACTATCCATTTCTCACATTTGCTTCATCCTGATGATGAATCGCTACAAGTGGTTTGAAAGATCGATTGAAAAATTTTGACACAATTTCTACCAAAAGCATACATCCAACATTCATGGACTATGAAAATCTTATTGCAACCAAGTCTACATCAATCACATTATTATGAATGCAAATTTTAGCTGAAGGAAATAACACATTTAGATATATAAATATTATCAAACATAAACAGATCTCAGAGAATATGAAATCATGACATCAAAACAAATACCAAAACTAAAACTATATAGCTCAGAGGAGCCTGGATTCCTCATGCCAACATCATAATCTAAGATAGGTCCTCAATGATGATGTAGCCATGATACTTTCTTGTGTCTCAATACTAGTGTGTATATTCAATTGAGGAATTTATTATTAATATTTTCTTGAAGCCTTCAAGACTGCACATTTTGTTGTCAAGCTCATCAACAAAGAGAAACAGTTAACTAAAAATATAAATGGTCATGTTCTAGTTTGACCTTAGCTAGGATACTAATAGATGGGATTGTTCTATGAGTTGTCTATGTTGGCCATGATGAAAATGGTATTTCTTGCCAAATGTGACTTGGCTTGTATTCAAAAGTACAATGGTTGTAGCATGCCAACGTTTCCAATGGCTGTCATGTTGTCCCTAATTTTTTATTTATAAAAATTAGGGATAGCCTATCAAAATTTAATGTTTTGAAGCCTTAGACACGCTTTATTATGTTAAACCTTATAAGCTTTGAGTTGTGTGTCGTTTTAATTTTAGTTTTTCTCCTTTTGTTTTTTTTAATTTTAATTTTAATCTTCTTTGATTTTTAATTTCTAATTTCGGGTTTTTGGATTATAATTACAAGTTCACTTATTTGTGTTACTATTAATTATAATAATCCTCCAAAAATCTAAAATCAATTAAATTTGTTGTCTTTTAAATGATGTCTTTGGCATCTTAGGCCCTTTTCGGGTTTTCAAAAGGCTATTACGAGTTCGTAATAACAAGTAAAGTTATTATATGTTAAAATAATTAATTTACAAATCGAAGATTGCAACTCGAAATGCAAGTTGTAACATTTCATAACATATATATCTTTTCAATAAAACTGGTAATGAAAATATAAAACCCGAAATTCCCCTTTGTTTTACTTTTGTTAAGTCTTTGTGCTGGGAATCGGCTTTTTAAGCTTACATTACAAGTTTCCATTGTTTTACTACTTGCTAAAGTAACTTGTAAGTTGTATTAAAAATCCCGAAATGCTTTCGTTAGTGCCTTTTTTTTTAAATCAATTTTTAGAAACCATATTGCAAGTTTAAGTATTTTATAAACTTGTATTATGTTTCTTAGAGCCCGATATATGCCTTATGTTGGTATTGAAACTTGTTTAATGAAACCCGATACTTATGATTTATAGGCTTTACCTTCAACTTTTCAAGCTTGGAATCTAAAATGAGTGCTTGTATAACACCGGTTCAAACCCAAAATGAAAGGAGTATTGCATTGAGCATTTCTACACCCGCACAGAGAGTTTGCATCCATTTTTGTCACTTGAAACTTGTGCTTTTGGAGGCATGTAAGTCACGCAAGCCCTTTTCTAAAGGTCATGTTGTAGTCTAGACATCATCAAGCCACGTTTTCAGTATTGGCATTTGTAGAGCTTTTAATCAGGTGCTTTCCTTGTGTTTTTCTTCCTAGCATGGTCGTTTAAAGCTAGGGCACGCATTTTTATTTATTTGGATTGAGTCTTTATCTTGTTTGCATATCAGAGGCGTCATTAACAAGCCGCAATTTTGGCGCTTTAAGCTTGTGTCTCATTCTTATCAGCTTGCATGTATGTTTTGTTGGTCTCTATTTTTGTAAACTCGCTTTACTTCTTTTGGAGGTGAGCTTTCTGTTATGTTCGAACCCCATTGTCTGAGATAATGAATCCATTTCACAATGTTTGTTTTTGCATTCTACTGCAAAAATGATACTCCCAGCTAGGCTCTTAAGATCCGATTGCTTGCTATGTTTCTCACAAAATACCCATAAGTTGAAAACGGGTCTCTATGTGTTCTTATGTTTGAGGTCAATTTCCAAAGGTTGGGATTTTCATGTTCAATCTGTGCCACATTTTGTTGTTTGGATTGAGAGGATCCAATCAATATTTCTGTTTTCAATGTTTTTTTGAAAGAACTGAAGCATACTTCTCAATGGCTTTACTTCCTTTCAACATCATTGTTGTAACTGTAACTCAAGATTTAGATTACAAGGGATGGTGAATTTGACTTGCACTTCACGCCTTAATATGGCACTCCATGGATCTTTTGTAGACATGACACTTTTATCAAGTTCCAGAAGTGCAGATAGTAAAAATGCAGCCCTTCTTGTTTTAACAAATCCAAGCCATTTACAAGCGCATGACGAGGTTATCATATCAAAGGCTTCACGTAGCTCAGAAGAAGACAGGTGTTCCATCCCTTCCCAGTCTGTTGTTGTACAAGCACCATTTACTGGACCACGTGTAACTAAGGCAACATTTGTGCTTACACCTAAGAATGTAAACACTTCTTAGTTACAACAAACCATGCAAATCACTGGATCATCTAATTTCCCTATGGGTGCAAAGTGGCCTGTCACTGGGGGAATTCATGGGTGATGCATCATGTATGAATCTAGAAATCATTTACATGGTTGGGCATGAAAATGGGTCTGTTAGAGTTTGGGATGCTTTAGTGTCATTTTTATGTCTTCTTTGCTCTATAGAAAATAAGACACAAAATCTCACTTTACCTGGAGGTTACTGGTGAAGATGTGAAGCAAATTCATGTTCTACAATGGGAAAGAAGTTTCCAATGTGTTGCAATATGTTTTTTTCCTTCTGCAAATGGTTCTCTCCTAAGCATTTCTTGTGAAGGTGCTTTGGTTTCAGTCATCAATCTGGATTCATTCACTATTTTGATCCATCGTAAGTGCTCAATGGATAAGAATATAAAGACTATTTCAGTGATAATGAAGACAGTTGCAATGCAACATCAAAGGGTCTGCCACCTTCCTTGACACAACAAAAATCAATGGCTTCAAGGCTGATGGACACAAATGGATTAGAGGAAGGACATTCATGCCCAAGCAGAAATGTTCCCATACTCTGAGTTTTTCTTATCTCAGCCTTGCAAAGAAATTCCCCTAAAGAACTATAACTACCCCAGGAGATGGAAGAATGTTTTTCCAAATTGAACAGAAAAATACAAGAAGTTCTTCCCTCATTTGCTGTTAAATTTTGATCAGATTAATAGCAATATGAATATGAGATGATTTAAACAAAGTAACACAGCAAGTACCCTGGGAAAACCTTCAACCTTGAAGGTGAAAAACCCAGCAAAATATCTCTCTTTGATTGTTTATATATATATTTACAATATGGACAATTTCAAGACCATCTACAAGTCTCAATTTGCAACAGCAATGATGAAACAATCTGCTCCTTATATGAATATCACAATCTGCATATATATATATATATATATATATATATATATATATATATATCTTCAACAAGGCTTCTCTATATATCAATCCTTATATGATCAAACTGCCTTCTTATCACTGAATGTATATTGCTTAGAGTAAATGTATTAATCACTGGAAATATGTATTAACTGCTGAGACTATATGTGGATTGCTGTAGATGATGATCGCTGAGATTGCTGAGATAATGATATTGTGAATATCAATTACATATATCGCAGATTGCTATCACGGATGACTGAGAATACTCGATCTGAGGGATGGCTCGATATACTCCTTCACTCGTCGATCAATTCTCGTATGACAATCGCTGTAGTCTAGAGTATACTAGATCTGAATATCACCGATCTTAGTGTTGCTGAGAATATATGCTGTGTGTGAATAGAAGTATATAATATCTTACTTTTTTCGAACGCTCTTACATTACCAATCCACACGAATATATATCTCCCTTTTAGAATCGAATGGAAGTGTCTATTCAAGACATAGCTCTTAGTTAATTATTCTAACATGTCTTTAGTAATTCTCATAACTAATCAATTAGCTTTATATTCATTTGCTGATTACATTGATTAGTTTAAAATTTTAAATGCTGTTTAGACTTTGTTCACAGTTATTACCGTGAGTAAGAGCATTGAATTAAGAAGCAGCAATGATACTTATGTCTCAAGTGATGCAATGATACTTATGTCTCAAGTGATGCAATGCATCACTTGAGACATAATAATTGTCTCTTAGCGTTTGAGGATTACTCCCGACGCTATATTTCAACATTTGCAAGCTGCAGCGAATAAGATTTTCCCCTCAAATGTTGCAAGTTCGAGTTACAAAGTAAGTTCTTCCAAAAGTTAGTTGATCTTCGCAAATTAGGATGCAGTTCTGTATGCATTGAAAATCACTTCGAATCGGGTTTCTAAAACCCGACTACAAGTGCAAGTACTTCCCCTGCATATGTAAAAATGCAACAAGATCTTCCATTTGTGAAGGAAATTCCCATGTTCTTCTCAATTTGCAATATAATTCCCAAAACCCGAATTGGGCTTTTGAAGTCATTTTCAAAATAAGAATTTGAGATTATTCCTCTACTTGCAGTCGGGATTCTGAAACCCAAATGCAAGTAAAAGTGCTTCTAAAAATATACTTGTAATCGAGTTTTTGAATCCTGATTACAAGTAAAAGTTATCCTCCATGATATGTATATGCATTTGGAACTTGAACTTCCCATTTCTTAGTTCAAATGCGTATGTTTGAGCTACCTACAGTGCCCACCAAAAAACCCAAAATTTCGCATTGGCCTTATTTTGCAAAAGGACGCGAAGCTAGAACAATCACATGACGGAGCCATACAAGGAGGTGGAAAAGTGATAAAATAATTGAGAGCATAGAATGCTTTCACGACTGAAATGTTCATGAAAAGATGCTTTCTCAGTAAAGGCCATTATGATGCAAAACAATCAAGGATGCAAGTTCCTGTTCCAGTTCAAGATGCTTCCACCAAATCTGAGTACTTCAATCATGAAGCATCCTATAGAAGCATAAGGAATGTGACAAAGAATGATGTAAATAGAATTGTGTCTTGTCAGACACTTAGAATAGTTTTCAATTATGCACTTGTAATTTCTTTACGAAAAATTACATGTAATTGAAAAACAAGCTGTAATTGCAAGTGACCTTTTCACCTGTAAAGTATTACACGTAATCAAATCGCAGGTCAAGTAAATTAGGACTTGCAGTTTGAATAAGTCAAAGTTAGTTATGGAATAGGTCAAAGTTTGTTGAGTTTCTCCCACCTTTTTCTCTTAGCCCCTCACCTATATATAGGAGGGAGCCTCATTGTAATTTTTATCTTTTGGCTATTCAAGAAAACTCTGTCAGTTTGTATATGCACTCTAAGACTTTGAGCTTGGATGTAAATTAAATTGCTTTCAATAAAAGGGGCAACTTGCTTTCAGACTTTGTGTTGATTCAAGGTGTTATGTGACGACATTTTCTAGATATTGATTGTGAGTTTTGTGTTTTCCTTCAAGAAGGATTTGAACTCAATCTTGCAGACTTTGAGCTGCATATTGTGTTCAAAGTTATAATTTTGATTACAGATTTGGTCTTGTAGACTTTGAGTTGCTTATCAAGTTTGAGATTAACATAGAACGCTCAAGCAAGGAAATAGCTTGCAGACTTTGTGTTGCTTCATTTTCTTTGTTTGTGCATGCGAGGTGAAATACGTGTTGGACACTTTGAGCTGCACATCTGTTTCATTCTTATTCTCATAATCTCATAAGGGGTTACTGAAAGACTGAGCTTTTGTGAACTCCTAAGTTACTGAAAGTTGCTAGTACGTTGAAGGTTATTCTCACGTCTAATGTTTTGTTTATCAGGATTACCATTCCAACGAATGCTTTGTAAGTGAAATACACCACTGTTTAAAGATCGTATTGTAGCGGTAACATCTATTCTGAAATAAGATAATAGGATGAATGTCATGCCCCGATTTAGCTTAGTGTAAATAGAAGTAAAGTGTTTTGTTGATTCTAGTAGCAATTAGAAGGGAGAGCCTTCCCTTATAAATAGGAGAGACTACGTTTCACACACTGTGGCTGGAACCACTGTTTAGCGATTGATCCTTAAAACTGTTGGTGGCAAAATATCCACCCAAGATGTCCTTCTATACTAAACAATTTGTCTAATGACTGAAACAAGATAATCCTTGATTGTGGCTTTGATTGTGAAGATGAAAAGATTTGCAACAATGGATATGTACTTTGTAGATTTTATGATCATGGTTCATTATTGGCCTATTACATGCTTAGACTTATAGTTTGATAGGGATTTCAAAGCAACACCCCCAACAGGGTCAAGAGACAACCATGGAGCACACCATTTTCATATTCTATGTAAATCCTAGATGAGCATGCCATAATCCAAACAAGCATTTAAAAGTTGTTTTTTTAAGTAACTAAAATTTTGGATTAACACTTTGCAATTAATCTTTTTTAACTTTTCTCCCTTGATCCTGGCCAAGTCTAAGCCAGCAGGGCTTGCCTAGGAGCCAAGTCTCAAGTTCCTAGGACTCATTTGTCTTGGTTGTCCTCGGGACTTGCCAAGTCTGGGAGAATCTAGGCAAGTTTTGAAACACCACTCCAAATCTCTAGGAAAGTATGTCTATTTTTAGTAAGTCACCGAGTTGGCTCCAATCTTGATTCTACTACTTTAGTTTCATTATGGCATGGTCAAAATTGGATTCTGACGTTGTTGCAGTAATTTCTACAAGTTCGGTGAAATATTTTAATTACGCACTCGAATTTCTAATGTTTAATTGTTAATTTGACAATAGCATTTTAAAAAGGTGTTTATGTCCCTCAAGTGGACACCTAAAAGAAATAAGGGGCCTTTTTCCAAGGCTGCATGGGGACGGGGGTACTTGGGTACTTAGGGTACGGGTACAGGTACGGCTATTTTTCAAAATAGGGGACAAGGGTACTTGGGTACGTCAAATTTTTTTTTAATATAATTTAATATTTATAGAAATATGAGTCATGACAATGGTTTTTCAAAACAAGAACAATGATAAAGTTTGCAGATGTAATGTATTGTTTTCAGTTTCAGATTTGCAATATGTTTGTAATAATAATATATGCTAAATGTTTAGATGCATAATAGAGAAGGTAGACTTTAAACATGAACAAGAAGATCATAAATCACATAACAATGACATATTGCAAATGATAAACTTCTGACTTGAACAGTGATAAAGTTTACTATTAATAAGTATTGTATCAAAGTTTCAAAACTTTAAACATGAACAAGAAGATCATAAATCACATAACAATGACATATTGCAAATGATAAACTTCCGACTTGAACAGTGATAAAGTTTACTGTTAATCAGTATTGTATCAAAGTTTCAAACTGATTACGTATTGAATTAAGCTTGATAAACAACAAGTTGATACACAAACAAAAAACTGAAACAAAAATCAGAAATCTTAATCAAGGTCCTTAGCCATGATGCTCTCCACTAAGTAACCGATACTTGGGTACGTGTACTGGTACTTGGGTACGTGGGTACGCGTCCTAGAGGTGTGGGTACACGTACCCATGCAGCATAGCCTTTTTCTCAGGAAAAAATTATTAATCTGAAAAAGGTCATTTTGGTGATAATAGTGAATTAGTTTATGTTTTCGAATTGCTTATTTTCCGTCGAAACACTATAATAGGAAGTTGGGGGGCTCACTTTCAGATATGACGTTGATTGATGTTGCTATGCTGTCAGATTGTCGGATTGAGCTAGGGAGTTCTTCCACAATCTTAGAGGACAAAAACCCCCTTAACATTTCTAGTTTCAGATTTGAAAGATAATCCCTAACTTGATTATTGTGGTTCTCCTTTGGAGGCCACCATAGCGCTTCAAATTGGAATCTAGATTTCAATTTGCAGAGACAAACAGTTTTGATGTAATTTAATTTTGCTGACTATTTGAGAGTTTTTGGTGAAGTTGCAAGAGACTTGTCGAGTTCTTTGGGCCATTGAAGAGCTTCCTTCTTGTTGGGCGGTACCATTGCACATGCAGGGAATATATCTTGGTTATCAATATCATGTTGTTGCTGATTCTTGAAGTGTGTATCTCCTAATTGCAGCATTGAAGGAGGTCTGAAAGAGGGTGTAATGTTGGCCGTTACCCTCCAGTCTGAAAGGCATAACTTGGTTATCAGTATCATAATTTTGCT
>MU225952.1:925945-953823 GCA_018584345.1 Thuja plicata | reverse complement strand
TGGCTCTCATTTTGAGGTTATAAAGGAAGGAGATCTTCCTTGGGAAAAGCACAATGAATATTTATGAAATTAAGATTTTATATCTGGTTGCTTGAATGTGACTGATTTCTTGAGGACGTAGCCCCTTAAGGAAGATTGAGAAACTGGACGTAGCCCCAGCATTTCTCCTAGAGGGTGGAATCACACAAATTTCACATTGGAATTCTACAAGTAAGTTAATCTTCAGTTCAGTATCCAGCTTCATTACACAGCATTAAAATATCGATTTACTCCAGCAGTGAAAGAGGTTTCAGTGGTTGGTCTCATTGATTGCAAATTCAGTCGAAAGCCAGTGAATAAGTTGATAGTAGGAAACAGATTTCAATGCACAGGGCCATATGAAACACATAAACACCACTCCCTAAATTTTGTGACTATCGTGTGGATAGGCATTCATCAGCAGTGATCAACACCTAAGGAGAAACCGTGACTGGTGTAGAAGTCACACGGCAGCAACTGTGCTCAGAACGAATACCAGACCATCTCCTACGTGTCTGCAGTATTAAGGCTGCGTGGAAGTGGAGAACGCGGGTCCTGTCTGGGTCTGCAACCACGGCATGAAGGCTGGGTGACGGGTTGAACAACAACGCCAAACCCGAGCTGTAGCATGATCTTGGGGATGTTAGTTAGAGCCAGAGTTCGGAAGAGCTGGGCGTGAACTCCAGGAAGCCGCTTAGAGGGCGGGCCATCTTGGGAGTGGAATCTTTACGGGGTGAAGGTCGCTGCAGGCACATAAATCGTACGCAGTGCATGTCATCTAGTCTGCACCAAGAAGACATTCCCAGCAGCTGCGAACAAGGCAGAATCCAGCGTGTGGAGGGGACACCCCTATACTCGACCAGCTGTGATAGCACTTACAGGTGCCTAAACTATTATCGTTACCATTTCCATAGAACTTTGTATGTGCAATGCAGCAGATTGTATTAAGGTGTGGAAATCGGGAAACTTAGTTGAGACTGAAAGGTGTAACCGTTATCGATTATTTATAAGGATCTTTGTGGTTGACATTTAGGACTGCTGTGTTATATTTTGTTTAAATTCTCGATACAACTAATTCAGTATTAGAAGACAGAATTAATTCAATATATGCATGCATTTACTATCCAATGTTGAGAAACTATAAAACAGCAAGGCACATATACAGTTGATGGAAACTAGATAAATGTCCACCCTCAGCAATTGAAAATTTTAGCAGTCAAACACCATCTTAGTCGGGTTGAGATCCTTACAATTTTGCATTACAACTAATAAAATTGTGTCTACACATGAAAATTACCTGTGTCTTTAGACATAGACCACAAATATTTAATAATTTCTTCCCCTATGTCCCCTTGGACAATTTCCAAGATATGTGGAGACCTATAGTAGCATGCATTTAATTTTATTCACCTAACCTTAACTGAAAATTAAAATAACAATACATTAGCCTAGAATTTCTCAACACCAGTTGCTGGTATTTACTGTCATTGCTCAATATTATACGTGATCAGCAAATAAGTGAGTTGAATATTTGATTGTAATGTGATTTTATCATCTGGGTGATCTTTAAGTTTGATGATATATTGTACGTTTAGTTAATTGTTGCTTGTGGGTATTTCAAAATATTGTTATTTATGTCCTTTACCTTTGCAATGTATATCGATTGTGAAAACACAAAAACTTAACTTCTGCAGTTTCCTCTTCTTCTATTAAACGCTTCAAATCGGCATACACAATACAACAAAAAAAAAGTGAAGCAGGATTACCCTGTACCCATAGATGCTCCTGCAACATATATCCACAATATTATCAAAATAGTTTAACATTGCTAAATAATTAAATTCAGGTAAATGACAATCCCCAAGTATATTATATTTATAATTTATACATTTTAAAATTTTATTAAATAATATTAAAAATATATAAAAATAACATATTTTATTCAATATAAATATGTAATTTTATTTTTATATATTTATATTAATAAAATAATAACTAATAATATATAAATGAAATATATTGTATTTGATAAATAAATAAAACATGTCATGCATTTGATTAACGAATAAAGCTGAGCAAAACTTGAATAGGGCAATGAAAAAGTTCTTGTGGGAAAGTTCAAATGAGGCAAAGCATCTACCACTCATCTGTTGGGATACTGTGGGGAAAAATAAAATGAATGGTGAGATTGATCTATCTAGATGCACATAACAAAGCCTAAGGTGCCAAAATTGTGTGGAAGATGTTCAATTACCTAGATGCACTATGGTGCAAAATCCTACAAAATAAGTATTTGGATTTGGATGATCCTTGTCGAATATTTACAATTGCAAACTTGGTGGCAGGCTCTTACATATGGAAATTTATTTGGGAGTGTAAATCTTTAATCACAGATCACTTGACTTGGCAAATCAATGACGATCAAAGTGCCAAGTTTTGGGTTGATTTGTGGAATAGTTACCCACCGTTGAACGAAATGGAAGGTTTGCAGGAATGTACAAAGCTAATGGAGGAATAGTACAAAGCTAATGGAGGAATACATAGAGCACACTGTAGCTAAGCAGTTAAAAAGAGTAGATACAAACATGGCTATGAATTGGAAATGAACAGAGATAGAGGATCCAAGAATGAGTGATCAATTGAAGACTATACTCAAGAAGGAATTGGAAAGAAGATTGTACCAAATCTCTTGCCAGACAAGATTATTTAGTGTGGGGCCAAAAGAGGGAATTACTCACTGAAATTGGGCTACAAAATGCAAAAAGTGCTTCAAAGCAATTTAACATTGTTAATGTTTTGAACCAGAATTGCATAAAATAATAACCAGAACCTTTAACATCAAAGCACAAGAAAACCAGACACAAATTTACCCTAGGAAAACCCTCCTACTCGAGAGAAAAACCCAGCCACACCCGAAAAACCGATCCTTTATTTAATGCTCAAAATCTGGATACAAAGCTGTCAAGCTTAATCAGAAGATAAATCTAAACAGGATTGTTAACTCTTAACAATCAACAATAGAAGACTTTAACAATTCGAACATAGTCTGCATCACATCTACAATATGAACAGCACAATATGTATCTCACAGATTACAATATGTATCTCACATATCACAGTTTGAACCAAAGTTCAAATACAACAATAAGCAAAGACGATAAAGTCTGTAACAAACATGGTGATACAAAAGGCGGAAGCCGTGAAGCTAGAAGCAGACTCGATAACAACTTTGTCTTAACAATATTTTGTTCCCATACTCAACACGACCCATACTCAACTTTGCCCATATAGACTAACCGGCAGGAAGCCAAAGAGCCACCGCATAAGGCATCATAAACACCCGTCGGTAGTTACAAGTATGCCAATCCATATCAACAGTCACACGGCCTTTTTCTTTTACCAATCCTTTAATATGAAATAATAACCATCGATAATAATGGAAGACAGACACAATATAACTGATGCCAACCAGCACGGTTAACTCCATGAAGCATAAAACCCAATGACACTTCATAATTGCCGATAACGGTTAAGAGAGAGTTGATACACCTCCGACGCATCAAATATCAAAACTGTAATGTGCTAAGGAAGAATGCGGTGGCAAAATAGTTGGCCACATAACTACAACTGCTACAATCTCATGCGCACGAACACAAACATAGACGATAGAATAGAAGACAAAAATATAAGTATCTCTATCACAGCTACAACTTTAACACTCCCTCTTAGCAAGAGAGAGATCTTCAAAGTACCATCTCCTGGCAAGTGCACATAGCTGCAATCAAAAATAATGTCAACAAAATCTCATCACAAATTTTCTCAATAAAAAATTGTTATCTCAGCGTAACAATATTCACCATAGCTACTCCTAGAGGGTGAAATAAAGAAACAGCAAGTAAAGTCATGGAGTCACACACATGACTTCCACCATGGCTACTCCCAGAGGGTTGATCCACCATAGCTACTCCCAGAGGGTGGAACAAGGGCTTTCACCTCAAACTTCTCCCAGAGAAGAATGCATTACCACCATGCCTACTCGCAGAGGGTGGTTCCACCATGCCTACTCACAGAGGGTGGTACAAGGGATTTCACCTCAAACTTCTCTCACAGAGAAGAACCCATTATCAAGGGATTGCACCTCAAACTTCTTTTGCAGAGAAAAACTCATTATCAAGGGATTGCACCTCGAACTTCTCTCGCAGAGAACTCATTAATAAGAGATTGCACCTCGAACTTCTCCCTCATGGAGAAGAACTCATTAACAAGTCTTCGTGATGATAAGGCTCTCTCTGAGACAAATATCAACCTTCTGGCTTCTCAAATCAGACTCCCTCTAAATCTGATATCGAAATTCTTACCTCCTTGTCCAAGGTTGCTTGAGATGTATAGACAAACTCCCTCTGAATGAAGACTCCCTCTCAACAGGGACAGCATACTCAAGCTTTGATAATGACAATACCAAGAAATTGACTCAAAAATTGTCCAACAATGAGCTTTAGCAGTCACACTGCTTACACGAGCTTGTTGATCCTTTCAAAAGGTCTTGGCACTTTTCCTCTGCCACACAAGCTTCCTCTGAATCTCATATCCTCCTCTTAGAATAAACTGATCACAAGTTAATCTGAATAGGTACTTCTTCTCAAGAGCTACCAACTCTGCTTAGGCTGCAATCTCTCATCATCCTATGCTCCTCGATCCATTCTGGAAGCATTTTAGAGAGATTAGTAATAGAATCAAATAGACTTATGCTAGAAGCATACATGATTCACTGCTCTCAATGTTATTGCATGAATTAAATATATAAAATTCATGAACTCATTATCAAAGATACAATCATAAAATACTTATCTCTTCATAGTTTAATCTTCCTCATGTTGAAATATGTTCGTTCGTGTTTACTAAAATGACATAAACAATTATTATATATATACATATATAAATATATATATATATATATAATGAGATATAGAATATATATTAAATTAAATATATAATATATATTAATATAATATATCAAACAATAATCATGTTATATATATATATATATATATATATATATATATCACAAAATAATAATAAACTATTAAATCGACCACGTATAATATAAACATGGCTTAACATATTATTAGTCACGATACCTATCGTGATTGACATACATGACAGTCATGATAATATAGTGACTGTTCATGTATGACAGTCACGATAAGTATCGTGACTGTTCATACTTCCTTTATTCATTGCCGACTGTTATACTAAACAGCGAACATGTTAATTAGATCGCATGTTATCAACAGTCACCATTTATAATAAGATATGACTGTTGATAGTCGATACCCATTCGGTTTAATATATATAGTTGATATTCGTTGTACAATCAATCAATCACAACGGCAATTGTATTCTACAGCGAATATCAACTATCTATAATATATTAGTTTTATAATATCTTCTGATCCAATTTCCTTAACACCTCACAATACACCAATAGATCTTTCACCATCACACAGTTATAGTGCAGGCAGAGAATGCAAATTCGAACCCTAGCATAGAAGATTGCATGAGAAGCCTCAATAGCTGAGATTGAAACACCCGCAGGGAATCATCAAACAACGTATCCATTAGACATCATGATCCTTCTAGAATCCAAATGTCTTATTCTGGTTCGGATCATTCCTTAGACCCACTCTGATACCATGTTAATGTTTTGAACCAGAATTGCATAAAACAATAATCAAAACCTTTAATATCAAAGCACAAGAAAACCAAACACAGATTTACCCTGGAAAAACCATCCTACTCAAGGGAAAACCCCAGCCACACCTGAAAAATAGATCCTTTATTTAATGCTCAAAATCTGGATACAAAGCTCTCAAGCTTAATCAAAAGATAAATCTAAACAGGATTGTTAACTCTTAACAATCAACAATAGAAGACTTTAACAATTCGAGCATAGTCTACATCACATCTACAATATGAATAGCACAATATGTATCTCACAGATCACAGTTTGAACCAAAGTTCAAATACAACAATAAGCAAAGATGATAAAGTCTGTAATAGACACAGTGATACAAAAGGCGGAAGTCGTGAAGCTAGAAGCAGACTCGATAACAACTCTATCTTAACAATAATTTGTTCCCATACTCAACACGGCGCATATAGACTAACCAACAGGAAGCCAAAGAGTCGCCGCATAAGGCATCATAAACACTCGTCGACAGTTACAAGTATGTCGATCCATATCAACAGTCACACGGCCTCTTTCGTTTACCAATCCTTTAATATGAAATAATAACCATCGATAATAATGGAAGACAAACACAATATAACTGATGCCAGCCAGCACGGTTAACTCCATGAAGCATAAAACCCGATGACACTTCATAATTGTCGATAACGGTTAAGAGAGAGCCGATAAACCTCCGACACATCAAATATCAAAATTGTAATGTGCTAAGGAAGAATGCGGTGGCAAAATAGCTGGCCACAAAACTACAGTTGCTACAATCTCATGCACACAAACACAAAGATAGACGATAGAATAGAAGACAGAAATATAAGTATCTCTATCATAGCTACAACTTTAACAAACATGGCCCTTTGACTTATGTTGGCATAAGATGGTTTTACACAAAGCCAGAGCATTTGCATGGACAACACTTCACAAGAGGATATTGACTAGAGATAGATTGCATAATGTTGGATTTTGTTTGCCCAAATCATTGTCAAATGCGTAAAATGGCTGAAAAGATAGTGGACTACCTCCTATTAAAGTGTGAATTTGCCACTAAATGTTGGGATTGGTTGCACGGGATGTTGAGGTGGGGCAATGCAAGGCAAGATGATCTTATGGGGGGTATTTATGAGCTAACCGTGATTGTTCTCCAGTGCTGCATGGCATGGCCTTTGACTGACCAGCCCTTTAATGCTAATATGGAAGAAGAGGAATCAAGGAATATTTTGCAACGAGGAAAGTATTGTTGAACAAGTAATAAGTAAAGTGGAAACAGGAACCATAGAAGTCCTTAATGTGATAATACAAGAGAAAAAAAAAACACATCTTTACATTGTGGGATGACAGAATAATGAAACAACAGAATGAAATAAAATACCCACGTGATATCAGTTCCATCCCAAAAAACACTAAAGAGAAGAGAAACAAGACAAAATGGATTGACCCTCCAAGCAACCGTCTAAAGTTGAATGTATGGTACCTCAAAAGGAAACCCTGGGTTTTCCAGCGTCAGATGTATAATTTGGAACACAAGTGGTGAGCTTGTTTGGGCCATTTCCAAGAAACTAAAGTTTGTAACCAACAGAGAAGTAGAAATGGAAGCAATAGTTGCAGGCGTAGATCTCTATTTAGCAGAAGGAATTGAAGTTGTTGAAACTGGGGGTGATTCACAAATTTGCATTAATGCTACCAAACTAAGAAAGGCAAAGAGTTGGACATTACAAGGTTGGGTGGACGCAATCTAGCGAAAGCTAACAAAACTTGAGAATCCAAGGGGGTTGCAGACTTCCTCGCAAAGTATGGAATTAATTATGAAGAAGACATGGGATCATGTCTTCCCCCAAGGAATGGGATGGGCTTCATGGGATTCTGGAGATGAACTATGCTTGTTTGAAGTACTACAAGTAATCTCTTTGTTTGTTCTGGCAACATATCTCTATAAACAATCAGTGGTCCTTAAATCCAAATCATACTAAAACAGGGATGAGCGGATTAACAATTTGAAGATCAATTTGATCCTATGACAGATTGCTATGATGCCTCTGATTCCGGAGCAGTGGCTCTACTCACAGAAACAGTGTGTGCCTACAATGCAGAGAACCTAGAGATGCAAACTAGGAGGTTTTAAAATCTGGGAGGCTTCGCTCACTAGACAATCTGCACAATGATTGGTCATATGCAAAGTTTTGGGTAAGTCGTACCATAGTTCAATGACATCTTCAAAGGAACTATAAATTTCAGTAATGAAGGAAAGCCTTCAAATGGTTTTCAAAACAATAGCACACTGCACTATTCAGATGGATAGATAGTAAAAGGCTTCAACAATTTGTATGTTCATCATAGTCTTCCAGAAGAAGCATTGTTTTATGCTTAGTGGTTCCGAGAGGCTGAATTCAATTGAATTGCTCTCATGGGAATGACATCTCGAACGCCTACAATAGGGTCAAAAGGCAGCTTAAAGGCAAAATAGCTAGTGCTTTCTCACTCATATGAAAATCAAAAGATTCAAACAGGCAGCACTGACCCATAGATATCACTACAAACCATGGACCTTGATTTAATCTTTCCTTGTAAGCTTTACGATAAGCTTTGTGAACGTGCTAGATGCTAAACAATTTGTTCTTCTTCCCCTACTATTAGATATGAATGTCAAAGGCTTGAAATGGATCAATCTTGTGTCAGTTTGCATTGTATGGCTCAGGATGTGCCTGATGCTCCAACCAAAGCAACGTTTGAAGCCATAACCTCACAAAGTTGAGAGCAAGGCCCAATATATTGGATTGATAAGCATCTTCCCTCAATCTGAGTCGGCAAAAGTAGACAACTGAAGAGATGATACTAAAGGAACAAATGGAATTGTGTTTTTAACTTTTCCCTTTTCATAAATATCCTCCAGCAAAGATAGAGGTCATGGAGCCTCTGATGAATAGGTGAACCATAGTTTAAAGACTCGGACTCGGCAAACCAAAAAATTGGACTCAGCCTCAAACTCGAGAAAGACTTGCAAAAGGCTTGGCAAAAGGAAAAAAACAGTTTTACATAAAAAAACAAAAAGAAATTAATGCATTTAAAAAACATAAGAGCCATAATTGATACATTACACATGTCATATGAATCTCAAACACTCAATATATGAAATATCATCATAGTTGCAAACTTTAAAATGTATAACAGCAGCATAAGTTTATAAATGTTTACAAAATTAGATATAATGATATGTCCAAATGTGAAAAACAGCAAACTAAAGACTACATCCTCCTCTTTCCTCTCCTAATATAACTCAATTTTTCATGCCTTGAACTAGTAGGCGTTGAGGTATCTAAAGGAGGAATTGATTCTTCTTCTTCAACATCAAAGTCCTTGTCTTTGTCATCCTCCATCTCACTAGAATCAGCCAATGCTGCTGCTTCTGCTACTGTGCCTCTCTCTAATCTGCAATATCTTCTTCAGTAAGGAGGTCATCATCACCATCATCTCGCTCATTGACGGTCCAATCAATGAACAAGATTTGATGTATTTTGCTGATTTGATGTTGTTTCGTCAAACTTTACACACCCTAAAACCCTGTTATGACCAAGAGCAAACAGCAAATGAGGGAAAAAGTGAAAAAAAAAACACTTTATTACTTGGTTGTGCGTGTTGACTGGGCAACACGAGTCCATGTCAATAACTCGCGAGTCCCGATCAATAACTCACGCGAGTCCATGTCAATAACTCACGAGTCAATGTGCAATGATTCGCCTGGACTCAACTTGCGAGTCCATGGCTAGTCGACTCAGCTCGCCATTGGACTCGCGAGTCCGAGGCGAGTCCTGGTATTTTTTGAACTATGGGTGAAACTAATGGCCTCTCACTAGGAGCCATGGCTGATTCAGTTTTGAGCCGTTCAGAGTTCAGACAACTGTAACATTTCTTTTAATCAATATATATGGAGCTACCCCATTTGTTAGCACTTACTCATCAAAAAATAAATAAAACATAATATTAATAATCTAGAACATGATATAAAACATGATACAAATAAATAATATTAAAAATAAAAACATAATATATAAGAGCGTATTAAAAATTATAAAACCGAGGTCCTCGCGATTGAAGGAACTGTCAATGGTGACGCAATACATGAGGATGTGAGAGACGGTGGAGCAGATGGAAAAGATAGATACGAACCATGCCCATTCTCTCTGCTCTATTTTCTGCCCAAGAAACTGTATAGGAGACACGAGATAAACAGACAGAGAAAATGCGGTATACACAGATGGGAAAAATGCAAATACAAAGGGAAAAATACGGATACATAAGCATAAACATGCCAAAACAACCCTCAAACATTTTTAAAAGAAATTTTAAGTAAATAACTTCAGCAAAAGACCATACAGAAAGCCTTATCGATAGGGTAATCTGGTTCACAATCTAGTCGGTTGAATCCTAGATGCAAAATCAGCATCATCACGAGACGGATGTAAAAAACATAAGCACGGA
Organism: Thuja plicata; assembly: GCA_018584345.1. Lineage (NCBI taxonomy): Eukaryota > Viridiplantae > Streptophyta > Pinopsida > Cupressales > Cupressaceae > Thuja > Thuja plicata. Next base: position 943,589 of record MU225952.1, on the reverse strand, counting down.
ACCCAAAATGTCATAAAAGTTGCAATTTTGATGAACCCAAATTGTCCTAAGAAGTTGCAATTTTGGTGTGCTATCTCCATTGCAAACGCCATCTCCATTTAAACGGACAAAACTGAACAAGACAAAATATATAGTCCAATGGACTGTGCGGTCCTTGCAATCAAAAAAGGACTGTATCCACAACACTGAACTCTTCCACGGGCTGGGTTTATATGAATACTAGTCAGAATCCTTCGGCACTTTTCCCCGAAATAAAAGGCTCTATTGTTAAGCTACTTGATCAAGAAGATTGACTTATAGTACTTATTAATTTTAGGACTGGATACAGGGTCATGTTGAACATCCTTTCTTTATAGCCAGAAGTTAGGAGGGTTTGACTGGGAACAAACCCATGGTGGAGATCTTCGGCCGGTGAGTATCAGAATTATTGACCACCTAGGTACGACAAGCATAAAGACTGATATCAAAACTGCAGATTTGAACACGTAAATTCCCCTTTAATTTTCCCCAATAAATTTTGAGAAGAACGGAACAAAATAAAAATGTTGAATGAAATCTCCACGATTTAAAAATGATTGAATGAAAAAAATGATTAAATGAAAAAAATGATTGAATGAAAATCCCAAAAATCAGAGAGCTCCATTCAATGTTGAGACTTACAGTGAGTTTGTCAATGTCATGGGCGGCACGCGGCGGAAGTAAGTGGGCATAGTGGCGAGGGATTGATGAAGCGTGGCAGAGAAAAGGTTCGAGACCAACGAATGCAAGTAAGCGGGTGATGAGTATGGAGATGCTCGCCGCATTTTCAATGAAGGCCGCCACCGCCTGAAGAACAAGAGCCACCCACTGTCCACACGTTTCCCACGCCCTCCTCTGCTCTCGTTGTTTTTCCTTCTCATTCTCTCTTTCTCTCTCAATCTCTGCTGTTGCCATTTTCACAAACACTTGTAATTCAGACAATTGTCGAAGTATGATAGACGCAACGAGGGCAAATGCTTTCTAATTAGATAATCGGCGCACGAAATTCTCCTCCTTGGGAAAGGTCTGTCGTCAGACTTGACCACATTTTCAAGTGTATTAATATAAAGCATTTTTGCCACGTTTTCCTCTAATCCGTTGGCACAATTTGAATGAATAATGAAGTGAAGGAGTTTATAGGACCCACTACAAAAGCACCCATCTTCAATTAGGGGGTCATAAATTAGGTCATTTGAAACTTCTTTTTCAAATTTGCTCTTCGTAATGAATTTTGACCACCAAGTTTGTTGTCTTTTCCAGTTGTGCTTCTTCAAATAAAGTACCTAAGTTGCATGTCTCTAAAATATCTTCATAACTAGAGCGAATATTATTGTATGTGGGACATTCCATGATAAAATGTCTCTCAGTCTCAACTACCCCCATGTTGCAAAATAAACATAATCTCTCTTCTCATTTTTCTTTAGGTATCATCCATCTACCTATTTCACACCTCAACTGATGAGAACTTGTCCTAAGCTACGCTAAGAGCGTTTTTACTCTCCATTTAGTATTTGCTATTATGTATGTTTTCTCCTCATGATCTCCCATGGGGTTAAATTCTTTAATATAATAGTCTTTTTTGCACTCATTTTGTTTTGACCATAAGATAGTCCTGAATTTTCCCCTCACAAACTTATTTGTTTCTACATTATTATCCGGACATTCATGCATATTAACATTCTAATTTTTCATCCATTTGACATTTTGCTTCATCCACGTGTTCTTTCTTCTGTCTAGTCTTTCCTCCATGATCAATTTAGGCCATCGATGTTTTTCCATACCTTGAGTTTTCTTTAAATAGCTTAACAATCGAACAATTGCCCAAGTCTCTAAAGCGAAAGTGTTTGTTTCCGCCAATAAGATCTCATAGGGGACAGCGATTTTAGTTTTGAGTTTATCTCTTAATTTCGTGCTGAAATAAAGTGAATAATTTTAACGCCCCTTAAAAATAGTATATGGGACAGTTAGTCTTGCATTGTTGTCCTTATGTATTTCAAAAAAAATTCTATTTAAGGGTGATGATAGTGTTGGAATTATGTGATGTGTCCAGTGACTGAGAGGGGGGGGTGAATCAGGAACCAATAAAACTTAAACCTTTTAATCCATAATTAGATTTGCTTATTTGTTTGCGCGCATATAACTTGAAAGTAAAGAATCATACAGAACACATAACACAATATTTGGTTACCCAGAAACCTTCCAAAAGAAAGTAAAACTGGGGTGGGGATGATACCCACAAGATTTAGTATTGTAGTATAAATTTAGCATGTTAAAGCTTACAATGACCACTTCTAATGGTTTGCCCTGCTAGGATCATAGAAAGGACTGTTAGGTCCACCTTGTTAAAGGATTTTGTACAATACAATAAGTAATGCAACTCGGTTAAGAGATTTAAAGAAAGGACTGTTAGGTCCACCTTGTTAAAGTATTTTGTTGATCCATCTGTGAGAATGAACCAGTTGATGATTTGCTATGTGCAACTGAGATTGCTAAATAAGATCCTTTGAATATAACTGATCACCTGAATGTGATAGATAAGACTGTTGTCCTGAACACTTCTACACTTAACTCAAACTGCCATTCGCATAATCATATCCATCTTCTTCTCATACATTATTGGATAAAACAAACTATCTTACATATATACATTTATCCAACAAATAACTCTATAAGTCGGCTTGCAATAAACAAATTTATATTTAACAATATATGCAAAGTCGGCTTTAAACTGTCACTCGAGTCCAAAAGACTACTCGGGTGATAAACTGTCACTCAAGCGATATTGAACACTCGGGCGACACTGTATACTAGGGTAACACTATATACTAAGTGTTTTGACACTAATTGACAATATGTCTTGTCATAAGGTCTACAATCTCCCCCTTTGGCATTAGTGACAAAAACACTTATCATTAAACTTTGTATCTGATATGTCAAAACTCCCCCTTACTGATTGCTCGAGTTTTGACACTTGCTCTATTGCTTGGGTCTAATTGACTCTATTTTGTATTTTTCAAAATTGTTATTGTAACATATATCTTCTACACTATTCACTGTACATGTGATATTTACAGTGACATTTCCCTCTCATACATGATATTTCCCCCTTATTTTTGACAAGAATGCCAAAAAAAATGTTATCTACAGGTTATCCCGAAGTAGGATAGAAAATCACTATGTACCTTCAAAATTTGAGACAGAGTGTTGTCCCAATTATCCTATAGCACCTTCAAGATGTGCAATTCAACTTGTAGTTCTGCAGATAGCTCTATCATTAGCTCGGCAACTGAGAAGTTGTTTTCATGAATGAGAGTTTTAGCATGTGTTATGTGTTTCTGCATTCCATCCATGTGTTGTAGAAGCTGGCTCTGGATGGTTGTAAGAGATTCTATGATTCTTGATTCTTCTCTCAACACTTCAGCCTGCAAATCAGTAAGATACTTTATTTTCATGAAGTGAGCAGAACTGGTTCTCGGGTCAAGTGCTAACTACCTTGCACTTTCCTTCATGTCTGCATCGATCTTTACTAATTTGTTCTTGATTTCCATAGTAAAGTTAGAGGATTCACTCAACTTTACAAATAATGCTACCACATTTGTCACAGTAGTTTCTAGAGTGTTGACAATATGTGTGAGTTGCACCTGGTCAATTGCAATCTTCTTTGCAATGTTCTCTAGAACCTTATTCTCAAATTTCTTCTCTGCCTTCTCAAGTAACTTCTCTTGACCATTCATATCTGTGTTGAACTTGTGGACAATGTCAACAAGTTGGTCTATTATTGAGTCACTCTCATTGACTTCAATCTGCAATGCATCTACAAATATGCCTTTGACATCTTCAAGTACTTTGTTCCTTTGTCTTTCCTTTCTGAGTTTTTGCTGTGAGGCTCTTTTCTTCCACAGTTCTCCCAAGATATCCATTTGTTCTACAGATAGGTTGGATAGAACCCAATTAGGAATCACAATCTCTTTATACAGATATATCTCATCAGTTATTATTGCCTTAGACTTAGGACTCGGTGAAGGAACAATCTCCTTACCTTTATCTACCTCATCCTTTGCTTTAGTATCCAATCCAATTAGGTCATTGACCTTTATAGTACTAATTGTTGGATCAACATTTACTGATGAATCAATAGTAGAAATGTCTACCTTGCCTTTCTACGTCTCGGGTGCACATGTCTCAGTAGTAAGAGGAACTGTTGCTCGGTCTTTGTCTGTTCAGATGTAGATTCTACAACCTTGTCTTTGCTCAGAGTCACTATACTGTGTATGGGAGATTGGGGTAGTGATGCCATTACCTCAACTGCAATCTGCTTTGTGTTGGACTCTTCAATAGTCTGTACCTCGAGTAGAGTATCATCATTACCTTGTGCTTGAGGATCTATACTCGGTACTTCTTCCTTCACATTGCTTTCTGTTATCTTAAATATTGATTTCCACACTAATGTGGCACGCTGAGCTACTTCTTGTATGTTCTTGTTCAATATTTGGAATGCCCTAAATTTGGGGGTGTGATTATTCTCATATTTGCTCAAGGCCTCTTTCACTTCTTTTCCTTTCATTACAGGCATGACTTGCTTCAATGTCTCTTCCCTTATATCTCTTTCAATTTGTACTGCATTCTTCTAGGGAATAGATACTGCCTTAAATAAGTCTTCAATCATATAACTCTTCAACTTGGAAGGGTCATATTTCCACTTTGCCATCTTCTCCACCACTGCTTGCTCAATTTTCTTCTTTTCTTCTTATGTCCTAGAAGCATACTTCAGTGACTTCAAAGAACTCATGGCTCTTCCTTCTTTAAGGTCTTTAATCTTATGATCAAGTGTGGGTGTGGGTTTAGTGAAGACCATAGTATCTTCTTCATCATCATCCTCTTCATCACTTAGTATAAGTTTTCTCCTTGATCTTCTCAAGGTGACAACAGGAGTAGTGCCTTTTTCCTTTTTCTGTCTAGGTGTTGTCTTCCTCTTCTTCTGTGGAGGATTAACATCAGTTTCTTCCTTGTCAGATTCAATTTCCTCTATCTCCTCTATTTTAACTATGTCCTCTTTTCTCTCAGAGATTGTAGGAGAGTCGGAGGTCTTTCCATACTTCTTCTTGAGTGTATCAAGTCTCGTTCTTCCTCTCTTCAATATCTTAGGAATATCAATTTCCAAAGATATCCTGCTCTTTGCTTCCTCATAGGTTCCAAAGTAAGGTGCCTTTGGATTGATAGGTTCATTCACAAGAGCCTTTATGATATCTTTAGTGTCATCATTTTTAACTTCATATGGCAAGGGTTGTACCCATGCAACCCTATGCTTTACTTCTTGTATATACACTTTATCACAATCAACTAGAAAACAAATTTCTTCTTTGTACTTTTCAACTAGTTGTTTGGGAATTCTATATCTACTCTGCATCTTTTTTTTGAAACTTTCAAAGTATCCATCCATAATGCTATCAAAATTATCTCTCATCTCAGCTATGAATTCATTAATTTGATGGATGATTGGTCTATCCTTTTTCCATGCTACTATTCCTTTGGAGGGAAAGAACTTCTCAACATAAAATAGTATGCGGATTAGAAGAGAACCAAACTTACATAAATTGGTTTTTGATACTCGGATGCTCTCCATATTCTTTCTCAACTGAGTGAGTTGCAATTCTGCTAGATTGAATACCAGATTCTTCATGACTACTTTTTAAGCTAGGTCAACAGCTTCGCATGTAACACTGTTGGGTCTGCTCGAGATGTATATCTTATGTGTTATCACATGAATGCCAAATTTCATCTCCATATATGTTACTACATTGATTCTCATGCCTCTGTTGTCCCACTCGACAAGAGTTAACTCTGCTAGTTTATCCCTGTTTAGGGTTTTGGTGGCTTTTAGCTTGTCTAGCACAGGGAACCTGGTTACACAGTGAATTATCTTCTTAGTGATCTTCACAGGATCCATAGTTGCATGTCGTGAACACGACTAAGAACATATCTCATCCATTTTGTCTGGAATTCCCTCGGCATATGCATGATATGTTTCAAACCCTTGGTTTCGAGGTGCTTATGCTCGAGCTTCAGATTCCCATCGGTACATAACTTCTCATATGTTTGATTCATCTCACTAGTTGCAAGCTCTTGTATATTGCAGTGATAGAAGCTGTGAATGTCATTAACCAGTAACACTCTTAGAGGAATTAGGGAATGAGCTCCCATCAGGTCTATCTCCTCTGCAGTTGTCGGATGAAGCTTGAAAATAGGAGGATCACAAATTGCATTCCTTACTAGCATCTCCAAACCTTTCTTGACCTTGCTCTTGGAAGTGGATTCCATATTGCTCGAATGAAATAATCAAACTCCGCTTTCAATCATGAATTCACACTGAATTGCAAAGGGCTTTGAATTGATTTGAAAACAGAAAGCTTTGTAAACAATACTCTCTACAATCCTTCATATATAGGAGATTTTCAACTGTTAGAGTATTTCATTAAATGCTCCATACATAGTAGTTGGTGTGACTTGCGTGTTTCTCCAGGATTCACTCGGAAGCTCGGGTGAAACTAACTTTCCAGTTATCAATACTACCTGACTCAACTCGGGTGAGCTAAAGTGACTCAGGTGTAACTACCATTCTGACTCAGGTTGAACTACAATATGTCCTCATGCATCAATATGTCGATATGGACTGTATTGATTACCTAGAACTGATGTAGGATGGATTATTTATTAGACAATTCTAGTCATCTCCTTACTTTCCTATTCTGTAATGATATATCCACTCATCTCACTGTTTAGGGTGTCATTAGATCCTTCATTGCTTTGATTTGAATTATCTGAGGATTTCCTTACCCATTGCTTGCTCATCTAAGTTCTGATTTCTGAGACTTTGGCTTTACCATTCTCAAAACTAGTATCAACTTTTTCTCTATTCATACAGTTCTTGCTCAGATGACCGAGTTGCTTACACACATAACATCTCTTAGTAGGATCTCTTTTTCTGAAGTGAGTCTTCATACAATTTGCACCACTGTTTCCATATTCACCACAATGACAACATCTATACCAAGTGTTGTAATCCCAACCAAAAATTGCATTGGCTATTTGTTCAGTAGGATTCCAATTCTTAGTTTTGCACTTGGAAGATTTATGACCTTGTTTGTTGCGTTTATAGAATTTCCCTTCAAACTTAGGTTTCTCTTTGCATTCACTTACTCTATGTCTATGTTTGTTGCAACTGTAGCATTTACCATTAAATTTTGACTTTCCATTGCTCCAACATTTATTTGATGTATGCCTTATCTTACCACAATGATTGCATTTAGGTTTGTTGTTCCTTTGAGCTCATTGTTGTGAGGATTCACCTTGTTTAGTATAACCTAATCCAGTCTTTCTATGATGTCTAAGTTCTATTGCCTGATCCATGCTAGTTTGTGAATTCATCATACTTTCATTTGTTTGCTTTTCAGTATTGAGATCATTCTATACTCTTTCATTTTATGTCCTTAGATTGACAACTTCTTGTGTTGCATTGTTGAGTTGACTTACCAAATCAGCTTGCTGAAGTGATAAGTGTTGGATTTCATTTTCTTTTTCTTCTAATCTTGTACTCAGTAGTCTTTTATCTTCTTGTTCTATATTTTTGTCATCTTCTGCTTTTTTCTTTAGTTACATGACTTCACACATTCTGATTGAGTGAACTTCCTGATCTCTTTTCAATTTTCTAACTTCTTCATGTAAATTGAGATTCCTTGCAAGCAAGTCTTCAATGGCTGCATCAACTTCTTCTAAGCTTCTATCTTTGCAAAATTCTTCAATTCTTTCTTCTATATAGTTCTTGTCATTCATCTGTACTGCTAATTCTTTTCTTCTCTTTAGGGAAAGAGAAAGCTACCCCTTAAGTTTTATGATCTGATCCATGGCCACTTTAAGATCTATCTTTTCATTGTCAATGGCTTTCTCTAGTCTGTATGTTTCCATATCCTCTGATCTTTTCTCAAGTTGTTAAACTTATGATAAGAGAACCACTGCTCTGATACCAATTGTTGGAATTATATGATGTGCCCAGTGACTGAGAGGGGGGGTGAATCAGGAACCAATAAAACTTAAACCTTTTAATCCATAATTATATTTGCTTATTTGTTTGCATGCATATAACTTGAAAGTAAAGAATCATACAGAACACATAACACAATATTTGGTTACCCAGAAACCTTCCAAAATAAAGTAAAACTGGGGTGGGGATAATACCCACGAGATTTAGTACTACAGTATAAATTTAGCTTGTTAAAGCTTACAATGACCACTTCTAATGGTCTACCCTATTAGGAGCATAGAAAGGACTGTTAGGTCCACCTTGTTAAAGGATTTTGTACAATATAATAAGTAATGCAACTCGGTTTTAAGAGATTTAAAGAAAGGACTTCTAGGTCCACCTTGTTAAAGGATTTTGTTGATCCACCTGTGAGAATGAACCAGTTGATGATCTGCTCTGTGCAACTGAGATTGCTGAATAAGGTCCTTTGAATATAACTGATCACCTAAATGTGATAGATAAGACTTTGTTTTCCTGAACACTTATGCACTTAACTCAAATTGTCATTCGCATAATCATATTCATCTTCTTCTCATACATTGTTGGATAAAATAAACTATCTTACATATATATATATATTTATCCAACAAATAACTTTGTAAGTCGGCTTGCAATAAACAAATTTATATTTAACAATATATGCAAAGTCGGCTTCAAACTGTCACTCGGATCCAAAAGACTACTCAGGTGATAAACTGTCACTCGGGCGATACTGAACACTTGGGTGATGCTAAACACTCGGGTGACACTGTATACTCGGGTAACACTGTATGACTAAGTGTTTTGACACTAATTGACAATATGTCTTGCCATAAGGTCTACAGATAGAGTTTCCTCAACTTTTCTACAATTTTCCCAATTTTAATCTTTTTTTATTTAATTGATAAGATTGTCCTATGTATTAAGTGTATGAACAAAATAGAAGAGTAAAAGAAAACACACTATATCAAAAGAATTTAATTTTATTTGTATGCACAAGGAAAAGGCTTATTAGAGGGCTGAAATCAAGTCACTAGTAAATTTTTGCCCAATTTTTTATGCGCATTAGTCAATTTTTTGATTCACATTGGTCGACCAAATGACCATTATTGTTGTCAAACTTTCTTTGTCGAGTATTCGACACATTAAGTTTTTGTCAAACATTTGACCCACCTAGTGTTCGAAATGACGACTAATCCAACATCAAAATAATCAAATGGTTGGTGAAGAATAAGCGACATATCTTTGATCATTTTTTACCACAGTTGGTCGAACCGTCGACTGCTAACTATGTTGAGAGTATAGCATTGGCGTTGAACTATACAGTCTTTTTGGTCAAACCATCGACTGTTGAATACGTCGAGACTATAGCATTGGCGTCGAACTATACAATCTTTTTGGTCAAACCATCAACTGCTGACTACGTCAAGAGTATACAATTGGCGTCGAACTATACTTTCTTTTTGGTCGAACCATCAACTGCTGAATACGTCGAGACTATACCATGGCGTCGAACTAAACAGTTATTTTGGTCAAAAAATTGACAACATATTCAGTTTTTTTTTAAAAAGTAAATAATATTATTAATATATTATTAATAATATGACATCATATTATTACCAATATGAATCAATAAGATGACATCATATTATTACCATGAGTTTATATTATTACCAATATGAGTTTACATGATGTCATATTATTGGTAAAGTGACCACTCCTCCTTAAATTAATAGTATTTCTAACTAATCATTGTTATTAGTAATATTCATAAATATATTCAACACTATCCTCTAACAAAAATATCTTAAGACCATCTCATGATGGATCCAATTAAATTTGTCAAAACCCACATTTGCATGGTAGCATACCTTTATGAGAAATTTCATAATATTGGTGATGCATATTTGATTAATATACTTAGCATTACACTCATGGATGTAATGCTAGGTAATAAGATTATGACAAAGTTGTTCATCACTCAAAAGCCTCTATCCTCTATTTCTCTGTAGTGGTCATTGTTGACACCATTTAATAAGGTACAAAAGTGATGTAGAAACACTCAATTTTTTTAGCAATCTTTTGTGATACTTGTACAAGTAATTTCTACATTTTAGTCTAAATGTGAGACTATGAGGTATCTTCCTATAATGAGGGTAAATTGTTTTTCATTTGTGCTTTTGAGATCTACAATGCATGGTTGACCTTTCAATGCTAACTTGCTTGATGATCCTAATGGTTACATAGTTTATTTCACAAGATGGCAAGATTATGCTCTGATACAACTATAATGTCCCCTCCTCCTATGTTGGTTCCTTGATGACTGAGCCTACAAAAAGTGTTGGTTGGAGATATATTTTGTGTGTGTGTGTGTGTGCGCAATAAACTATGCTTAGACACCTTCCCTAACCTTACTAAATCCTTAGGAGAATTCAAATCTGGCTTTCTAACCCTCTATTGATGGCCTTCTAGGTTCTAAATGATTGGTGGCCAATCCTAGAATAGTCCTCGGATATTTTACCATATTTTTTCAATTATCTCCACTAAGGCCTCTAGGATTGTCTTAAACTAACATATCCCTCATACTACCCTTGGATGAGGCATCACCTCTATCCAAGTCTCTTTTCTCTTAAATATACATATACCTGACCACTACCAATATATATGGTCTCTAAAGATTATAATAAATCTTTCTCTAGTTTCAATTATGAAACTAGACATTCATTTAGAATGCCCTTTGCCAAGAATGGCTTGGACTAGATCTCTGATTAATAAATGTAAGTAAAAGATTCAAATTGATAATACCTCCTCTTTGAAATCAGATTTGGTATGATTTTCTCTATCTTAGGATATTATCTCTGTTTGCAGAAGTATTGATTCTCACAATTGGAGATACTTTTCTCTGAATTTGATATGGTAATTGTTTGGAGTGTCTCAAGTTTAATACGATGAGCATATATTGCTCATCCATTGTTCATTGCTTGATCTCCCTAATGAATATACTCTACAATGATGAGTATGACATGACCCATCCACTTATTACTGTCTGGTCTCCACGATAAGGATTTTGCAACGATGAGTTTGTATCTCATTACTTCCCTCTTTGGAAATCGATGTCCTTTCTCTTTTTATTTAATTTTTTATTGTGATTATATTACATTTTATTATTATTTATTTATTTTAATAATTATCTATTTATTTATTAATTCTTCATTCAAAAAGGGGACATTATAGAAGGTCACAACATGTTGCTTTTTCTATGGTCATTGTTTAAAATAGGTGATAGATTTTAGACCTAGATACTTACTAGTGTAGGGAACCTCCCTATTTGTTGTTTTGGTGTGTTTTAGGGTTGTCTTAGATGTTTGTATGTGTTAAGAAGTGAACACACGAGCACCAAGTTAATCACGTTTAAATGTGAGTTCAATTTTGTTCCTGATAGATCAAAGATTTTGGGAATCATTGAGGATGTCATTAACTTGGATTTAGAAGAAAATTGAAATCATTTTGAGCTCAAATTTCTTATACTTTTGCTTCTTTCAAAATGCATCATGCAATCTCTAAATGCAGCTATATGCAGACTCTTAGGACTTGTCACTGATTTGCAGATATTGGATCATTTTTATCATCATTAGGCACTTTTTGAAACGGATACCATCAGATAGTACAATAATCACTAATACCCACTGATATTATGAAAGTATGAATACTATGTTTTATTGAAATGTCAGAAATAGACTTAGGCATCAAGGCATAGAAGCCAGGATAACAGAATAGTCACCTTCCTTTTAATATACTAGATTTTGCGTAAGGCAAGATATTGAACCCACAATGACCTTAAAAATGCATATCCTTGGGTACATTATGCTTTGTATACCTTAGCGAGAATCTAAGTTTAGAAAATAGATAAGGAAATTGTTCCAACCTCACCGTAGTTTACACATAACAAAGATCGAGATATATGCGGCTATCCACTCATGATGGCAGCTCTTACCATAAACATCCAAGTTAGGTGAAATTTATAAGATTACTGGGAACAATCACCATACATAGAAAACCAAGAAAACATTATGCCCCTTGTTCTTGTGACTCTTTGTCTTTGCATAGACATCATGGAGTAACTCGGAAGGCATAACAACATCAATTGAGAATCCATAAAAATGCATAACTGCTTAGATGCCCCTAGTTAAACATCATCAAGACATAAAAGAGTTATGATAAATCCAAGACCAAATTGTGTTTAAGTAATACTATTGATTCATTTTTCAAGCACAATATAGATTCATTAATCAAAAAGTTTGGAATTCAAGCAAATATGGCATCCATTTGCCTATATACAATCTTTTCATTGTTTGGAATCTAATGTAGGTATTAGGAACGCCGTTCATATTAGTGCAATTTTTGTGTCATCCTGGTTTTGTGAAAGTGATAGTTAGGTATAAGCATCGAGTCACGAGACAAACTAGCCTATGACGATCTAGTGGATGCAACCCATCAGACTGGAAAAGATGCCCCCAATGCAGAATGACTAGATTCCTAAGACAAAAACATAGACAAATCCCAAGCAAGGATAAGATAGTCGTAAGAAAACAAAGTCAGCATAATAGCACAGGTGAAATTGTTAAGGATCAATATTAGTAGTGCATTGATAGATGGAGTGCTGAACATAAGTGATACCTGATTGCCAGGTTTTCACCACTTGGCCAAAATTTTGCTTTCTTTTTGCTACCAAGATGCCTATTTTACCAGGTTCTCATCAAGGCACTTTTCTCTTTTTCAATTTTTTTGCTATTTTTGCTTTTTTGAATGTTTTTGTAGTATCAAGGCGCCTGTTTACCAGGTTTTCACCAAAGATACTGTTTCTTCAGGACTTTTTCCACTATTTTTGGATTTCTTCAGGATCAATTTTCTGAATGTTTTTGTTATTTTCTGAAAACCTTTTGTTGTATAGGCTCTACTAGCCGAACATCAAGCGTAGAACTGCTTCAAATGTAGAGTGTTGATAGGATCTAGAAGAACATCTCCCTTAGGTGTAGCCAGTTGATAAGCTCCAGTCCTGAAAGTAGAAGTGATAACATAAGGTCCTAACCAATTAGGTTCAAATTTTCCTTTCTGCTCTTTGTTAGGCTGGTTCTTAGGATTCTCCTTTAGGACAAGATCTCCTACTTCAAATTTTCATGGCTTGACCTTCTTGTTGTACCCTTTGGACATGCGTGTTTGATATACTTTCAGATTATCGAACACTTGTTATCTGTGCTCATCTAGTAGGTCTAAAGAATTCACCCGATCGATGTGGTACTGCTCATCAGTAAAAAGACCTTGTAAAGATATCCGCAAAGATAGAATTTTTACTTCAATAGGTAGTACTACCTTAGCGCCATAGACTAGGGAAAATGGTGTGGCACCTGTTGGTGTTCTGATGCTTGTTCTGTAGGCCCATAGTGTCAGATTCAGTTGTAGATGCCAGTCTCTGCCAGACTTACTCACAATTCTGTGTAGGATTTTCAAAATATTTTTATTGGATGCCTCAGCCTGTCCATTACCTTGAGGGTAATAGATTGAGGAGCAATGTTGAGTGATATGGAATTGTTCACAAAGGTCATCAATGTCTTGATTTTTAAATTGGCCCCCATTGTCTGTCACAATTGAAGAGGGTATCTCATATCTATAGATAATGTAGTTCAGAATGAACATAGCCACCTGTTTGCCCATGGCTTTGATTAACGGCATGACCTTGACCCACTTTGTGAAATAATCAGTAGCCATAATGATGAACTTGTGTCCATTTGAAGAATTGGGATATATTTTTCCAACCAAGTCAAAGGCCCATTGCTGAAATGGCCAATGTGTAATAAAAGGTATAAGTTCTCTGGTGGGAGCATGGATGAGATTCCCATGTGTCTGGCATTTATGACATGTTTTGGAATACTGAATAACATCCTTTTCCATTGTAGACCAATAATAGCCTACTCAGAGTAGTTTCTTTTCCAATGAAAATTTGTTCGAATGTGATCCACATACACCTTCATGGACTTCTTTTAATGCGAGATCGGACTCTTTGAGTTCTAAACACCTAAGAAGTGTACCATCGAGACCTCATCTATATAAGTTATTAGTTATGAGGACATAACGCGATGCTGTCCTAATCAAGGCTCTTTTCTCATTTCTGGATAGATTAGAAGGAATGGTTTGGTCGGTGAGATAGGCAATGATATTGGCATACCGAGATTGGTTTGGGGCATTTAAAGCACAGATTACTTGGTATTCAGGGGTATCAAAGGTAGGATAGGATAGTTATTCCACCAAGAAGTCACAGTGGAATTGATGCTCCTCTAGTTGTAACATAGATGCCAATGTATCCATAGCATCTGTAGCCTTATTCTATGTTCTAGGTATTTGATGGAAAGTTATGAAGACAAAATACTTCTTTAAATCATCTACCAGTCATCTATAGGGCATCAACTTCTCATCTTTCATCTGATAATCACCATTGACTTGATTGATAATGAGTTAAGAGTCACCATATACATGCAACTCTACAATTTTCCATTCTATGGCAAGCTTGAGTCCATTTACCAATGCTTCATATTCAGAAATGTTGTTCATGCATAGAAACATCAATTTGTAAAACTTGGGTATCTTGTAGCCTTGAGGAGTTATGAATAGCACCCTTGCTACAGAGCCTTGTTGTGTGAAAGAACCATCAAAATACATCTTCCATGGATGCTCGGTTAGATGCATAATTGTCTCGTCAGGGAATTTGATCTGCAAAGGTTCAGTATCTTGGAGCAGTGAATTAGCTAGCTAGTCAGCGAGGACTTGTCCTTTAATAGCTCTCCTATCCACATACTCAATGTCAAATTCACTTAGAATGAGGACCCATTTTGCTAAGCGTCATGTTAATTTGTTTTGCTTAAAAGGTACTTTAGAGGATCGATCTTAGCAATGAGCCTTACTGTATGTGAGAGCATGTAGTGTCTCAATTTTTGTGATGCGAAGACAACTGCTAAGCATGCTTTCTCAATAATGTTGTAATTGAGCTCATAGGAGACTAGTGTTCTACTGATGTAGTACATAGCTCTTTCTTTCTTTGTTTCATCCTCTTGTGCTAATAATACTCCTAAAGATGTAGCTGTAGCTGAGATATATAGGAGTAATGGTTTTCCATGAATAGGTGCCATAAGAATAGGAGTAGCCAGGTACCCTTTTAATTCTCTGAAGTTTTCTTCACAGTGTTCATCCCATTTGAAGGTGACCCCTTTATGTAGTAATTTGGTAAAGGGTTGTGCTCTATCAGCAAGTTGTGACATAAACCTCCTGATTGATTGAAGTCTCCCTTGTAGTGTCCTCATTTGACTGATGTTGCGTGGAGGAGTCATCTCTAGAATAGCTTTGACTTTTGCAGGATCTACCTCAATTCCCTTTGCTGAAACTATAAATCCTAAGAGTTTTCCTGATTGGACGCCAAAGGCACACTTTTTTGGATTGAGCTGGAGTTGAAATTGCTCCATTCAATCCAATATTTTCCTTAAGTCATCAATATGAGTACCTCTTTCTTTGGATTTAGCCAATGTGTCATCCACGTAGTCCTCCATGTTCTTGTGCATCATGTCATGGAATATAGTTGTCATGGCTCTTTGATATGTTGTACCAGCATTCTTTAACCCAAATGGTGTGACATTCCAGCAAAAGGTGCCCCATGCACATGTAAATGAAGTTTTCTCTTTATCTTCAGGGGCAATTTTGATTTGATTATAGCCTGAGAATCCATCCATTAATGAATACATATGGTAGCCTGCTGTGAGGTCTATGATCATGTCAATGTTAGGTAGCGGGAAGTCATCCTTAGGACATGCCTTGTTTAAGTCTCTAAAGTCTGTACATATCTTGATAGATTTATAAGATTTAGACACGGGGACCACATTGGAGATCCATCCTACGTGGGCAATGACTCTGATAAATCTAGCTTTCAACAATTTCTCTAGCTCTGCTTTTACTAGAAATGCAACATGAGGATGCATCTTTCTAAGTTTTTATTTCATAGGCTTGATCCTGGGAGCTATAGATAAGTGGTGCATGATTAGATTAGGATCTAGTCTCGGCATATATGTATAAGACCATGCAAAGTTGATCTTCTTTTCTCTCAGGAACTCTGTAAAATATGTCTTCTCTTGTTTGGACAAAGATTGCACTAGGTGTACTATTTGAGGATCTTCAATTGTGCCCAAATTAAATGGTTGTGTTGGTTCTATCAGAACTGAAGACCTTTCTTGAAATTTTTTGGGGAGGATATCAAGAATCTCATCCTTTGGCGCCTCTGAGAGGTTTTCACCATTGGATACATCATTTATTTTTACTATTTTAGGATAAGATACTGCCACGACGTGGTTTTCACGATCAGTTCCCTTTTTCTTTTTCTTTTTCAATTTTTGACTGAGAAACCTGATATCCTCTTATGACATGTTCTCACTCCTTACATTGGTGGAAGAAGGGTAGGGTTCACAAGCGTTCAGATAGCAGGCCAAGGTGTAGTCATTGGGAAAGTTGAGGATGGGAGTAGGATCTGTACTAGTCCAATCAATTATATCTAGGTTTATTAAAGATAATGAGTCAGACTCTAGGAAGGACAGCATCATGTTAGCATCATGACCATCAACTGACATGACATGACATGTTTTGTTAAGTTAATTTCTTCGATGTTTAGATCAATAAGAGTTAGATCGTTGTAAAAAGGGTCATTGTTAGTTACATGTGGACCAAACTCTAGTGACTCATCAGTGGAGCTTTCATTATCATCTCTTCGTAAAAGGAGGCTTCTTTCTTGTCACCTTTGAACTTCTTCTAGACTTAGGAAAGCACCAGGCTCTCCATCCCTGACAGGGAGAAGGAACTCTTCCTCTTCCTCCACCTAAGGATTATTAGTGTTGTTGGGAGTAGTGTTATAATGTTCACGAGGAGCTGAGGGAGCCGCAAACATGTGAATTGTATCTATTTCAATGTCTTTGGTGGTGACAAATAGCTCATCCCATTCATAATCATGAGATTCAGTGACCTCATCATCAGATCTATTTAAGTATTCAGCAATAGTTATCTGGTGTACTCAGTTAGCTACCTATGGATCAAAGTGTGGTAGATCAAGAATATGTGAAACCGTGACCAATTGCCCCCAGTTAGGATGTAAATCCTATCATCGGGGTGTGCTTTCTATAGATGTTGCTATCAAGGGTATCTTTGAATCATCTGTTGTTGAGTCTCCTACCTCTTGAATGTGAGGTTGTGCTAACAAAGGGGTGTGAAGATCTTGTGGTACCTCAAAGCTAGGTACATAGCGTTCTCCTTAATAGTTGGGATTCTATGTGCCAACATGTAATAACTGTTCATAGGACCACTGCTCTAGTTCATCTATTTCATCACTCCCTTTGTCTGAGGCTGGGCTATCTTTTGAAGCAGGTTTGTTAGTTTTAGTATTAAAACCCAGTCCTGTTTTGTCTTTGGTATTCCAGAACTCCATGGGTATAGGCTCAATAAGTCCTCTTCCTGTGTCATTTAGAGGTCCCTTTCCTTTGTATC
>MU225952.1:908040-918603 GCA_018584345.1 Thuja plicata | reverse complement strand
CATGTCTCCACCATGCCTATTGAATGCCTTTGGCATTTATTGCTCTTACACACCATTAATGAGTTTTTCAACTCCATTAATGCACCTTGTCCCCCCTCTCTCTCTTCATTCTTCTATAAATAGAAGGGGTTTTTTAGCACAAATAAGCCTTCATCTTAGATTAAAATTGCATTGTTATGCTATTAGAATACACCTAGACTCATATCATATTTCATGTTTCATGTTTATGCATTGTTAGTTTCATGCTTTTTAGAGTTATAATGCATGTTATTTAGGTCAATTTTAGTGGATTAATATGCTCATCTAACCCCTTTTTCACTAATGCAATGATCTATTGAAGTGTTGTGTCGTAGGTAACAGGTGCACAAATATACACACACACTACCTACTCTTAGGTTCCCTATTTTCAATCAACTATTTGTGGTAGAGTGTGATGCTAGCAAATTGGCTATTGGAGCAGTGCTAAGCCAAGAAGGACATCATGTGGCTTTCTTTTCAAAGAAATTGAATGAGGCTAAACAAAATTACTCCACCTATGATTTGGAGTTATATGCTATGGTACAAGCCCTTAAAAAGTGGAGACACTACTTATTACCTAGGGAGTTTGTGGTCTACACTAATAACCATCCACTAAGTTTCCTGAATGGATAAAAAAAATTGAATCAAAGGCACTTGAAGTGGGTAGAATCATTGCAGGCTTATACATTTGTCATAAATCAAAAGAAGGGGGTTAGCAACAAGGTTGTAGATGCTCTTAGCAGAAGAGTACTCACAATACATGAGATACAATTGAAAAGTGTAGGGATGGATGATTTGAAGGACCTCTACAAAGAGGACAAAGATTTCAGAGAAGACTATGAAGCATGTGTGAAGTTTCAGCAGGGTTTCAAAGTGGATTTTAATGAGTTTATGTTGTAGGAAGGCTTATTGTTTAAAGGACATCTTATGTGTATTCCTCAATGCCCAATGAGGGAAAACATTGTGAAGGAGAAACACCAAGGCAGCTTGGGGGGGCACTTTGGAGTAGATAAGACATTGGTGCAAGTGAATAGGCACTACTATTGGCCTAAGTTACAATCAGATGTGAGGAGATTTGTAGAACAATGTCAGATTTGTCAGAGGGCAAAAGGCCAAAGTAGCAGGAGTGGGTTGTACCAATCATTGTCCATACCCTAAAGGCCTTGGGAGTGTCTTAGTATGGATTTTTTTTGGGGGTTACCAAAGACACATAGGGGTCATGATAGTGTGTTTGTGGTGGTGAATCATTTTATCAAAATGGTACACTTCATTCCATGCAAGCAAACAAATGATGCTTCTCAGATTGCAGGTCTATTCTCTAGGGACATTGTAAGGATCCATGGATTGCCTCTGAATATTGTAAGTGATAGAGATAGTAAGTTTGTGGGTCACTTTTGGAGGACCCTATGGAAGATGCTTGGAACAAACTTGTCTTTCTCTTTATCCTACCATCCACAATCAGATGTACAAATGGAGGTAGTCGACAGGTCACTTGGGAGCTTGTTAAGGTGTTTGACTAAACAACATGGGTAGTCATGGGATTGCATCATAAGGCAAGCAGAGTTTGCCTATAATGACTCCATTAATAGGAGAACAGGTAAGAGCCCCTTTGAGATAGTATATGGGGTCAATCCTAGAGGGATCTTAGAGTTGTGGTATCTCAGTTTGAAGGACAAGAGGAGTGCACAAGGAGAGTCATTTGCAGAATAGATGAAGGAGCTACATGATCAAGTCAATAAGAAATTACAAAAGCAAGTGGAGAAGTACAAATCCAAAGCTTATCAGACAAGAAGAGATTTGCAGTTCAAGGTATGGGATCTAGTACTTTCCTATCTTAGGAAGGAGAGGCTACCCAAAGGCCAACCAACTAAACTACTCATGAAGAAGATAGGGCCACTGAAGATTTTGCATAAGTATGGAAAGAATACCTATGAAGTGGAGTTTCCTCCTGATTTGGGGATTTCACTCATTTTCAATGTTTGTGACTTGTACCCTTACAAGGGTTCATCTTTAGACATAGGTCAATCTACTCTTGCAAACTTGGAGGATGATGATTGGGTGAAAGACTTACCTACCTCAATGCCCCTTAAATTGGAAAGTGTACTAGATTCTAAAGTGATCAAGAAGACAAGGAAGGGTAACTACAAGGAGTACCTCATCAAGTGGTAGGGACTACCTGAAGTTGATGCCACTTGGATGACAGAGCTGGACATTCTGAAACATGGGGTCACCATTGAAGACCTCCTAACTCAAGGGACTTGAGTTATTTTTTCCAGGGGAGTATAGTGCAGGGCACCTCCCTATTTGATGTTTTGGTGTGTTTTAGGGTTGTCTTAGATGTTTGTGTGTGGTTTTCAATAAGATCCAATGGGTTGGATGCAATGATGAGTCAACTCCATGTTTGTAAGAGCCATAGTGCTCATTAGGAGTTTTAGGGTCATTTTGGCGTAAATAGTGAAAAGTTGATATTTTGGTGTAATGTGGATTTGAGGGGTGTTTTAGGATCCTACATATCCTATCTAGGTTCACCAAAGTCAAAGTCACCCATCGAGTTGACAAGGAAAGTCAAAATGCACAAAGTGCAAAAAGTTGCTAGCAACTTTGAAAGTTGCTCGAGCAACTTTTGCAAGAAATTGCAAAATGTAGTTAGAATTGTTGTAACTACCCCATTCTCAGGATATGAGCATGGATTCAATGTTTGGGTTTGGTTAATGAAATTTTGGGTTGCAACAATTGTTTTTGGTACTCCTGTATGGATGACTGTAACTGGTTTCTAGTATTCTGCATTGTTTCTTTGCCAGTGTATGGCTGTGTACGAATTGGCAGAGAAAATAGGGTCTCATAGAGATGGACTGATTTCCATTAGATTTCATATTCATTAGATAGTTTTCTTTGAAGTTCATTAGGTGTAAAGATATTTTTTTTTGAAGGTCACTGGTTTGTAAGTGACAGTACACTGTTGTTTAGATAGAAATGGCTCTACCCTAAAGTCCCACCAGTGGAAATGACTAAAACCATTGGGGAAGTAGGGTTAGAGTTTGTAGATAGGGTTTTGGCTTTCATTTTTTTAGTTGCAATGGATTTCCTAGGCCAAGTAGGAAGTCCTATGGCTGACTGGTGAATCCAGGTGAGCCAGGGTAGGGAGAAGAAGGAATTTGTTCAAGCACTCATGACCTTTTGGAAAAGACTTAGTGGCATTTTCAGATGCCATAGATAGTCTCCTAAAAGGATTAAAAGGTGGAGGTGAATCAAAAGTTGGAGATCATTTTAAAAATTGTTTATGCTGACTGGTCCAGAGGCCTAATTAATAGGCTAAAATCTAGGGCCTACAAGAAACTAGGGTTATGGGTGCTTTCAGAAGTTAGGGTTTTGGATTCTGACAGTGTTGGTTGATACCTTGAATATTTTAAAGGTCTTGTGTGGGGTCATTTGGGAATTTTTGGAGTAATATCCCTAAAACTGTGAAAATAGACCTAATAGGAATTAGGCAATTAGGCCTCCTAGTGAAATCGAGACCAATTGGATTGGGAATGAGTCTAGAAGTGTTGTAAAGGGTGAAGAATGAACTTGGATGGGCCAAGAAGATAGGTAAGAGTCTGAGTACATGTATGGGATTATCCTAAGTAGAGGATTGGCATTCTAGGGGGAGTTCTAGTGAAGAAAACTAGGCATTTGGTGAACTAGTTGGACTAGTTAAGCCTAGAAACTTTGGAATCTTCTAAAGAAAAACTATACCTTGGAGGAGAAGTTGGTAGTGAGGGTCTTGGAGATTCTAATTGAAGTAAGATTCAACAAGGAACAACCATTGGATGGTTGGGATAGACAAAGAAGCATCTTGGTGTGAGGAAAAGCTCTAGAGTACCAAACCCTCTGCATCAGCTACCTTCTAAATCTAAAATACATTACCATAGTCCTCCATTTATAGAATAGGGTATCAAATTTTTAAATTTGCAGAAATGATTTTAAGAATTCCTATTGATTTTATTGTCGTTTCTCAAACTCAAAGTGCATTAGTTGTTATGATGTCTTAGTGTTACACTTTGATTGGTAATGCAAATCCTTCCTTTTTGAAATATTTTGTGTCTATTTTGAAGCTATATTTCTGTTCAATATTCATTAAGGTTGAAAAATATTTATATTGGTTAACATGCTGAAAAAAATACTGTGAAAGGTTGTGAAGAAAACATGTAATCCTTCAATCTTTTCCATGTCTCTAGGAGATTGTATATGTGATTTTCTGTTTCTCTCTTCCGCTCTAATATTGGTTCTCTATTTCAAAGCTAGCTTTTGAATGTGTATTCAATATATACTAAAGATTGAAAAGCAATATTTATCCATAGAGTTACTTGTGGGAAGGATATTTCTTTTGATTTGAACATTTATTGAGCTCATTTTTTTGTAAATCATGCTTTGTAAATATTTGACTAAGCAACAGGAGGAAAAAAGTATTTTTCATGTTTTGCATAATGAGTGTTCAGTTGTCTCTAAGTTATATCAAAAACACTATTTTGATAAAGATAAATAGAATGCCAAAAAATGGAACATGCACTAAGAAACAAAATAGCTAAAGTCCACCTGCAATACCAAGAAAAAAAAATAACCATTTCAAAATAGAAAAAATATTGGAACTAATTATAGCATCACATCAGATCATCCCTTATGAATTCAAACACTCTATAATCATTGTGGCCCCTAGAAATAATTGGGATCCACCTCCTGAAGATTAGTTATAATTGAATTTTGACAACACTTTTGCTTCTAATCTTGGTTCAATTGGTATAGGTGTGGTTATCAAAAACCACAAAAAAAAAAATAATTGCCTACAAAAGATCCCTAGGTAAGAAAACAAATTAACATGACAAAGCTTCAATCTATGAGCTCAAGGAGTTCTTCTAGCTTACTAAATGAAGGTAACCAATGTGATAATTAAAGGAGGCTCCAAACTAATAATTCAACAAATAATAAACAAGACAATCAAATGGAATCCAAACTGGATGATGCAAATCATGTGACCCATATTGATTCAAATATATATAATTTAGAAGTAGATGACAATTGAGTGGCTGATGCTCTAGCGAAACTGGTCATTGCCCTTATTCCAATCAATAGCCCAACCACCTGAAATATTTGATAACAACTCCTGTTATAAATTAATTAATTAAATCTTAATAACATGAAGAGAAAGACCCTTCAGTTTTATTCAGCATTGTTGGTTTTAGAAATAAATATATAATTTATGGATCAAGGAAAAGTTCATGCCCTTATACATCACATTTCTAAATCCCTAACTTTTTAACTCTTTTTTGTATGATTCTAATATCCTCATCCACATCCCCTTTTTCCAAATCCACTACCATGTCCACCAACCAATCCTTATGTTGTGCATTTAGATGACTCTTTCTACTTCTTACTTTAATCTCCACTCGCCTGATATTTTTGCTTGCCACATATACCATTGTCAACTGTTACTTTTATCCACTTTCTAACATCTATTCCCATATCAGTTTTCCTTATCCCCTTTATTTAGTTGACTGCTTCACACTTCAAAAACAACACTAAACCACTCAAAAATAATATAAAAAGACATTCCCACAATTCACATGGGTCTTTCATTCATTTAATTTGCTCATTTTCCAAACTCTAACCTAGTTTTTCTTTCTCCTCCCCACAACTGTATGCAATTCAAACATGAAAGGTGAAACAAACTATTTAAGGGTAAGTCGATGATAGTGGATGATCTTTAGGTAATCATTGTCCATGTTGTTAGTCCACACAGGTAAAGACCACCTAAAAGAATAATATAACCGTTACAAATTCAATTCACAACAACAATCTCTCTCCAACAAAGTGAATTTTGAAAATTTAATTAGTTATTTTGACATTGTTTTATGTCAATATCAGTGACAAAATATTGTAACCAACCTTGTTGAATTCTTATCCCCCACTTCTATTAATAAGTTTTAACATCCCAACAACAAAACCCTCCATCTAAGGTATACAAACCTAGGGCTTTCTCAAAGTGACCAATCTCATCACTTCCCAACCAAACTAATGTTTCAAACACCTTTACATAAATATATTATGTGTTGGAAATGAAATAAGTAATTGAGAGGGGAGGGTTGAATCCGTTAATCCAAAACAAATCCTTGTCCCTTAGATGTCTAAATACTTTAATACTGTTACTCGGGTTACTTAAGATATTCTTCTGTAGCTCGGGTGTCAAAGCAATCTTTAATGCAATTATACTTAGAGATTAAGTGCAAAAACATAAAGCATAAAACAAGTAACAAGTACACATATGACACAAGATTTAACATGGAAACCCAATATGGGAAAAACCACCAATTTAACTAGTTACTATTTTTCACTCTTCTGAAGTGAGCCTTGTTAGGAGCCAACCCTGTTAAAGGTTACAATAACACACTACTAGGTGTGACCTATTTAAAGGATTTAATCACCCTGTGATGAGTGGCATTGTTATAGGTCTTTAACACTTCAATATGGAAATCCTACCTTGTGATAGGATTTACAAAAGATTGTTAAGTATACTTGATCACTGCTACAATTGTTAGAAAGTAACAATGGATTGACCTGTAGGTGTTAGCAATTGTCTTTGCTGATTCAGATATCTACTTGATTGTAACTAGATCCTTGTTAATTAGATATTCTATTGTAGCTCTGAGTATTATGTATTCAATCAGAATCCCATCTAATTTTTCCTTCACAAAATTCCACACTTCTGCCTTTTCACTTTCGCATAATCTTACACACTTAGGCTTCAACTTCTGCTTTTCATTCAATCCAAACTTGACCTTTCATAAATACATGGTAAGCCCTGTCAAGTCAGCTTGAACAAGCTCTAAATGATAAATCATAATTCATTCAGCCTCATATAACTATTTAATTACATAATATAAATCAATGTTAGTCAGCCGCAACCGAATGCCCGGCCAAGACTAAGATGCCTGAGTGAACTCGGTCAACACTGAACTTCTTCAATGCCCGACCTTAACTCATTTTATTTACCAAATGTGCTTGGTCTGAATGTAGACATTAGTGTAAAACCACTACATAAGTGTATATACATGTGTAACATCAATGACAATACACAATTGAATAATTGTCTTCAACAATCTCCCTCTTTGGCATTGATGGCAACACAACATGTCATAATACAAAGAATTGTGGAGCAACAAAAAATTTCTTTAATGTCTTTAGCTTCATTTTGATTCTCCCTCTGACAATGTCCTTATCTTCATTTTGATTCTTATGTATTATAGAAAACTCTCCCTCTTTGATAACAGATGCCAAAGGCTCCAATTCTCCAAATACTGTTTCTCTTGAGTTGTAATGTACCTGAATGTACTGATTCATCTGCAATGGGCTCTGATAGATCTGCATCAACTGGAATATTTTCACTTTCGCTTGGGTTGATGCATCACTAAACTATATTTTAGTGGCCTTCAGGTAGGGGAAGTACCCCTAGCTTTCCTCTAAGATACAAGAATGCATCCTTAGGTAAGGGTTTGGTGAATATGTCTGCAACTTGTTCTTTGGTGTTTACATATTCCAACCTTACTTCTCTGTTCTATACTAATTGCCTTAAGAAATGATATTTTATTGCTATGTGCTTGGTTTTGGTGTGCATCATAGGATTCTTTGAGATGTTAATAGCATTGGTGTTGTCACAGTAGATAATAACTGGTTCTTTTATCTCTTCCTTCATTCCTATCAACAACTACTTGATCCATATGATGTTAGAACAGTTCACTACTGCAACAACATATTCTGCCTCTACTGTAGACTAAGAGATACAATTCTATTTCTTGCTAGTCTAAGACACTAACCTTTTTCCAAGAAAGAAAGCTCCACCACTGGTGCTCTTCCTATCATCGACACTTCCAACCCAATCAACATCAGTGAATGCTTTTAAATCAAAATTTCCACCTTTCTTATACCATAAACCATAGTCTTTAGTACCTTTTAGATATCTCATAATTCTTTTGATTTCCATTAGGTGATTATGTCTGGGATTAGCTAAAAATCTTGCAACAATACCAACTGCCAATGCAATATCAGGTCTGGTGTGCACAACATATTGCAATTTTCCAATCATGGATCTGTAATTGGTCTGATCTACCTCTTTTGAATCATCATCCTTAGATAGTTTTTATCCAGTACACATGGGTGTTCCAATAGGTTTTGAATCTTCCATACCAAATTTATTGAGTATCTCCTTGATATATTTTGATTGAGTAATGTAGATACCGTCCTTCATTTGATGTACTTGTAAACCAACAAAAAATTTAATCTCACCAAACATAGACATTTCAAATTATTTTCTCATAGCTACAGAGAATGCTTTGCATAGGTCATCATAACCAGTGAATAATATGTCATTAACAAATATATCTGCTAATAATATCTTGTTCTGTGGTCCTTCTTTGATGTATAGGCTACTGTTATCATTGGTTCTCTAAAATCCAATGCTTATCAGATATCTATGTCATCTTTCATACTAGGCTCTGGGTGCTTGCTTTAGTCCATACAATGCTTTGTGTAGCTTGCAAACCATATTTCTTTTCCTAGGATCAATAAAGCCTTCTGGTTGTTCAATGCAGACTTCCTCTTCTAGGATTCCATTAAAAAATGTAGACTTCACATCCATCTGATAGAATTTGTATCCTTTATGTGCAGCATATGCCAAAAGAGTTCTGACTCCTTCAAGTCTTGCAATAGGAGCAAAAGTTTCTCCATAGTCAATACCCTCTTATTGATCATATCCTTTACAAACTAGTATGGCCTTGTTTCTAGAAACTTTCCCGTTTTCACTCATCTTGTTTCTGAAAACCCACTTGGTTCCAATCACATTCTTGTCCTTTGGCCTAGGTACAAGAGTCCAAGTTTTTTTCTTCTCAATTTGCTCAATTTCTTCATTCATTGCCTCTATCCAACTTTCATCATTCAATGCATCTTTAATAGTTCTAGGTTCAAATTCACTTAGTAAGCATGCACCTTTTAGTTTCTTTCTTGTCATTACACCTTCTGTCTGATCTCCAATTATTTTCTTAGGTGCATGATGCCTTTTCACGTATCTAGAAAGTACTGGAACCTTCAATCTAGATTCTGGACTTGATCCACTAGGTCTGTCATTCTCAAACACTCTTTCTTGTTCCTCTATCTTATACTTGGTTCCCTCTGACTGTGACTTGGGTCCTTCTATCTGTTACTCAGGTCCTTCAGTCTGTGACTCAAGTCCCTTTGTCTGTGACTCAGGTCCTTCTACTAGCACTTCATGTTGCTCATTTTGAAACTTAGGTAGTATAGTTTATGTCAGTGTATGTTGTCCCATCACCATTAATTGAGTCATAGGTATAGTATCAGGTTCATGATATATAAAGTTTTTGTAGTCTTCAGGCTCTTTACTGCTCTTCTCTTCACATTTTTCTGCAAACTCATCAATCTTGACATGTACATTCTCTACGAATTTATGAGTAGTAAGATTTAGACATTTGTATGCTTTGCTTTTACATGAGTAACCTAGGAATATTCCTTCATCACTTTTTGCATGTAGTTTCCCATTTCTTTCTTCCTTCAAGATGTAGAATCTACTTCCAAATAATTTGAAATAATGAACATTAGGTTTATAGCCATACCATAATTCAAAAGGTGTTTGATCACTACCTTTCTTCAGTTAAACTTTGTTCAAGGTGAACACTGTAGTGCTGATGGCCTCCTTCCAGTATTTGGCAGCAACATTCTTTTCAATCATTAAGGTTCTGGCACAATCCATAATGGATCTATTTCTCCTTTCTGATATTCCATTTTGCTGTGGTGTACTAGGGGAAAATACCTGTCTTTTGATTCCTCTTTCATTGCAGAATTCATTGAACTCATTAAAAATGAATTCTCCTCCTCTGTCAGATCTTAGGCATTTTAGTTTCTTTCCTATTTATTTTTCAAATCTTTCAAGATACCACTTGAATTTATGAAAAGCTTCTGATTTCTCTCTGAGAAACATGATAGTCATCATTCTGGTATGATCATCAACAAACAGAATAAAATATTTTTCTCCAGTATAGCTTGTTGTTCCGATTGGTCCACATAGATCAGTATGTACCAATTCCAAGACTTCATCAGTATTGTAATTCTTGCTCTTGAAGCTAGTCTTGCTCATTTTTCCAATTTGACATTGTTTACATATTTCTAACTCGGGTTTCTTCAAGATAGGAATATCTATGATTCTTTTGTTCTTGCTTAAGTTTACTAGATTGTCAAAGTTCACATGACACAACCTTTTATGCCATAACCAACTTTCTTCTACTTGTGCAATAAATCATGAACCTTCATTGAGATCAAGATAGAATAAATTACCTTTTGTTTGCCTGCTAGTTCCAACTAAGTTCCCTTTACCATCTAGGAGCTTGGCCTTACCATTCATAAATTCTACCTTGAAGCCAATGTTGTTCAGCTGTGCTACACTGAGTAGATTTCTCCTTAATCCTTCAACCCAATAAGCATTATCACATTTGATTCCTTCTGTCA
>MU225952.1:877711-898556 GCA_018584345.1 Thuja plicata | reverse complement strand
ATATATATATATGCGTATGTGTAAACTATATGTAAAAAAATGTGTTTAAATGTTTATGTTTTTGTTATGGATGTGGGAAAATTGGATTTCCTCCCCTTTACCCTAAATTCATAAAGGGATGATCCAAATTGATTAACTCTAAAGAAAGGATCAATGCATAAGTGAATCAATCTATTAAGAATAAAGATAAAGAGCAAAACCCTAAGTTTTGTTTTATAGAAAAGAGTGTGTAATAGTTTTTCGGAAGATTAAAACTTTAATTGAAATGAATTTAAGACAAGTACTAACCTAAAAAATGCAATAGATCTAAAGAATTCTATTTTTGGGTGTCTGCATTGAGTTTTTGGAAATTTTTCAAATGGATCTGGAACAGAAATGCAGAGACGAAGAAAACCCAGAAATCTTTTCCAGGTCTGGTTCAGGTCCAATTTTGACCCAAAAATGAATGTCACCTTTGACCCAAAAATGAATGTCACATTTGACCCAAAAATGAATGTCTCCTTTGACCTACACAGTCCAACAACAAATCTATTTATGAATCCTGAAAGTTTACCGAAAAGGGTATCCGGATCTGCACTCCAATTCGTTGTTCCAAACTTGTCCTTGCAAGAGAAATGGTTTTTTCGTTGGGGAAGGGGTTTGCCTTAGTTAAACCCCGATTTATGAATTAACCTTGAAATAAATAATTGAAATAGAGAATGATAGCAAGTAGTAGAAGTAGATCTAACAATGAAGCTATGACAATAGATATGCAATTATACTTCGACTGTAAACAAGTATGTTAATATGAAAGATTTGTGACTCAACATAAAAAAACCATAAATGTAACTCAAAACCTCCATAATTGTATTCTTGGAATCCACCTTAAAGTAAGAATGAATGAATCTTGAATATGCAAAAAGGATCTTGAAGGAAGATCACATTATCATGTTGGATAGATCTAAGGTTTGGAATGATGAATCTTGAATGCTTGAACCAAATCCCTTCAAAGGATTGAATGCTTGAACCCTTGATCTTCAATGGAGAAATTGGATGCTTGAAAGTATGTAGAACAATAGATTCTCGATGATGATTATGATGATAATTGATTGAAAATCACTTAGGTGAAAATTCTTGAGAAGTCTTAGATATGCTTAGAATTTGCTTAGATGAAAATAAGAGGGGAAGGCTTCCTTATATACAAATCTAGGGAACAATCTTCTCGAGAGGCAAACAAAGGAGAATTAAATTCCAATTAGGCCTATACCCCTAGAAGTAGACCTATATTAAATATACTTTCAAGAGTCATTACTTCAGAACCTGAAACAGCCGATCCGGAAGCGGGAAATGAACTTTTGAATGACCCTTGACAGCTGACAAAGTTTCCAATTGGAAAGGGGGACTTGGGTCAAAATTGAGGTCGACCCTAACCTAGGTCAAGGTCAAGGTCAAATTTGACTTAAGTCAAGGTTGAGGTCGACCTTGACCCAGGGAGTCAGAACCCCTGGAAAATGTGCTAGGTGGGATAAATAATGTCCAGAAAGGCCCAATCAGGGTCCTAAATAGGAACAAAAGCTAGAGAGGGTGCAGAAACGAGATGAAAATATGATTTTGGTCAAAAACACCTCCTAAGGAGAGCTAAACATTCTTAACATGGAAGTTCTTCTCTTTTAAGATGATATATTAAGCCCCCACTTTAGCGGGAGTATGGAAATCGAATATACTCGTGATAAAGTTAGAAGAAAGACTCTAGTGGATCACAATGAGGTAGAACATCACTTAGTCAGGGACATGAGACCCCAGGCCAAGGATTATAACTCAACATACACACACAAGAGCATGAAAACAAAAAAAAAAACAAAAGCCAAAAGACATAAAAAGAAAAGGGTTAGAACAAAACAAACCCAAATCAACTAGCAAAGGAAACCTTACTAAGAAATGCTTCCTATACTAATATCATATTTGCAAGGCTATCATAAAAGCATAAATGATTATATACGAAAGACAAGAGAAATAATATAAATAACATAGCTTCATGATCTAATCCTACTAGCATGAAAGAAAAAGAGAGAAAAGATAGAGAGGGTGATTACCTCCCCTAGTAAGATGCCCATCTTACCATGAATCACCAAGGAGGGAGAGCCCAACATGTTCACCCATAAATTGTGCTTTGTAATTTTAATGCATTTTCTGATGGCTTTTGGAATACCCATAGATCCACATTCTTGTATCACCATGGAATATAAAATGCGTGTCTCTTTAGGATTTAGCAACTTATGTGCATTACCTTCCAAGTATTTAGCATATTGTAAATTGAAAATGTGTGTCTTCTTCAGGATTTAGCAACTTATGTACGTTACCTTCCGAAGATTTAGCAAAAATAAAAAATAAAAAATAAAAATGCGTATCTCTTTAGGATTTAGAAACTTATGTGTGCTACCTTCTGAGGATTTAGCATGAAATAAACTTAAAAAAATGTGTGTCTCTTCAGGATTTAGCAACTTATGTGCGTTACCTTTCGAGGATTTAGCATATTGTAAAATGTAAACTATAGTATAAGGAGACCCTATATATTCCCCCCTCCTTATCATGGCTACCTACTAGGAAGGATAAGGAAGAGAAAGAGGATACCTACTTCATAAGGTAAGGAGATATCCTATTTAACAACAATGTACAATATGTCCTTAGTGAAGAGTATTGACCCTTACATCTAAGAGCATAGCTAATCATGAAAATAATATGTCACTTATGGAAAAAGGATCCTCAAAGAGGAAGAAATATTATTGGAAAGACCCCCACCGTAGATGAGTGCTTAGGATAAAATGTCATCTTCCAAAGAAAAGCAAAGAGGGACCAAAGATTCGATCATCAAGCCCCCTGCGATCAAGAGGAAGAAGAATCTTGGAAATGAAGGAAGCAAACTCTAACCCAAATCAAGAGAAAGAGTTTATAAAGAACATAATTTTCAAAATAAAGAAGATGTGATGACCTAGGACCATCGCCTTTCATACAAAAAGGGTGTCCATGATCAAAACACAAATCTTTATAGGGAAATAATGTTGCAAAATAAAAAAATGCTACTAAGCTAAGGAAAATAAATCCTTAGATAGAGAGGAAGAAGGAACACCTTGCCCCCAGGGATGAAAGCAAGGGATACCAAATTTAGAGATATCTTTGCAAAACAATTTTTTATAGAAAAGATATCATGGAAACTAGGGGAGAGTTATGGATGATTATACGCAAAAGATGAATATAGTATATCATAATACAAAACCATAGGGATAAGATATTAGAAAGAATACCAATTAAGCTCAAAAACAAGATACATGCTAAGAGCATAATGGATCCTAGAAGATTGGAAGGAAATACCTCTTTCCCCCAGTTAAGAGACAAGAGGAAAAAAATGATCTAATTTATAGAAGAACGAGGGGATTTCTCTATATCAAAATTATGAAGAAATTGTAATACCGCACGGGAATGAGATATAATTCCTAAAGCAGCTCTTTCTCTAACATATAACTTGAAATGCACACAATAAGAAATTAAATGTGTATTACTATAGTGAAAATGACATTTGTATTTTGAGAGAGCATCTTTTGGCATATATTTAAATATTTCTTTCTTAGAATTCATTAACTGAACATACACTTTCTTAGCCACATCTTGAGGAGTATCTGGGTGATCTAAGGAAGGTGTTGGAAGAAGAACATGAAGAGGAGGGCGATGGTTAAAATCAACCACCTCTATTTGAGAAGGAGGGAATCCTATACCATACATATCTTGTTTAGGGGATAAATGAATCAGTTTTTTAATTCCATGTTCATTAACACCAAGCCCTAAACCCTTATAGCCTTGTTTATCCACCATATTGTATCCTGTAGTATACATATCTTGTAAAGCTTTTGTAGGAGATGATTGGTTATGGTGGTCATGATAAAATGTTGTGTAAGGTGGAATGATAGGTTTAGAAGGAGTTTCCTTCTGCTTCCCTTTAATATCATCATGAATCGAATAAGAAGGGGAAGGTAAATGAAAGAATTCTTTCACATCTGCATCATGAACCCTAGTTTGAGCCCCATCATAAGTGTGGGAAGAACTAGGAAAAATAGGAATGGGAATATTAGGAATTGGATTAGGATTAGGAAGATTAGGAAATGGGGTATCATCTACCAAGTTCTTCACATAATCTAGAAGAGAAATGACTCCTCCACATAATTTCTTAATGAAAGTTTTGAAAGTAGGAAGGCTAGTATTAGTCAATCTCATAATAACATAGGAAAGTGAAACATGAAGAGTGAAATACATAATGAAATGGATGATACTCTCATAAACATCATAATTAATATAAAGAGATGCTAAGAGAAGAATAATGAGGGAAATAACCACACACCAAAGCACCTTAAAGATCTTCATAGTGAATGAAATGCAAGAAATGTTTTTATATTTTTATGAGTATATAGATTTTTTTTTGTGTTTTAAAATGCAAGAGCATAAAGCAAAACTAATCTAATATGTATGAAAAAGATATTTTCTAAGGAAAAGAGGCAAAACATCTAAAACCAAAAATAAAGAGTTGTCTATTGCGCATTCACCAAAATGTAAAGATAAAATATTTATGTGTGTGTGTGTGTAAACTATATGTAAAAAAAAAGTGTTTAAATTTTTATGTTGTTGTTATGGAAGTGGGAAGATAGGATTTCCTCCCCTTTACCCTAAATTCATAAAGGGAAGATCCAAATTGATTAACCCTAAAGAAAGGATCAATGCATAAGTAAATCAACCTATAAAGAATAAAGATAAAGAGCCAAACCCTAAGTTCCATTTAATAGAAAAGAGTGTGTAATAGGTTTAGGAATATTAAAACTTTAATTGAAATGAATTGAAGAAAAGTACTAACCTCAAAATGCAATAGATCTGAAGAATGCTATTTTCAGGTCCCTGCACTGAGTTTCTGGAAATTCTGCAACCGGATCTGGAACAAAAACGCAGAGACAGAGAAAACCTAGAAGTCTTTTTCGGATTTGGTTCAGGTCTGATTTTGACCCAAAAATGAATGTCACCTTTGACCCAAAAATGAATTTTTCCTTTGACCCAAAAATGAATGTTGCCTTTGAACTACACAGTCCGACAAAAAATCTATTTTTGGATCCTGAAAGTTTGCCAAAAAGGGTATCCATATCTGCACTCTAATTCGTTGTTCCGAACCTGTCCCTGCAAGAAAAATGGTTTGTTTGTTGGGGAAGGGGTTTGCCTTAATCAAACCCTAATTTAGGAATTAACCTTGAAATCAATAATTGAAATAGAGAATTCTAGTAAGTAGTAGAAGTAGATCTAACAATGAAGCTATGATAATAGATATGCAATTATACTTCGAATGTAAACAAGTATGTTAATATGAAAGCTTTTTGACTCAACATAAAAACCATAAATGTAACCCAAAACCTCCATGATTGTATTCTTGGAATCCACCTTGAAGGAAGAATTAATTAATCTTGAAGATGCAAAAAGGATCTTAAAGGAAGATCACACCATCATGTTGGATAGATCTAAGGTTTGGAATGATGAATCTTGAATGCTTGAACCAAATCCCTTCAAAGGCTTGAATGCTTGAATCCTTGATCTTTAATGGATAACTTTGATTCTTGAAAGTATGTATAAAAATAGATGCGTGATGATGATGATAATTGCTTGAGAATCACTTAGGTGAAAATGCTTGAGAAGTCTTAGATGTGCTTAGAATTCACTTAGATGAAAATAAGAGGGGAAGACTTCCTTATATACAAATCTAGGGCACAATCTTCTAGAGAGGCTGATATAGGAGAATTAAATTCCAATTAGGCCTATACCCCTAGAAGTGGACCTTTATTAAATATAGTTTCAAGATTTGTTACTTCGGAACCCGAAACAGTCGACCCGGAAGCGGGAAATGAACTTTTGAATGACCCCCAACAACCGACAAACTTTCCAATTGGAAAGGGGGACTTGGGTCAAAATTGAGGTCGACCCTGACCTAGGTCAAGGATAAGGTCAAATTTGACCTAATTCAAGGTCGAGGTTGACCTTGACCCAGGGAGTCAAAACCCCTAGAAAATGTACCAGGTGGGATAAATAGTGTCCAGAGAGGCCCAATCAGGGTCCTAAATAGGCATAGAAGCTGGAGAGGGTGCAGAAATGAGAGGAAAACATGATGATGGTAAAAAAACCCCCTAAGGAGGGCTAAACATTCTTAACATGGAAGTGCATCCATTTTAAGATGATACATATACTTCATTTGTGTTGGACTATTATGAGATTGCAATCCTTATATTTGCATTATATTGATTTCTTCTATTTTGATCCTTCACAATCTATTAATTACTATTGTTCCTCATTGTACTTGTGAATTGTGAATGATGAATGAAGTATGCTGATTGATGATCATGACTACTATCTATTATTGATGTTTCTCCTCTAGTTCATAACTGCACCATTTTCTTTGACATCACTATCTTGATAATAAATATCACTATTTTATTGGCTTTGTTTGAAAATACTTGTATCACTATTTTTTGAAGCGTTGTTTATTTCAAGGCTATCATTCTTATATTTCCTTCATTCATTGATGCCAAGAAAATTTTGCACATTTCCCCTTTACTACTCTAAATCATGGTATCTCATTTGTCTTACCTTACAATTTTTTATTCATTAATGACGGTCTTTCATATTAGAAAGCATTGTTTTCTACCTTTGACTTGGACCAAACTTTTGAAAACACCACTTTACTGTTGCTTGTCTTTCTCCTTTGATTTTTTGTTTGAATATAATAATGAATGTCATTATTTTTAAACCTTATCAAGATCTTAAATTAATTCCATAGAACCTATATTTAATTCCTATTAAGAATCATGGTCATCATTGTTTTTCATAATCTTTCTTTATACCAAAGCCTTTTCTTTGTTCTATATTCAATACTCCAATATTGTATTCATTGTAATTGATGTCTTATTCTCTACTTTAATTGTATTTGATACATTCTTGTTTGTATCATTCTCTTACTATTTTAACAAATTTATGACAATACTTTGATCAATATCTTACATTCTTCAATCATCAGACAACCACATAATGAATGCCACCTATCTTTGTTGTTATTTTGACTATCAAAAGGGATTTTGAATATTGTTTTTCATATTCACATTATTGTCTTATCACTATATCATTGATGTTTTTTGAACCTTGTTTGACTATCACATACTCATCACTATATTTTTTCCTTCTTATTATTCTTCCAAAGAATTGTCACTTATCTTCATGACTAAACACTAGATCTTATGCTAGTGGATGATGTCTTATTTGTTTGTCTAAAAATAGTCATCATACCTTTGTTACTCATGACATTCCTTGCACTATTTTTCATGAATTCTTTTCACAGTGCCACTATTCTTGCACTTAATAACAAGTATCACATGGATTGAAATCCTTTTGCATTTCATCCACTACTACTTTTGAAACTTTTGATATTCTTCATTATTGCCTATGCATGATGACTACTATGAACTCTTCAAATATTCACAGACCTCAAACATACGAAATTAATGTAACAACATTTATTCAATGCAATAGTGATTTTTCTTTAGATCAAAACATTAAAATTAACTTTGAGATGGTGATGAAGATATAAATTTGAAATCTTTCTTTGGAGAACAATGTCAAATCCATTAAAGATCAATGGAAAATTATGTAAAATAGTAAAACTATGAATAATAAAGAGAAATATTTAAAGGATGGTGATAAAGCATTAAAAAATAAACGAATCTACTAAGAAATACACAAATACATTATATATCATGGGTTTCCTATTTAAACCCTACTTCCTTCAAATGCCTCGTGTTAACTATTTATCTTTTCTTTAAATGCACTAATGTTTTGGTTTCTACCTTTTGAAGAGGTTGAATGAACTAAACATTTGTTGGAAGAGGATGATGATCTCCTTTTACATAACTATGTTCTCCTTCTACATAACTTAAAATAATATTTTTTGAAGTTAAAATAAAAATCTATTAAGTTTGAAGATGTGGACTTGAATAGTGGTAAGTTTTTGTAGTTGAGAAAAGGCTTTAGTAATCCCTCTTTGGGTGATCTAGCCTCTAATGTCTCTATAGATGTACAAAAATCTTATCCCTCTCCTTCTATTGGACAAGGGTCTTTTGCTATGACTGAGAGTGATGTTTTCTCTCCTGGTATATCTAGGCCAAGTTAGAGCATGGCCGTGTGGAGAGCTATATTGAGAAAGCTTCTGGGGTGACATTCCCTCATCTTAGAGAAGGGGATTTGGCTCTGTCTTCTCCTATTTTGTTTTCCTATGGATTCCTTCAGGGTTTCCAATACTTCAACCAATCATTTTGTTCAACCCACTTCTATGAGGAGTTTTTCCAAACCATTTAAATGACCATCTGAAAAACCTCATGATATTCAACCACTATTAATACTAGCAAGAGAAAAGCAAGGGTATTTCATATTTCTATATCAGATCTTACAAAGTAAATCAAATAATAATCTTACTGCATTGTATCATGAATATCAAAATTCCCAACATCCAGGCCAAGCTATTAAGTATCCTTTTGAGTTAAGACATACATCATAAGAGAGCATGAAAACATTTGTAAGAAAAGAGAACATCAAAATGATTGACAAAATACTTGATTACACACACACACATATATACACATGTGTGTGTGTGTGTGTGTGTGTGTGTGTGTGTGAGAGAGAGAGAGAGAGAGAGAGAGAGAGAGAGAGAGAGAGAGAGTATTTATACAAGGGACCATACACACACACACACACATATTGGAACTTTTTTTGGGATTAATAGGAAGTAGTACTGAGAGGAGAGGGGTGAATCAGTACCTCTAAAACTTTTAACTCTTTTCACCATTCATCATTAGCAATCAATCTTTACTGTATTACCGACCATTACTGTTGTTCTTTCTTATGCATGTAGTATTAATTCATAATCTTTAATTGTTTGCAACATTCATAGAAACATTCATGAAAGTAATAAACACATAACACAAGATATAATATCACAGAAAATGTCTGTAAGGAAGTAAAAATTGTGGTGGGGATGACACCCACAAAACTTCACTATCTGCAAAATGGAAGGGAGACAGTAAAGGCTTACAATTGATCACTTCTAATGATCTAACCTTTTAGGAGTATTAAAGTGGAGATGGGTTAAGATCTACTTTGTTAAGAGATTTAGCAACACTGATTTAAGTGTACACTCGGTTAAGAGATTTACAATAGGACTTTTAGGTCCACATTTCTTGAAAGTATTTCTTAAGTGTACTACACTTGTTAGAATGAGTACATATGTTTGACCTGGTTGTATGCAATCTACAATTTCTGATCACAGATCCATTAAAGCTCCCATAATAAGAATATCAACTATAGTGATTGATGAATACCTTTTCTCTGCTCATCGGTAGCCTGTGTTTTTTGTCTTGAAACTGATTTGATCCATTTCTGTCCTTGTGCATGAAATCTCTTATCTGGTCCTTATATGCTCTTAGTGGCTACAATCTTCATCAAACAACAACATGTTCACAATATATTGAGCATCTATTTATACAAGTATTTGACCTATCTTAGAATCATGCATTACAAATTTAACTCTAGATCCAAGGTTTACAACTTGACCTTGATCTTTAGTTTGCATGTTTTAAATTAGTAAAACTAATTAAAACAATATTAAATACATTGCTTTCTCCACACATAATGGATTTAAAAACAAATCAAGAAGCTATATATACAACTTCAGTGTTTCATCTGACGTGGAAAGTCAGATCCACTTTTTGTGGGATGTAACTGACTGTCGGTTCTTGGTCGATGAGTTGAACTAAAAGTCTGTCGATGTTCCTTTATTGAACTGATCATCAGGTTCCCTTCATCTATTGGGTTCCTCTCTTTGTTGTTCCATCAGGTTGCATTGTTGTTACTCGTCAGGTTCCTTTATCCCTTTTTCTCATCGGGTAACACTGAATAGTGTTTGTCAGGATGCTTTGAACTTGGCAGTATTGGGTAACCTTGGCGTCGGGTAGTGCTGTGCCCTATTTGTCAGTGTAGTGTAAACCAATGGTGTAGATCATGTTTTCTCTTGTGTATACTAATGGAAAAATATAATTCATTTAATCTCCCCCTTTGACATTAGTATCAAAAATTGATATGTGCATAATACTAAAGTGTTTAGTACGTACACCATGTCTATATCCTTGTCATTATATGAATACCCCTAACTGTATGCATCAGTATAGTATAAGTATATGTATACTTGCCTCTATACTATACATTCCCTATTCTTTTCTCTTTTAATTTGTTTGACTGTACACATCATTTCCTCCTTTCACTTCCCCCTTCTTTTACTGTGATTGTACATATCACTTCCCCCTTTTTTTGATACTCATGACAAAAATGTACAACTTATAAGATGCCAAAAAAATGTGACAAAAATGTGTAACTTACAATGTGTCAAGAATATGTGAGTGGGTGTTCTTTATGTCCTCGATCAAATTTTCCCATTTTTCTTTTAGGAGATCTAGTGCCATGTGCTCTAGCTCTAGCCTTGCATGCATATCATAAATGTTATCTAGGATAGACATTTATGGGGTGGAAATTAGTGCATTTGCCTCTGTCATATGTTTATGCAGTAGTGAGAGTGTCGGTAAGAGTTGTTCTTGAAGCTCATTTACCTCATCTCTAAACTTTGTCTCTGCAATATGTATGTCTTGTCTCAATTTCCAAGTCTATTTGAGTTGCTCATTGTGCAATTTTATTGCCTCTTCACTATTCGTGAGAATTTGTGCACTTGTCTGAAGATCAAAATCTATTTGTGCTATCTTGTCAGTATACTCCTGGGTGAGTTGATCAAGTGTGCATAACTTATGTATCAAAGTAATAGCTTCTGAGATTATTGGATCAATTGTGCTAACCAATTCAGAAAGCTTTACCTTTTCCAATGCCACTTCCTGGCTTATCTTTTCTGCTAGCTTGAACTCATACTTCTATTCAAGTCTCTCTTCCATGCCCTTCTCAGCATCTATGTTATGAGATGTTATTGCATCTGTGAGTACCACTAATTGATCAAGCATTGGGGCTGTTTGATCAACATCTACATCTAGTACTATTTGTTGAAGTATACCTCTTGCTACTTAAAGTACCCTTGCCTCTTTTGTGGCTTTTCTCATTTTGTCTTGCATTGTCTTCCTCTCACAGAGTCTTGCATACTTGGTCAATTTAGTTGTTTCCAATGTCCTAGGATCAAAAACTAGAATCTCAATGATTTTATCTAGAGTTACTGGATTCTTATGCTTGCTCTTCTTCTTCTTTGAGACTTGTGGGGACATAGATGTATGAACTACCATTGCTAGTTCATTTGTTCTTTATGAAGTGCTTGGTGAAGGCTTTGTGGAAGATGCTTCTTGTGTTTTCTGCTCGGTGTGTACCTATCAGTTTTGTGAAGACGTCTCTCCATCAACCTTGGGTGACTCTACATATTTTCCTTCTATTTTCTTCTCTAGCTCATCTTTCTTTGCTTCTTCACCTTTTTCTTTTTGTGTTTCCTCTTCTACCTTTTTTGTTACCTCTTTACTTTGATCAGTCAACTTATCTTTCTGATCATTAATTGCAACTTTCTTTGCAGTTGTGTCCTTTGTATCATTTGTTGTGTCTTTTGCTTTAGCATCACCCTTGTCCTTAGGTGTGCTTGTGTCTTCTACAGTAGATCCATCATTACCCTCTAGTACATTGATTGCCTTCATTAATACAGGCATATTGCTTTGAGTTCTTGCTTGGGTTGTATCTAGAGTGGTGTCCTGCTCGTCAGT
This sequence comes from Thuja plicata, assembly GCA_018584345.1. Taxonomy (NCBI): domain Eukaryota; kingdom Viridiplantae; phylum Streptophyta; class Pinopsida; order Cupressales; family Cupressaceae; genus Thuja; species Thuja plicata. Next base: position 886,719 of record MU225952.1, on the reverse strand, counting down.
TTGGTCTTTTTGAGCAGTGACATCCTCATCTTTTTGTACTTTCTCTGTAGGGTCTAGTTTTGTTGTGTCCATGACTGAAGTGTCTTGCCATGTCTCATCAACAACATTTATCCTCTAATGTCTTCAATTATTGTTGCCTTTCCTGATCCTTAAGTGTTGTGAATATTACATCATCTTTCTTCTGCAGATCTTTATCAGAGTTATAATTGGTGATGTCTTGAATGTCAAGATCATCCATTACCTTGTCCAAATCTATTGGCTCCATATCTTCAACATTGTCCAAAGAAATGTGCTGAGGACTTGCCTTGTCTTTCTCCTCCTCTCTATGAGGTGTTTTCGTGAGAAGTAATTGTTCCTCATGACTTGTTGACTCTACTGGAAGATCTAGGAGTTGTCTCCATTTTGTTTTGGTCATTGTGTCTAGCTCTATTAACTTATCTTCAAGCACTTTGTAAGACCTTATTTTGGCTATGAATTTTCCTGAGTGCTTCTTCATAATTTATTTGATTTCTTCAACCTTATATTCGGGAGGCATAAGTGTTACTAGTACCCTCTCCCTTTCTTCTCTTTTAGTTTGTAGAGCATATCACCATTGTTGAGATATTTTCTTACCCAACTTCTTGGGTATTTGGTTGACAAATTCAATTGGTACATATTTTTACTTTACCATTTCCCTTATAATGGCATCTTGTGTCTTATTTTGGTCCTCTGGTTTGAGTGTATCCCATTGTCTGATTTTCTTGTCATGCATTGTGCCAGATGCAACAATAGATTCAGCTGCCTCATCAATTGTTAGATTTCTATAATTCTTCTTTGTCACATCAGGCTCATCATCTTTTGTGTCTTCTATGTCATCTTTTGTCCTAACCAATATTTTTCTCCTCTTTGTAGGTGTTGTCTTCACAGTTTGCTACTTTGTTTGTTTTGTTGGCTGCTTCCTGTTATAGGTCCTTACTTGACCTTTCTTAAGAGGTGTAGTACCGGTCTTAGTAGTTTGACTCCTTGTCCTCTGCTTCTTTGTAGGAGGTGGAGGTGTATCTGATTTAGTTTCCTCAGAGTCTGATCTCTGCTCATCCTGCCCTTCACTGATGGTGCCCTGTTCATCAGTTTCCTCAGTTTGTTCTTGTTCCTCCTCATTTACCGACAGAATCTTTTTAAGATTCTTGACCATCTTATTCTTCTTATTGATAGTCTTCTTAATTTCTAGGCCTCTTTTTATCTTTGACCTAGCCTCTTCATAGGTTCCAAACCTTGGTTGTTTGTTGTCAATGGGCTCATTGATCAATGCATAAATAGCATTGGTTGCTTGATCTATGTTGATTTCATAATTAAGTGGTGCTAACCTAGCTATCCTTGGTACAACTGATTTTATGTGGGTGAAGTTTGTATCCACCATAAAACATATTTCATCCCTATGTTTTTCTATCAGTTGCTCAGGGATCCTTGTTCTTTCCATCATCTTTTCCTTGAATTCAAGGAAGTATGTAGTCATGATAGATTCAAAATTATCTGCTAGTGATTTAATTAGTTCACTAATCTATAGTGTCACTGGTTTTGTAGAGTCCCATTTCACTTTTCCTACTAAAGGAAAGTATTCTTCAAACTAAAAAAAGATACACATGATAAGTGAGCCTAACTTACATGTCTTAGTCTTTGCAGACCTGATTGTGTTCATGTTCTCATCAAGTTGTTTCAACAGGATCTCACATAGATCCATTTGTATGCCCTTGGTCATTATCTTGTAAGCCATGCTTACTGATGTTGATGATATGATGTTCAGCCTGCTTGCCTGAAATATCTTGTAACCAATCACACAAGCACCAAATCTTAGTTCTTCGTCGGTGATGGTGTTCACTTTCAGACCTCTATTATCCCATTCAACTTTTGTAAGCTTTTCAACTTCTAGCTTGGAAGGATGCTTATGTGCTTTAGGCTTGTTAGTTATTGGATAACTAGTGACAGCATGGAGGACATCCTTAGTGATTTTTTTGGGTTGACCCAACCACAATTTCTGATTGTGCATTCTGCTAAGTACCAACCTAATCGAGTTAGTCTTGAAGTCCCTCGGGAAGTATAGGGCGTTGGTTATCCCTTTAACCTCTAAGTGTTTGTGCTCTTCCTTTAGGTTTTGTTCTACATCAAAAATCTTCTTGTAAGCTTCATCCATCTCTAGATCACCGATTTTAGCAATCTTGCAGTGAATATAGGACCTTACGTCCTCTGTTAGCAAAACCCTAGGTGGAATCTTAGAAAATGTGCCGATTTCATTAGGTTGCGATGCAATCTCCAGGCATATCTTATATTTGGGCTCTATAAAGGTTTCGTTCTTGATTAACCTAACCACATTCTTCTTATCACTCTTGATCTTAATGGTTCTTGAGGTGGTTGCCATCGTTTTTCAAGTTTTAGGGCTTTCTTGAAATTTAGGGCTTTCTTGAAAATAACAACAAAGATCTTTCAGTGTCCTTGGTACTTATTGCAATCTGTGATAATAGTGAATGATCTATTTTCTATGTGCTTGGATCGAGTTGAGGTCACTCTGTTGAATGTTCTTCAATCGCTCTATTTTTCGCTCTGCTTTTCTCTTCAAATCATGGGTGCAAAATGAAGTGCTCCCGTCGACTATTTATAGACTTTTTTCCCTAAGTCTTTGTCATAAATGCTCAATGAATCATTGGGACATGAAGATGGAGTCCGTCGGGAAGACTTTAAAAATCATTGTTGGTGTTTTTAGGATGCTCGAGATGGCTGTTAAGAATTTTTTCTTTCACCAATGGATATCAGTGTTCTGTCATGACAACTTTTGTAACTTTGCTTGATTATCGACGGGTGTCGGGTTACATTGGCAACTTAGCCATTTTATGTGTTGACCAATGATTTTTGGTAAGTGTAAACAACTCATCCTTTATATTCATCGATGATTTTTGGTATGTGTATACCGATGAGGTTGTTTTCTTAGAATTGTAACAAGTAACATTATATGCATCTTTATTTATGCAGATTTTGACTATGTATCAATTTATATAATGGAACTGATGCAAAATATGACTTGGTGTAGTGCAGTTCCATACTTACTTGTTCAACTTAAGTGGGGGTGGTGATGTCACTGGATCCATTGGATGGGGTGTCACCATTTGCATTTCTTGGTCCAGCTTCATCATTGCTTGAAGATTTTCTCCACATTTTGTCTCTAGCCCTCCGGATATCTTCAATGGTATTTCCATTGGGATATGTGCTTGTCTCTGTCATTCGGTCTTTGCAATTTTTCTTGAGATGACCAATTTTGTGACAATATAAGCATGCCATTTTGGGGTTTGACCAGCCTCTAGACCTTTTGATCCATGCCCTCATGCAGTTTGTAATATTGTGATCATATCTACCACATGTTGTACAATTTTTCCAAGTATTGTAGTCCCATACATATTGATTACCAATTCTCTTTGGTTGATAGGGAGTTTCTTGACCTTTAGGTTTCCATGCTTTCCTTTTCTTTTTCCAGCATTCATTAGCTATGTGCCCATTCATCTTACATGTAGGACAATATTTTACCATGTAGGTTTCCTTCTTTCGTTGTTCCATCTTAGACTTACATTCATATGATTTATGTCCTTTCTTGTTACATTTATAACAGAATCCTTTGAATGAAGATGTAGATTTAGGAATACTTTCATTTTGCCTCTACACACATTTTATGTGTGCCCTTGCTTTCCATAGTGTTTGCATGTCAGCTTTCTTGGTCTTGGATTTTTATAGACATTCTTTGGATTGGCTTTAGTTGATGATTCTCCATTTTCGACAAAACCTAGACCGTTGTTGTTGTTGACTCTTCATTGTCCTTCAAGAAAATCATCCATTCTTTTATTGCTCTCTTCAACATTTCTGACAACTTCATTATGTTGTTGCTGAATTCTAACCTCATGCTTTAGTTTTTCATTCTCTTCTCTTAGTTCACCGATAGGCTGTACTCTTTCAATGAGTTCTATATTCATTCTGTTTGCTTCTTGACTCGTAAGAATAATCTGATTTGTAATCTCATGGTGATGCTCAACATGTCTTTGAATTTCTAACTCCTTCTCTTGTAGTTTCTCTGTAATCTTCCTTCTATCATCAATAGCAAGTTTTCTTTCTATTTTAGCTTGTCTAGCAGAACTCATCACATCAATCATTCTTACCATTTGGGTCTCTTGACCAATTTGCAACATCTTTATTTGCTCTGTCAGATGTTGATTGATTTCCTTTAGACTTGTGATCTCTTCTAATGTGTCTGATGCATTACTTTCATTTGATCTAAAAGATTTAAATAAATCTATAATCTCTTCTTCTTGATTGTCTTTTTCATTGTTCCGAGTTGCCATACCTTTCCTCTCATCCAACAACTCTCTCATCTTGATTCTTGCTTCTTTATACTATTCATAGAACATATGTATCTCAAGCTTTTTATTCTCAATATTTTTATCAAGTTTGTACTTCTCCATTGTATGATCTTTGCTCTTAAGCCTTTGAGATTTCCAAGAAGAGACTTAGCTCTGATACCAATTTTTGGGATTAATGGGAAGTAGTACTGAGAGGGGAGGGGTGAACCGGTACCTCTAAAACTTTTAACTCTTTTCACCATTCATCATTAGCAATCAATCTTTACTATATTACTGACCATTACTGTTGTTCTTTCTTATGCATGTAGTATTAATTCATAATCTTTAATTGTTTGCAACATTCATAGAAACATTCATTAAAGTAATAAACACATAACACAAGATATGATATCACAGAAAACTCTTGTTAGGAAGTAAAAACTACAGTGGGGATGGCACCCACAAAACTTCACTATCTGCAGAATGGAAGGGAGCTGGTAAAGGCTTACAATTGACCACTTCTGATGATCTACCCTATTAGGAGTATTAAAGTGGAGACCAGTTAAGATCTACTATGTTAAGAGCTTTAGCAACATTGATTTAAGTGTGCACTCGGTTAAGAGATTTACACTAGGACTGTTAGGTCCACATTTCTTGAAAGGATTTCTTAAGTGTACTACACTTGTTAGAATGAGTACATATGTTTGACCCGACTGTATGCAATCTACAATTGCTGATCATAGATCCATTAAAGCTCTTGTAATAAGGATATCACCTATAGTGATTGATGAATACCTTTTCTCTGCTCGTTAATAGCTTGTGTTCTTGTTCTTGAAACTGATTTGATCCATTTCTATCCTTGTGTATGAAATCTCTTGTCTAGTCCTTAGATGCTCTCAATGGCTAAAATCTTCATCGAACAACAACATGTTCACAATAGATTGAGCATCTATTTATACAAGTATTTGATCTATCTTAGAATCACGCATTACAAATTTAACTCTAAATCCAAGGTTTACAACTTGACCTTGATCTTTAGTTTGCATGTTTTAAATCAGTAAAACTAATTAAAACAATATTAAATACATTTCTTTCTCCGCACATAATGGATTTAAAAACAAATCAAGAAGCTATATATACAAATTCAGTGTTTTATCTAATGTGAAAAGTCAGATCCACTTTTTGCGGGATGTAATTGACTATCAGTTCTTGGTCGTCGGGTTGAACTGAAAGTCTGTCGGTGTTCCTTTGTTGAGATGATCATTGGGTTCCCTTCATCTGTCTGTTTTCTCTCTTTGTTGTTTCGTCGCGTTGCACTGTTGTTACTCGTCGGGTTCCTTTATCCCTTTTTCTCATCGGGTAACACTGAATAATGTTTGTCGGGATGCTTTGAACTTGGCAGTATCAGGTAACCTTGGCATTGGGTAGTGTTGTGCCCTGTTTGTCAGTGTAGTGTAAAATGATGGTGTAGATCATGTTTTTCCTTGTGTATACTAATGGAAAAATATAATGCCTTCAACTTTATCTATTGCCAGAAAATATACAGAGAAGGTTTGAGATTAGAAAAACAAGAGTACTCTGTTAGACATTATCTACCCAATGACAATCATGCAACCATGAAGCTAAGAAATAAACCACATGACCAAATAAGCTGATACCTATAGAAACTAGTAAATGGAGAACCACTCCATGTTACTCACCAGAATAGCCCAACTAACAATGCCAACCACAAGCTACTAAAGGAGCTAAAACTAGAAAACTAAAGGGAACAAAGCAGTGAGATCAAAATGTAAGCTATATGAAAGAGGGTCAACATGACCTGACCTTTGATGCCCCAAGATCTAACGGTAATGGGAAACTCAACGACATGAAGAGTAGCCTACAAAGTTGAGAGGCTCAATAAAGATATAAAGCTAGTGAATATATGAAACCTCTATAAGGGAGAGAATTCCATGAACTGAAAAGATGAATGGGAAAAGTGAAGAAACATGGGGGGGAACAATCTGGAAGAGGAGGGTGATGCCGTAATTATGGTGAGACATGGAGAGACAAAAGGATAAAAACCAAAAGGAACAAGATAAATAGGGTTGAATAAAGGGCCAAGAAACCCAACAATGTAAACGGTGAATGAGCTTGAAATTATAGAGTAAAAGGAATGAGAGGAAAGGGAAAAATAACAGAGCATGGGGAAGTAGTCAAGTATAAAATCTACCAACCATCATAACTCAACTGTCCTTACAACTTTGTCTTGATAGATTTATGTTATGTTCAGATAACAATTCCAACAGTAATCACCAATGTGATATTGTTTCATAACTAGATCTAGACAAAAATCTTACCAAATTGTCTTACAATTAATACGACAAACTTCAATACAACAATATTCAATTTAACGATCAAAGGGTTTTTATATTGTTTACTAGAACTTACAGTTGGCGTCGAGAGATATGTTTTGTATTGTGCCCTCCTTCCCTCCTTCAACTCTGCTTTGCAGAATAACAAAATGAAATAAAATGAAAACATCTTTTTTTTAAAAATTTATATGCCCGTGTTGGTCGTAATTACAATGACATGTCATGGTTATCGTGATTCTGACTAAAAAAAGAGTGGATTTTAAAAAATCAAAATTTTCAATCTCTAAACCAACCAAGCAAAACCATTTATTGCTTGGTTGGAAATGTTGGTCAGAAATGTGGGTCAAATGTACTAGTGAGTTAAAGGTTAAAATCTTAATAATACAGTTGAAGTAGATGGATCTCTTAAAGAAGAGCGGGAAGAAAGAACTTAAATATTTTTTAGTAAAAGGGTGGTTGAAACCGAATGACACTTCATCAAGACTGTGCAGATTATGAAGATATTTGTAAGTAGTTTGAAAACAATTTAAAGGTGGATATTCTGAGCAATTCGTTTGAGGAGGCAAGACTTCACAAAATTGGGACTTTCTTGGTCAAAATTCATAACAAAAGAGTTGACATAGAGAGAAATCTAGAATAATAATTCAAATTGAAGATTTTTGTCTCTTATACTGTAAGAGTCAAAATATTTACATATTTGTCTTCATGTCTTTCAAGGCATAACATTCCAAAATAAAGTGTTTTTGATTCTATTATTCAAAGTGCAAACAATACACCCTTTCTTCCTAAGTTTTTTTTGACATTTTCCACTAGCATGTTTCACATCAGAGTTGATGAGACTCCATTCTTAATTGGAGCATGTAATATTCCCATTTCCAAATAGAAATTAACAATAAATATTAAAAAATAATAATGAACAAATGAAAATAATATAGCTAAGATTAATGTATCTTTAATAGTCCTAAAACTTAAGATCCTTTCCTCTGGGGTAAAGACCTAGTTTTAGATTCATATGACTTATTTTATTGCGATAGCATTAAATGAAAATACAAATAGTAATACTCCAATGTTTGTATCCTTTTTCATAAGCATTAAAACAATATTTCCTCTAACTTATGAGCAAATTCAATTATTTTCTAGGAAACAATACTGATTATGGAAAAATGGAAACCTATAAGTGGCTTATTTTTTACAAAATCAACACAAAATAGTATTGTGATGAGTATAAGCTATAAACGCATAAATCATCATTCAAATTTACAATCTATTTACACATTTAGCAGTAAGATATACCGAGTTACTAACAAAAGAAAAGACACGTCTGAGCCATGCTCTATTTCATTTCTGACAAAAACAGGCATAAGGCTATTAGAGGGAAAGTTTAAATTCAGCAAAGATAGAGATAGACATAAGTAAACAATGGAATTGTATTCTCTGAATACTCTCCAAAAATAGAAGAATTATGAAAGTCTAGTAATTATACTGTCATACCGAATATTTTTATTCCATATTCATGTTCAAAGCAAACCACTCCTACTGCATGTCAATAAGGAGACTTAGGCAATTGGGATAGACATGGACAAAGTGGCTAAACAAAAATATGAAGACATGGAGAATTCGGTGGAGATTGTTCTTGATAATCTCTTATCTTGAAGTTAATAACATATTTATCAACCGTAGATAAGGATTCATCAGGAAAATCTTAATTACATCAGAAATATATGATACATATATAAGGATAGTTACACTTCCCATAGTACCTTCAAGGCCTCCAAATGGAATGAATCAGGTGAGTTGATAGTCACATGCAATGAATATGAAAAGATCTAGCCTATATGATAATAAGAAGAAATCAAGATCCTCTCTAGGATTATGGGTTTTTTAACAAAGCTGACATTGTCTTGTACAGTCACAAAAATAGAGAAATATACATATACATATATATACATATATATACTTATATGTATATATGTATATGTATATATATATATAAAAATGTGTATATGTATAAATATATAAATACATATATGTATATAAAAATGTATTTATATGTATATGTATATATATAAAGAATATATAGGCTTATATGTATATATGTATATAAACTAATATTATTAGAGAACTTAATATATCACTGTCCGGTACAGTCACAGAAATAGAGAAATATAAATATATATATAGACACATATATACACATACATATCTATATATATAAATATATATATAAACATATATACACACACATACATACATACATACATACATACATACATACATACATACATATATATATATATATATA
>MU225952.1:848605-875995 GCA_018584345.1 Thuja plicata | reverse complement strand
AGGGGTAGGTCCGAGCCCCCTCTACAAAACCACCACATCCCCATCTTAAAAAAAAACATTTCATAGCAATAAAAAAATACAGACCCTGCAATACAAATAAACCAGCGATTTATCCTTGTTTAAACCAAACAAATACTCCAACAAACCTCCAAAATTTTGTACGAGGGTTTTGAGAATAGATCTGATTTGCTTTGTATATATATTTTATGTATATATAAATATATATTCACATCACAGGGTGTGTGTATATATATATATATATTTATGTATACATGAATATATCCATGTTATCTTTCGTATTCTCCCTCCATTGATCTCAGTCCTGCAAACATAAATGGAAAACAAAAAAATAGAAAAGAATAGGGTTTGAAATTTGGGAAGAATGGAAGGAAAGAGTGAAATGTGGAAGAAAATATCATTTTGGGGCTTTACTATTTGGGCCCTAACCCTAATCGAATTAGGGTTAGGGATTTTCAAATAGGGAGATGACTTATTATTAATTTATGTGTGGGATTTTTGGTGGGATAATTTAAAACTCAGTTTGGAATGGGATACATTTAATCTTAATTATTAATAAGATTTTACCATTAGATCCCACTTAAACTTAGTCAATAAAGTTTTATAATAAAAAAATTTGTATCATTATTATTTGAACAAACTAAGATGTTATTTAATCTATGATTTTATTGAAATATATGTTAATTTTAATTACATTTAATAACCTAATGTATTTAGAGTTGAGATTTAATAATGTGGAACATTATATTTCCATTGGTTAAATTGTATCTATTAGAAATAAATTAAGGAAATTAGGATTAATGATTTAACCTAATGTCTTTTCTTGTAGTATTTCATTATTTGATTTAGCATTTAATTATTCTATTATAAAGTAAACTTTATGACTCGATTAATGTTGTTATTATATTATAAAAAAAATTGACTTGAAATTATAGTGGAATGTAACTTTAATGAAAGCAATTAATGGACCCTTGATTTAACTCAAATTATAATCGTAAGTAGATTATAACTTTTTAATGAATCAACTATACACTATCAAATACCAGATAATAGATTTAAAAGTTCATTTATAACTTTCTTGAAGTTTTAAAATTAATTTTTTTAGAGAACTTATGAAATTGGATTAGTTTTAATTATTTAATAAGACCTTATTATTTAAAGTTAAATAACACCGTCTCTCTTAGAAGGTTGATGCCTAGTATCTAACCTTGTGACATAATTCTAGGTGGAATTGAGAATAAGATAGAACCATATAAGCTTTAACATTGCTTAATCATCATCGTAAATAATACTTAGAGGTTAATGTAATATTAAATAAATGATCACCATCAAAACTCTATTAACATGTTTTAAGACTATTTAGAGACCTATCCTGACTAACTAGAAACTTTGTAAACTCTTGGGTTAAGGGACATTGACTTGCATCATGATTCCCCTTAACACTAATGTCAACATTTACTTAATATCTCAACCAAAAACTGTAATCTAAACTTTTTTAGTTCAAAATACACTTTTAGTAAACATTGGTTATCTGTTTGCATCATCCTCCACCTATTAGGCACACTGTAAAAAAAGTAGTTGTGTTTTTGCATGGAATTTGGGCATGACATTTACAACAAATATTACAATGGATTAGTGTCTTAAACACTAATATTACAATGGATTAGTGTCATAAATATTTGTTTATTTTAAAGATTGATGGTGATAACTGCCGATCAAGTATAAACTAGTGCCTAATCCAGGGCAAAGAGTTAAATGAATGTACATTAACAGAAATCTTTAAATAAAAACACACCTAGAACCCAAATGAAATGTCTTATAAATTATTTTTCTCATTCCACACTTAGACATCAAATTATTATGTAAATCTTGAATCCCCTGAAACCACCCTTAAGAATTACCCTTCCCTTGAAAGTAACTTAAGAATAATCCCACAATTTACCTTGTAAATAGTGTATTAAAATATGCCTTACAAAGTCAGAACACAAGGATTTAAAGAATCAACATAGATGGACATCATAAATGTACAAAGGAATTCCACTATATTTTCATTAAAATTCTCTTTGTCTCAATACATTCAACAAATACCAAAAATCTAAAACAAGACTAAAATAAAAAAAACTCTCTTGTAGTTGTGAATTCACCATGATTTTCAATTACAAAAGACTTGCTATTTATATTACTTACTAGCCATCTTGGAATCCTGGAAGAAACAGGATGCAATAAGCTTTGGATGGCTAGGAAAAGTAAAAAGCACTAAATGACAAAAATAGTTACAATCATTTTCCATCGGTGGAGAGGGAAACTTGAGTAGCTCTTTGCTATCATTCTGAATCTTTAACAATTGGCACCTTTGTCCACATATATTCAAGGTAAATTCTGAAATTTGTTGTCAGAAATAGTGACAACCTAAAAGGATAACATACACTATTCTTTTTGATAATTACCCTCCCTGTTCTCATTGATCAGGTTCCAAATGTCATTCAATCCTCCTCCATTGCCTCTAAGTTAGTTGCTGCCTACGTTTTCTTCTTTGGATATGTTCTTTTGTCCCATAGTGCAACCTCCTCCTTTGTTGGCCAGCCAAAACTTTTGATGTCCTGCAACTGCTTCATTTGTCTCTCCCACCTGGCATCAATGATAGCCCTCATATCTCCCACAAACTTGGCACAATCTATTTCAGCTTTAACAATATCATCCAGGGCTTTATTATACTTATCCATATTTAAAACAATGTCCTCTGTTAGGAAAGGTTCCTTCTCTAGCAACAATGCGTCAAATTCACTTCTCCACTCCTCAACACCTTTCACTTAATCATTCTCATTATGTATAGGAGGGATGTATATGCTGAAGTTAGCACCAAACATATTCAATTTCAATTGTACCTGATTTTCCTTTCCCTTAAAAAGGACAAGGATGCACCAATCTTCTCTATCATTTCCCCAACTTGATTTAATGCCTCAAGAAGATCTGGCCTTTAGGGTTGCAGTGCTTCTAGTCTTTCAAATAAAGATCCCCTAGAAGACCACACACTAAAAAGTGGATCCAAAGTTTCTATTGCATCCTTTACACCCTTTTCAATATCATGTAACTTGTTGTATGCCTTGTGGACTGCATCCATATTTCCTTTTATTACCTCATTTTTATGTTGCAAAATATTGATTAAGTTAGAGAGAGAAACTTCATTCCTATCCATGTCAGATACCTTCATTGACTGATTAGGCTCCTCAATGAAAATAGGGACAATAACTTCAACTGCTTGAACATGAGGAGGAAGAGCCTTGGATGCTTCTTCCAACTTTTCCTTTAGATCCTTCAATTGCTCCTCCAATACTTGGATTTTAATCAGGCCCTTCTCCCTATCTTTGGCCAAGGCAATTGTTTCATAAAAAAACCTTCCATATATTTGTGATAGTTTCTTTTTTTTGGCTTCATTTAAATGGGAAAAATGGTTGACAACTTCAGAGACTTATAAATCTGATGTGTTCTTCATCATCCATATAATTTTTTCCCCATCCATATTTTCTTCCACATTGATCAAAGAAAGATTTTATGTCCTTGGAGCTAAGGACCATATGGAAAGGGTTTGGGATCTAGGGTCATATCCACAACCGCTTATCATATCCCCTATCTAAGTCTCAGAGGATAATTGAGCCTCTGGCTGCCTCCTTATTTGATCCATGATTACTGCTGAAGCTAGATCCCAACCTGGTACAAGCAACATCCCACTTGACCTTACCAACTATCTAGCATCTTTTACTGAAATATTCTCAAAGCTAGGATCATAGGCTTTTATAATCTACAAGGCCTCATCTCCCAATGTAGAACCTTCTATAATTTTTAATTGATTGCCTACTTCTTACTATTTTCTCCAAATGTGAAAATTCTTGAACTCATCACTTTTGATGAAGGCATCATCACTCAACAGTTCTTCTTCGTACAATTCCCTTTCATCCTTGTATAATTAGGGAGGAAATTCAACCTCCTCCCCACTCTCCTTCTTTCCTTCTCTTATGCTTTATCTGAGTTGGTGATGGTAATGCCTATCGCTAGTGACTAGAGAAGCTACTCTATCCTTTTTCTTTTCATGCTCTTTTAGCTAAGAGGGTTCTCCTTTCTCTGTTCTCTATTTCTCCTAAGGAGGCTCACTTGTTGCTTTTGTGTTAGGAACCTTTTTGCTCTGCTCAAAACCTGGTGTCTCAATCATCTAGGGAGGGCTATGATGCTCATAAGCTCCCTCACTATCATAATCAGAGGATGAGTATTCTTTGGGCACTTTTTGCTTCTCCTACAACTAATTTCCAATTGATTGTATAAAGTGTCATACATGTCAATCATTCTGGTGATACTAGTCATGTGAGGCAAACCTGGGAAGTATCCTCCAAATGCAATCCCTGCCTTCTTCAATTGTATCTCTAAATGTACCAAGTCCCAAAATTTTCCCACTCTATGCTCTATTTCTTATTCATCAAGAACATTTCTGATGATGTCTTCTTCATCACATCCTTCATGCTCTCGAATGGTGCTAATGCTTGGAATTAATAACTTATTTGCTTTTTTGATGAAGTCCTTAGGGTCTACATATCTATATTGATCAATACGCATATTATACTGACTCAACCACTTGTTGATTCCATCCAAAGCTTTCTTACCAATAAGAAAATCATAGACTTTGAACTGTCTTGGTGTAAAAGTGCCCTTTCTACGAGGAGCCAGATGCTCCTTGTCTATCCACACCAGCTGCCAAATGAATTCAATAAGTTCCACTCTTGGAGGAACATACTTTGGAAGCACATGTGGAGGCTGAGGACATCCATATACCATAATTAAAGTGAAAGTATTCCCAAGATAGAAATCACCCCAGTTGTGATCTTGAGGCCACTTATCAACATACTCACAAGGCCTTAGAAGCCTCAACACCTTGACACACAATCTGATTAAATTCACACCAAGCAAAGTTAATAGTGGGTATACAATCTGGTTCTAAAAACCAAAAAACTTGTACTCATTGGAAGTATAATTCCAAACTCTAATCCACATTTGCACAAGATTTGGCTGGCCATTAATGAGTCTCCTAGGTCTCAACATCTATGTGTCAAAATCATTAACATTATGGAAAAGGATCAAATGCATCAATAGAGAGTAATGCATAAAACAAGGTTGCTTTCCCTTCTGAACACTCCTGAGACCCTCATGCATTTGGTCAATCACATACTGAATATAATCATAATTAGTATTGACATGGGAGTTTTGTATGTCTAGGATGATCATTAAAAGTTCTGCAGACATTCTCTCAATATCTCCATCCAAATGTAATACTCTAAAATTCCTGTATTGTAAATGCTTCATGTAAAAATGCAAATCCTTGAACTCATAAGGTGCATTCATACAAACGGGTAATGGAGCTACATACTTCCCCATCTTTGGCATAAAATTAAGGATTAAACTCTTGACTAGATTGATTTCCTTCTTATATCTCTCTCTTTCTATACTCAAATCAATCTCTGTAGATGAGGAAGAATAGATACCAAAAGCCTTCATGAAAGAATCTCTATCTAGAAAACTAGGGCTGAATGATCCTTCTTCTTGATAGTCTTTGACACTGGGTCATATCTCCTAGCTAGTTATATGAGCAAATAAACATCTAAAAAGACATCTGGGACTATCAATTTCCCCAAACCCAATTTCCAAGGATTGCAAACAAAATTTTTCCTACTTATGTTATTATAGAAGTAACTGAAAAGATAGTAATCAGAACAACCTGGAGTAACAGAGTCTCTACAACTTGACATATAATCAGAGAAGATCTCATCAATAACCTTTTTATTTTGAGTAGACCACAGGAGCAATGTGATTATTACCTTTGAGAAGTTCCTCTTTACTTTATGCTCTTCTCCTACATCTTTAACCCCTTCATCAGATGAGGCCTTGATGGACTCTGGTTGACTCATTTTTCTGCCTCTTCAAGTTTTTCTCTCTATAAAATCTCTTCTTAGAAAGTCTCTACAACTTCTAAATTTCTTGCCACACTTCTCTAAAATTTATGATAAACAAAAGATATGAGCACTGAGTCTAGATATCATTCAGAAATAAATGCAACCATCTAGTTGAGATCTCAAAATATCATTGCTCCATCACCTTAGCATTCACTATGCATGTATCGAGTTTAAATCTGAGCAAGCCATGGCATGTGAAGATGACATGCAATTCAATTTGAAAAGAGAGTTGAAAAAGGTCATCATTGCTTTTTACTTTTTTAATGGCCAAAAAAACCTCAAAGTTTGTTACAAAATCCTAGATGAGCACTTATTGGCTAGAAACCCTCTCTTTTTATAGCTCAGCAAAGTAATTTAACTTGTTTTGATTTCCTATCTTTCCTCAGCCCTGACATTCAACCATTTACTACCTGGAGATCATGCGATAGCAATTTTCTAAGAATCTGTTCATGCTTGGCTTTACTATGGTTTTATCTTGAGATTCAGACACAAGGATCTTCTCTGGATCACTAAACACCTTACTAACACCAAGGTTTATCTCAATATTTGGCAACTAGCACATATCTCATGATCTCTAAATGGGAACTCTAGCCCTAATTTATTCACAAGATCTAGTGACAAAGATTTTCACTACTAAATTTAACTATCTACTCCCAATCTCTGAATGTTAGTGACAACGATGATCAAATTTTGAAATTCAATGACTAAAGGATCTCTTGATCTCTACATGCTTCTTTACTAACTGTCAGGATTACAAGATCAGGAGATAATAGTGAAACATCATTTATCTGAATCACTAAAGGTTAAGCTCCTAATTGTGATGATTACGAGATCCAGAGATAACCTTCAAACATCCTTTCTCTCCTAATCTTATAATATTTTATACCACTTTGATTAAATCAGGAGATTTAGCGCACATCACTCATCTGAGTCTCGATCGACAGTCAACGTTTGATCTCATAAGACTTAGCCTAACTCTAGTTTTATTTTGAGATTTAGGCTTTATCTCAAGATCTCTGAATGCTTTCTTTAACCCAAGTCTGATTATAAGATTTAGAGATAACACATATCTCTAAATTGCTAAACAAAAGTGCTGAATTTGGTTTGATTATGAGATTCAGCACCAATCGCTCATCTTGTCTACCTCTAGGACACGTGTCAGCATTTGATCAAATATCATCACTATATATTATGATCGCTAAATTCTTTTTGCTTGACTAATTTTACTTGGAGATTCAATGATAGCCACACATCTGCATTGTAATCAATGGTCATCACTTAATCTCTTAAAATTTTGCTTAACTTTGTTAATGTTCTGAGATTTAGCAGCCAACATAGTTCTTGTAATCACAAAATAGAAGCTTTAACCATGGTTTCTTTATGAGATTCAGAGTAAAAGTATTTTTCCCAATCGCTGAATACTTGTCTCAACTCGACTTAACTCATGAGATCCAATGATAGCCTTTAATCTTTAATATAATTGATGGGCCATGCTTGATCTCCTAATTTTAAAAGACTTAGCCACTACTTTATGAGATTCAATGACATAACATCATCGTTAAGTCTTTCACTTTATTTGTCAATCTCTAGATGTTATAAAATTGACTGTGATCTTCTCGAGATTCAGAGATAACCTTGAAACATCATTTCTCTAAATTTCTAAATTTAGGAACTAACCACCAAGTCTCAGGAGACTTGGAGATAGCTACTCCACCAAATCGCTGAACATTTAAGACTTAACCACCATCCTTTACGAGACTTAGAGAAAACCTTTTCTCCATATCGCTTAATTCTCAAAACTAACTGCCAATCTTTACAAGACGTAGAGACTCAAAAGAAATAAAAGAACCATGTGCATAAAGGGGGAAATTATGAATGTCAACTTGAAAACATAAGAACTAGGGCACAACTTGGAAATTTAGAAGACATAAACCATAACAAAGACAATAAGACTTAGGGTTTATGGTTCTCAGACATTTTCAAAGCAAAATTGCCTTAGGACATAGACATTTTTAGAAAATTTGCAGGAACATTTGAAACTACTAGATGCTAAGGCCCAAATTATTTGACACCAGGAACCAAAAATTTCATACAACTCAGAAAAACTAAAATAGACCCAATAATGGCTCTATCTTAGGATGCTTTGAAATTAGTTCAAGGAAATAATCTATATCTCTGGGAGGCAGAACACAACCACACTAACCAACTGCAGAAACAAACACACAACAGGAAACAAACATACCTGTACATAGACTACAAAACTACTGTGCATGGAAAGAAGAGTTAATTAAAGAAAGGCTTTAGGAATTTTCCATGCATTGGCAATTCCAATACCTTATCATCAAGGTTCTTTATAAAATATGAGTCCTTTCCATGTATGTGGTTAATAATGTAAGGTCCTAACCATAAGGACTCAATTTTTTTGTGTTTCCCTTTATCCTCAACCCTGACATTCCACTGCAATACCATGTCATTTGGATGAAAATTTCTATTACTTGCCCTTTTATCAAAAAGATACTTCATATTCTGTTGATTTTTCACATTTTTCCTTTATCCTTCTCTTCTGACCTCATCAAGTTCAATCAATTGAACCATTCTGTCATGTAAAGCATCATTTACTTCCAACTCCTGATCCATGATAAATTTATATACATGAAGTATATTATTGACAGGTAACCTAGTTTGCACTCCATATACTACTTCAAAAGGTGACTTTCCAGTATCCTTTTTTATTGTTACTCTAGCAGTCCACAAGGCTAATTTCAACTTTGAATGCCAAGCCCTCTTATTTGTTTTAGAGATTTTCTTCAAGATTTGCAAAATGCTTTTGTTACTCGATTCTGCCATTCCATTTTCTTGTGGATGGTATGGAGAGGAATATGATATGACAATTCCATTTTCATCACAAAAATCCTAAAACTCCCCAAACCTAAAGCACTTTGCATTGTCTGCTACTATTTTTAAGGGGACACCAAATCTAGTCAAGATGTTATCCAACAAAAAATCAATGACAACTTTACTGGTTTCTCCCTTTGTAGGAATTGTTTCAATCCATTTAGTGAAATAGTATGTGGCAACCAGGATCCAACTATGTCCACCACTGGATTTCTCTGCAAATTCTCCAATAAAATCAATTCCCCACATAGAAAAAGGGGCCTGAGCCTGTACTGGATTCAATATTAAAGCTCCTGAATATTTCAACTTCGAAGAAAACCTTTGGCAAGGCTCACACTTTTGTACAAACTTGAAAGAATCTTTGAACACATAAGGCCAGAAATAAACAACCCTTGGAATTTTTTAAGCAAATGTCTTAGCAGGAAAATGTCCACCACACAAACCAACATGCATCTCATTCAACACTCTACCAGTCTGTCTTTCATCTAAAGACAACAAGAGTACACCCTCCCTATCTTTCCAATATATTTTTGCTTGTATTAAGGTGTACTTATGGGATTACATTCTTATAGTTTTCTTTTGATTGTCAGTCATGGTATCAAGCTACTTGGCATTTTAATGAAGTATACAATATCAGTATACCAAGACTGTCTTTCAATGCTAGTTAGAGTTAGGTCTTGCAACTCCATATTATTTAATTGCACCAAATCCATATTCTCCTTAGTCATAATATTTTCTAAGCCTAATCCTCTTACCAGTTTGGTGATATGGATTTCTAGATTGAACTCCTGAACCCTATTTATCCACTTGCATATTTTCCCAGTAACTTCTGACTGGGTGAGAATGTCCTTAACCGTTGCATGAGGCACATATGATATCACTTTTGAACATACCAAATAAGGCCTGAATGATTTGACAACCTTTACTAATGCATATTATTGTTTCTCCATTACCTCATAATTTAATTCTGCAACTTGGAGTGACTTGCTGAAAAATACAATAGGATGCTCATGCCCTTCCTCACCCTTTTGCGATAATACATCTATTGTATGAAAAGATGCAAAAGAGAAAAGTGAGAATGGTTTACTATAATTATAAGACCTCAATACATGGGCTTCCTTAATTTCTTTCTTGATTTTATTAAAGGAATATTGTGCCTCATCATCCCACTAAAACTTAGCATCCTTCTTTAAAAAATTTATTATAGGTTTCTCAATTTCTGCAAAATTGACAATAAACCTTCTAACAAAATTTATCTTTCCTAAGAAAGACTGCAATCCTTCGACATTTTTTGGGGCAAGGAACTTTTGGATAACTTCTATCCTCTTTGGATCAATCCCTAATTCTTATTTTGACACGATATGCCCTAATATTTTCCCTTCTGTGACTGCAAACTGACACTTTTTAGGGTTCAAAGACACACCATGCTCAAAAGCTTTAATGAACACCTTTTCAAGATGAGCAAAATGATCCTTTGCTTCCTTGGAATATGTTGTTAGTGCATCCTGATAAATCACCATAAATAAATCAATAAAATCTTTAAATGCAACATCCATAGCTCATTGGAATGTTTCTCATGCATTTATTAGACTAAATGGCATCCTGATATATACATAAGTCCCCAAAGGAGTAGTAAATGCAGTTTTAAACTGCTCACACACCTTCACCAATACTTGGTTGTACCCTGAGAAACCGGCCATCATTGACAATAGATCACAACCTATGACTTTATGCACCATTGCCTCCATATTAGCCAAAGAATAATTGTCTTTCAAAGATGCAAGGTTCAAATTTCTGAAATCAACACACAACCTTTTATCACTATTTTTCTTCCTTACTGGGACTAAATTGGATACCCAGGTTGAATGTCTTATTGGATGGATAATCCCTGTATCCCTCAACCTCATCAGTTCTTATTGCATTTTGGGGGCCAATAATAGATTAACCAGCCTTTGCTTTTGTCTAAATGGTTTAATATCTAGCTTCAATGGGATTTCATGTTGAAATAGGTCCTCTCTATAAGCCTTTAAATCCTCATACGACCATGCAAACACCTGTTTGTGTTTTCTTAATAAATTTATTAGATTTTTCCTAACAAGGGGATCCAAACCTTTTCCAATATACACATTTTGGGGTTTTGCCTTTGATCCAAAATTTACCTCTTCAAGGTCTTCAAGTTTGGCATTTCTCTTTTTAGACACAAAGTTATCTAGATCATTGAATAATGCCTCTAATTCTACCAGCCCCTTGGGGATTTGATTAGAACTTAATTGAATAACTTAATTTCCAAAGACCATGTCCTTACCATCAACCACTTCTAATATGGAATGACAGTCTACACGTTGGCCTTCAAAATGTTCAAGACATTGGATAAACTTAAGGATATCTTGGTCATCCTCAAAAAATTTCCAATTATAAATATTATCTGGCACCACTGGTCTTATCTTGACCTCCAAAATAGATACTCCATTCAAATTTGAATCATCATTTTTCAAAGCAACATTGGCCAGAAAATCAGCCATAATATTTTTTGACCTTTCTACCCAATTAATGTTGAAATCATCAAACAATTCTATCTGATCCCATACTACATGTTTATACAATTTTAACCTATCATTTTGTACAACATATTTGGATCTAACTTGTGCTACAACCAACTTAGAATCCCCAAAAACCTTTAAGCACTTAATACCATGCCTAGATGCAATTTCTAACCCCAAACATAGGGCCTCATACTCAGTAGTATTGTTAGTAAATAGAAAATATAACAAGAAGGAATAGTTGAAAGTTGTACCTGATGGAGAAATGAATAGGACACCAGCTCCTGATCCTTCCTTGGAACAAGATCCATAAAAATACATCTGCCACAAGAAATTTTGTTGTGTGCACAATTCCTCCACCAGTGGATCAGTGTTTATGCATTCCTGAAGAATCTTCTCCACTCGTAAGTTCTCCATGTCCACCTCTACACATCAATTGAGCATGTCAATTAGCACCTTTTCAATAGTGACTGGTGCTCATGGCTCCGTGTACAATTTGAATTCATTCCCATTTACTAGGATTGTTGCATTGGATAAATCCAATTATATATGACCTCCTACTGCTACTGCCCATTGTCTTGACAAAAAAATACCATAATGGGGTTGACTATCCACAAAAATACATCCATTTTGTATGTGGATTCAGTAAATACAACTATCTTCACCTCAAATCCCTTCACAGTTCCCACCACAGGGACCTCTCTATTTTCCATGGCATAACATCTCCCATAGAAAGTATCTACACTCATCCCTAATTCTTTCATCACTTCATATGGCATGACATTTGCAGCAACACCAGAGTCAATCATGCAATTTTTTACAAGTTTGTTGTTTTTCAACAAAGTGACATAGAAGGGACCCACTTGAGATGGTTCTTGGGTAATCATATTACCCATATATAGTATAGGAATCTCTGGCTCAAAGGAAACCTCCTTCTTCTTAATGTCCTTCTTGTTTTCAACATGGGTATCCTCTATCCCTTTAAAAAGTGACATTGCAACTTCCCTATGCTCTTTTATTTTCAACATTTCCATCAGGGAACTGATACTTTCATTTGTGTAAGAGCATGCCTCATATCAAATGCAGGCAATTCAAAAAATGTGTCATTTTTTCTCTTACCTTTCTTTCCCTTTTCTATAGCAATTTGTTCATCTAATTTCATTTCCTCCTCCTTTTGAGGAGAAGAGGACTCTCCTTGTTTTGTAGCTTCCTTCTCCTTTTTATCCTTGGTTGAAGATTCAACAGCAACCTCTGGGGCATCTTCTTTGATAAATACAAAAGCAAGTTTGCCTTAACGAGGTTCCACCCTTCTGTTTCTCAAATTATAGGCACTTATAGCATGATTAATTGTTTCTATGGTCAAGGACCTTTTCTCTTCATCACTTGGAAATCTAGAGTGGGGATTCTCTTTATCAACATCCACAGTATTGATAGTATATCGTGACATAGTACTAGGCTCATCATCTGAGTTATAATTTTTTTTTGTTGGTACTCTTGGTTTTTTTTCTCTCCTACTATTCACATCATCAATAGGCTCTTCATCTTCATAAGACCATGATTTAGCATGTCTTTTCATAGAGAAAATATTCATAGTGGGGTCTTCTGGTGCTAAACATGTATGTTCACTGTCATCCTCCATTTGTTCAGATAAGGTTTGTGCTACACCACACTAGAAAGGAGAGTGAGGCATATTACAAGAAGCACACCAAGGGGTATTATCCACATTGTTTGGAGTATTTCTCTTCAAAGGATCAGGGGTTTCCTTTGTCTTTTGGTTCTCTTGATTCTCTATAATAGGTTTTCCATCTTTCCAATTAGTTATGTATGACATGTCTCTCAAATTTGGATACTTATCATATCTCTGATAAAGATATTTATTATCCTGAGAACCTTTGTCATTTTTATCAATTTTTCAGTAAGGTTTTTTACCATGCTCATCAATTTGTCTACCCTATCCTCTTCCTTGGTAGGCTTACTTGTCTGCCCTTTTGTATCCTTCCATAATTTTCCATTCTGTCTCTTCCCCATTTTCCATGAGGCTTGTCTATTGCTTTCAATATCTATGGCTGTCTTATAAGAATCCCTCAGGGTGTGTGAGTTCTTATCCCTAAGGAGGTAAGACATATTTCCATCAGCAACATTGAAGTATGTGGTTAAACACACTTGCTCATCCAATCTTAAAACTTGAAATAACTTTCTCATGGTTTTCTGAAATCTATTATTCAAATCAACCATAATTTCATTGGGGAACTTCTTAATATTATTGAACTCATTCAACATGTAACCTAAATTAACATGTTCATGGTATTTTCCCCTAAAACATCTAACAAATTCATCCCAAGATGCTATACTATCATCAGGAAATTTTCTAAACTAGTCCCTAGCATCTTCAATCATAGACTGGAAAAAAGCTTCATTATGACATCGTCATGCTCAATCTCAAAATTAGTAATATTGTCAATGAAAGATTTTAGGTGTTCTTCACAAGTTATAACATTATTACTAGTAAACTTGGGGATTTAATCTCTTACCTCATTTGGAGTGGAATTTGGATGACCAGGGATGCCATCAAAAAATAGAGGATGATACCTATCTAGATGAACATGACTTCTTTTAAAATTATGAAGGACATTGGTCCCACTTGTTCCTAATTCTTGTCCTTGGTTTTTTGCATTCCTTGATACACCAGTAGTAGATTGGCCTCCAACAACTGGGCCAGGACCAGAGGCTTGTAAAATTTTTCAATGGGCCAACCACCTGTTTGATCTGACTAGGGCCAGTAGCTTGAGCATTTGTTGTTGGTCCAACTATTGTATGAGATGTAATTATTGTTGCAGAAGTATTTGCAACAATGTTTAAAAAGACTATTTTCTTCTTTATCTCAACAACTTTAGCTTCTAACTCACCCTTCTCCAATTGTTTGGCCATATTTTCTTTAAATACTCTGGCCTCTTCAAGCTCTAGGTCTAGTTGTGACATACCACAAGGAGGAACCTCTTTTCTCTTTGGCTCTTATATGTGAATGCCATATGCCTTCTGCTTTCCCTTTTCTTGGAACATTTCATTTGACTTATTGGGCATATCACAAACATGTTGTTGCACTCTGGCATTTTCTTCTATTTCCCAATCATGCAATTGCCTTATAACATGGCCTTCTCCAACAACTCCATATTTCTTCTTATGGGAATCATCTTGGGAATTTTTGCTATCAAAGTATTCATATTCCTAAAGATTTCTTTGTTTAACCCTTTGTTTTCCTCTTTCAAGGCCTTCTGATCCACCTCATGTTGTGCATTGACCCTTAAAAGTTTTTCTCTTTCAAACAACATCAGACACACTTCTTGTGCTCTCTCTTCATGCAATTTCTACATATCTAACCTTCATTCTTTATCCTTTCTTTGTAGGACCAACAGTTCATCCATGAGGAACTCAATATCATATTGTGTTGAGTCAGAGTCCTCTGGATCATTCAAGTTAATCAATTCAGGATCTACTTAGTTTCCAACTAGAAGGAAAGGTTGATCCATCAAATTAGGAGATGCCTCATCTGGCATGATATAACGTGCATAATCTAGATTCCTTATTTTATTTGCAACATGCTCACTATATTGGTTTTGGTTAATACCTTTATCCTGAGACACATCTCCAAGAGTACCAAACCTATGGTTTGACCAGGTTTGGCCTTCTGACTTAGAACTTGTAGAGGATGAAGAAGGCCTTTCAGGAACTGGGGTCAGATAACCCTTTCTAGGGACCCATCCACAGTTAAAACTTGATTCAACTTTATCATACCCTTCCTTTCTAGGTTTTCTAGGCAGCTCACTTTCTACGACAACCTCAGGATGTTTCTTTACATAATATCTAGTGTTCTTGTGTGGGTTCATATTGGAAAGTAACAAGAAGAACCACTTGATTAAAATGACACTGGTGGAACACACACAGAGATAATAGAGTCACCACCCAAACAAATTTTGGACAAAAATTATGAATAGATCTGGGATACTACACAACAATATTTGTTGTATTTAGACTCCCCAACGGATTCACCATTTTGTTAGAGTTTTTTCTTGCAGAATCTTAATACAGTACAATTCTAGAATCTATGAATCCCAACTCTTGATTCTATCAAGCAAAAGTCTAAGTAACAAGGAACAAATCCTCCTTCACTTTGAGCTCCACAGGCTCAGGCGGGTGTACCTCTTTTGATTTACTACTTTACAACAAATCTTACAATGGATTAGTGTCTTAAACACTGATATTCAACATTTATTCATGAAAAACTATAAAGTAAAGATTTGTTTAGTTTAAAAATTGATGGTGATAACTGCCTATCAAGTATAGACCAGTGCCTAATCCAGGGCAAAGAGTCAAATGAACATACATTAACAGAAATCTTTAAACAAAAACACACCTAGAACCCAAATGAAATGTCTTACAAATCATTTTTCTCATTCCACAATCAAACATCAAATTCTTATGTAAATATTGAATCCCTTGGAACCACCCTTAAGAATTACCCTTCCCTTGAAAGGAACTTAAGAATAATCCCACAATTTACCTTCTAAATAGTGTATTAAAATCTGCCTTACAAATTCAGAACACAAGGATTTATAGAATCAACAGAGGAAGACATCATAAATGTACAAAGGAATTCCACTGTATTTTCATTAAAATTCTCTTTGTCTCAATACATTCAAGAAAGACCAAAAATCTAAAACAAGACTAAAATCAGAAAACTCTCTTGCACTTGTGAATTCACCATGCTTTTCAATTACAAAAGACTTTCTATTTATATTACTCACTAGCCATCTTGGAATCCTAGAAGAAACATGATGCAACAAGCTTTGGATGGCTAGGAAAAGAAAAAATCACTAAAAGACAAAATCAGTTACAATCATTTTCCAGCGGTTGAGAGGGAAACTTGAGTAGCTCTTTGCAATCATTCTGAATCTTTAATAGTTGGCACTTTTATCTGCAGATATTCAAGGTAACTTTTGAAAGTTGTTGTTATAAATAATGACCACCTAAAAGGATAATATACACTATTTTTTTTGATAATTACCCTCCCTATTCTGATTGATTAGGTTCCAAATGTCATTCAATCCTCCTCCATTGCTTCTAAGTCTGTTGCTGCCTACGTTTTCTTCTTTGGCTTTGTTCTTTTGTCCCATAGTGCAACCTCCTCCTTTGTTGGCCAGTCAAAAATTTTGATGTCCTACAACTACTTCATTTTTCTCTCCCACCTGGCATCGATGATAACCCTTGTATTTGCCACAAACTTGGCACAATCTATTTCAAATTGAAAAATATCATCCAGGGCTTTATTATACTTATCCATATTTAAAACATTGTCCTCTATTAGGAAAGATTCCTTGTCTGGCAACAATGCCTCAAATTCACTTCTCCACTCGTCAACACCTTTCACTTCATCATTCTCATTATGTATAGGAGAGATGTATATGCTGAAGTCAGGACCAAATTACATATTCAATTTCAATTGTACCTAATTTGCCTTTCCCTTAAAAAAGAACAAGGATGCATCAATCTGCTCTATCATTTCCCTATCTTTATTTACTCGCTTAGGAAGATCTGGTCTATACGGTTGCAATGCTTCTAGTCTTTCAAATAAAGATCCCCTAGAAGACCACACACTGAAAAGTGGATCCAAAGTTTCTATTGCATCGTTTACATTCTTGTCAATATCATGCAACTTGTTGTATGCCTTGTGGACTGCATCTATGTTTCCTTTTATTACCTCAATTCTATGTTGAAAAATATTGATTAAAGCAGAGAGAGAAACTTCATTCCTATCCATGTAAGATACCTTATCTGACTAATCAGGCTCCTTAGTGACAATATGGACAATAAATTCAACCTCTTGAACAAGACGAGGAAGAGACTTGGGTGCTTCTTCCAACTTTTCCTTTAGATCCTCTAATTGCTCCTCCAATACTTGGATTTTAATCAGGCCCTTCTCCATGTCTTTGTCCAAGGCAATTGTTTCATCAAAAAACCTTCCATATCTTTGTTATAGTTGCTTTGTTTTGGCTTCATTTAAATGGGAAAAATGGGTGACAACTTTAGAGACTTCTAAGTCTAATGTGTTTTGCAATGTCCATATAATTTTGTCCCCATCCATATTTTCTTCCACATTGATCAAAGAAGGATTGTTAGTCCTTGGAGCTAAGGATCACATGGAAAGGGTTTGGGATCTAGGGTCATAGCTACAACCTCTTATCATATCCCCTATATGAGTCTCATAGGATAGTTGAGAATCTGGCTACCTTCTTATTTGATCTATGATGAATTTTGAAGCTAGATCCCACCCTGGTACAAGCAACATCCCACTTGACCTTACCAACTATCCAGCCTCTTCTATTGAAATAGTCTCAGAGCTTGGATCATAGGCTTTTAGAGCCTGCAAGGCCTAATCTCCCAGTTTAGCGCCTTCTATAATTTGTAATTGATTGCCTACTTTTTTTTGTTTTCTCCAAATGAGAAAATGCTTGAACTCATCACTTTTGATGAAGGCATCATCACTCAACAGTTCTTCTTGGTAAAATTCCCTTTCATCCTTACACACTTGGATAGGCAATTCAAACTCCTCCTGGTTCTCCTTATTTCCTTCTCTTATGCTTTTTCTGAGTTGGTGATGGTAATGCATATCATCAGTGACCAGAGTAGCTACTTTGTCCTTTTTCTTTTCATGCTCTTTTAGTTGAGAGTGTTCTCCTTTCTTTGTTTTCTATTTCTTCTGAGGAGGCTCACTTTTTGCTTCTATGTTAGGAACCTCTGTGCTCTACTCAAAAACTGTAGGCTCATTAATTTGTGGAGGGCTATGCTACTTATAAGCTCCCTCACTATCCTCATCATACTTAGAGGATGAGTATTCTTCAGGAAATTTTTCTTCTCCTCCAATTGATTTTCTAATTGAGTGTATAAAGTGTCATACATGTCAATCATTCTGGTGATCCTAGTCATGTAAGGCAAACTTGGTAAGTATCAAACAAATGAAATCCCTACCTTCTTCAATTGTTTCTCCAAATCCACCAAGTCTCAAATTTTTCTCACTCTATGCTCTATTTCTTGTTCATCAATAACATTTCTGATGATGTCTTCTTCATCACATCCTTCATACTCTCGGATGGTGCTAATGCTTGGAATCAATAACTTCTTTGCATTTTTTATGAATTCCCTAGGGTCTACATATCTATAGTGGGCAATAACCATCTTATACTAACTCAACCACTTGTTGATTCCATCCAAAGCTTTCATCCCAATAAAAAAATCATAGACTTTGAATTGTCTTGGTGTAAAAGTGCCCTTTCTATGAGGAGCTAGATGCTCCTTGTCTGTCCATGCTAGCTACCAAATGAATTCAATAAGTGCCACTCTTGGAGGAACATACTTTGGAAGCACATGTGGAGGCTGAGGACATACATATACCATAATTAAAGTGAAATTGTTCCCAAGATAGAAATCACCCCAATTATGATCTTGAGGCCACTTATCAACATACTCACAATGCCTTGGAAGCCTCAACACCTTGATAGACAATCTCGTTAAATTCACACCAAGAAAATTTAATAGTGGGTATACAATCTAGTTCTAAAAACCACAAAACTCATGCTCATTGGAAGTATAATTCTAAATAGTAATCAACAATTGCACAGGATTTGGCTTGCCATTAATGAGTGTCCTAGGTCTCAACATCTGTGTGTCAAAATCATTAACATTATGGAAAAGGATCAAATGCATCAATATAGAGTAATGCATAAAATGAGGCTTCTTGCCCTTCTGAACACTCATGAGATGCTCATGCATATGGTCAATCACATACTAAATATAATCATAATCAGTATTGACATGGGAGTTTTGTATGTCTAGGATGATCATTAAAAGATCTGCAAGAATTCTCTCAACATCTCCATCCAACTGTAATACGCTGCACAACCCATATGCTAGATACTTCATGTATAAATGTAAATCCTTGAACTCATAAGGTGCATTCATACAACCAAGTAATGGAGCTACATACTTCCCTATCTTTGGCATGAAATTAAGGATTAAACTCTTGACTAGAATGATTTCCTTTTTATATATCTCTCTTTCTTTACTCAAATCAATCTCTACAAATGAGGAATAACAGATACCAAAATCCTTCATGAAAGAAGCTCTATCTAAGGAAACTAGGGCTGACTGATCCTTCTTCCTGACAGTCTTTGACACTGGGTCATATCTCCTAGCCAGTTCTATGAGAAAATCAACATCTAAAAAGACATCTGGGACTATCAACTTGCCCAAACCCAATTTCCAAGGATTGCAAATAAGAATTTTCCTAGTTCTGTTATTGTATAAGTATCTAAAAAGATGGTAACCAGAATAACTTGGAGTAACATAGTCTCTACAACTTGGCATATAATCAAAGAATATCTCATCACTAAACTTTTTATTTTGAGTAGACCCTAGGAGAAATGTGATGAATTCCTTTGAGAAGTTCCTCTTTACTTTCTACTCTTCTCCTGCATCTTTAACCCCTTCACTGACTGAGGCCTTGCTAGACTCTGGTTGACTCATTTTGCTGGCTCTTCAATTTTTTCTCTCTGAAAAATCTCTTTTTAGAAAGTCTCTAAAACTTCTAAATTTCTTGCCACACTTCTCTGAAATTTTTGATAAATAAAAGATATGAGCGTGGAGTTTATATATCATTCAGATATAAATGCAATCATCTAGTCAAGATCTCAGAATATCATTGCTTCATAACCTCAACATTCACTCTACATGTATCAAGTTTAATTCTGAGCTAGCTGTGGCATGTGAAGCTGACATGCAATTCAATTTGAAAAGAGAGCTGAAAAAGGTCATCATTGTTTTTTTCTTTTTTAATGGCCAAAAAAACCTCAAAGTTTGTTAAAAAACCCCAAATGAACACTTATTTGCTAGAAACCCTCAATTTTTATAGCTCAACAAAGTAATTTAACTTGTCTGGATTTCCTATTTGTCCTCAACCCTGGCATTCCACTTTTTACTACCTGGAGATCATGTGACAATAAGTTTATGAGAATCTCATCATGCTTAGCTTGACTATGGTTTTATCTTGAGATTCAAAGACAAGGCTCTTCTCTGGGTCATTTAACACCTTACTAACACCAGGGTTTATCTCGAGATTTGGCGACTAGCACATATCTCATGATCTCTAAATGGGAGCTCTAACCCTAATTTCTTCACGAGAGCCAGCGACAAATCTTTTCACTACTAACTTTAACTATCTACTCCCAATCTCTAAATGTTAGTGACAACAGTGATCAAATTTTGAGATTCAATGACTAAAGGATCTCTTTATCTCTTCATGTTTCTTTACTAACATTCAGGATTATGAGATCAGGACATAACCATGAAACATAATTTCTTTGAATCGCTGAATGTTAAGCTCTTAATTGTTATGATTACAAGGTCCAGAGATAACCTCAAAACATCCTTTCTCTCCTAATCTCATAATATTTCATACCAATTTGATTAAATTAGGAGATTTAGCGCATATCACTCATATGATTCTCGATCGACAATCGACGCTTGGTCTCATAAGACTTAGCCTAACTCTAGTTTCATTTTGAGATTCAGCAACAAGGCTTTATCTTGAGATCTCTGAAATTTTTCTTTAATCCAAGTCTGATTGTGAGATTTAAAGTTAAAACATATCTATGAATTGATGAACAAAAGTCCCAACTCTGGTTTGATTATGAGATTCAGTGCTATCCACTCATCTTGTCTACCTCTGGGACACATGTCAGCATATGCTCAAATCTCAACACTGTATCTCATGATTTTTGAATTATTTTTGCTTGACTTATTTTATTTGGATATTCAATGATAGCCACACATCTGCATTATAATCAATGACCATCGCTTAATCTCTTAAGATTTTGCTTAACTCTATTCATGTTCTGAGATTCAGTAGCCATCATAGTTCTCATAATATCGAAATAGAAGATTGAACCATGGTTTCTTTATGAGATTTAGTGAAAAAGGCTTTCTCCCAATCGCTGAACACTTGGCTTAACTCATAAGATCCAGTGATAGCCTTTGATGTTTAATATCATCAACGGTCCACTATTGATCTCTAGATTTTAAAATACTTAGCCGCTACTTTATGAGATTCAGCGACATAACATCATTGTTAAGTCTTTCAATTTATCACTGAATCTCCAGATATTATAAACTTCACCGTTATCTTCTCAAGATTCAGAGATAACCTTGAAACATCATTTCTCTAAATCACCGAATATTAGGAACTAACCGCCGAGTCTAAGAAGACTTGGAGATAGCTGCCCTGTAAGATCGCTGAACATTTAAGACTTAACCACCATCCTTTACAAGACTTAGAGAAAGCCTTTTCACTAGATCGCTTAGTGCTAAGAACTAACTGCCAATCTTTACGAGACATAGAGACTCAAAAGAAATAAAACAACCATGTGCATAAAGGAGGCAATTATGAATGTCAACTTGAAAACATAAGAATTAGGGAAAGAATTGGAAATTTAGAAGATATAAACCCTACCAAAAACAAATAAGACTTAGGGTTTATGGTTCTTAGACATTTTCAAAGAAAAATTTAGTTCGGACACATACATTTTTCAAAAACTTTGCAGGAAAATTTGAAAATACCAGATGCTAAGGCCCAAACTATTTGACACCAGGAACCAAAAATTTGTGCAACTCAGAAAACCTAAAATAGAACCAACATTATCTTTGAGGATGTGCTTGTATTTTGGTATCTATTTGATTCACATAGATGCATATATGATCCAATTACTGCTATTCTACTATTGTCTCATTGTCTTGATTGTTGGATGCTCCGTTGGATGTATCCTTGTTGTTTCACCGAGATATATGTAGATTTCTTTACATGTATCATATCTTATCAAGTTGGAACACATTTGGAAAAGGTAGCTTTTTCTTTGTGCAATATGCAAATGCTATTTTTCTTTGAGATCCATATGTTGTCCCACCTTTACAAAATGATTATTGCTTATATTCATTGCATACATAATGCATGTGTTTGATTTGTATAGATCCATATGCAAAAGCATCATATCTTTTGCTGTTTTGAAATTTGGAGATGTAGGGATATGCTTGAGACATGTACCATTGCTATTGTGTTCCTAGAATGTCCCCATCTTCAATGCTGAGATACATAATGCAGTGATACCATACATCTTTATTTCTATTACACCTATGCTTGATGTGAATTAGATGTATAAGGAAGACATGCAAAAGAAATATAAACTTGTTGGCCTAATTTTCACTGTCCTTTTCGTATATGTAACAATATTATACCTCCTACTATTATAACTTTTGATTACCTCTTTTGAGGCACACATGATGGTATCTATATGTAGATGCATCATGGTTTGATATTGATGAACACCACATTATATTTACCTTTCTGTCCTAGCTTTGATGAACTCCCTTGTATCATGAGCACATGTTAAGAGGTAACTTGTTGTCCCACTTGTGTTTGCATACACCATTGATGTTGCATCATGCTTTTGATTGAAATGATGCCCTCATGCACCATTATACCATTTTGTCTTCTTGTATCCTGAATGCTCCATGGCTAATGCTACTTCATTGACTATTCCATTTTCTGGATCAGTGCTCCTCCTTGGGGCTATGAGGATTATCAAAAACTCTATTTTTGATGAAGCTTATTATAACCCTCACAAATTCAATGCGGGGTACTAAGAGGGCTTGTCACCTGATCATGGGTGGTCTTGTCATGTGGGTTTGCAACACCATCCATTGTACTTTGGGAGAATACAACATCATCATAAGTGTTCTTGCTTTGCAAATTGGTACTCCCCAAAGGTGGCTTTAGAGAGCTTCCCCTTGGGGAGTCCAATTTGCAATGCAATGACATTTATTTAAATCTTGATTGAATGTTACATATTCTTTTGTACCTGCACATAGAAAAAAGAAGTCAGTGAAAATATGGTACTCTTCTTCCTTTTGCAACATTTCTGTGAGAGTGCACATGTCTAGAGCATGGTCCCCTTATTCTGATGTATGGTTGATTACATGCATGCATAACTCTAGATGTAGATAGATAAATTTTTATCATACATTTCTTAGATTCATTGGATCTAACCCATCTCTTTCTTTTTGGAGATCCTAGATCAAATAGGAGTATACTGGAGTCACACCAGGTCAGCACCTGTTCTTCTCTTCAGGCAATGTATGGTACCCTATTACTTATGTTCATTTTCTTTATGCATGTATGTAGTTAGCCATATATCTTTAGAAGTTTCCTATGCTCACAACCTGTGTGAGCTCAGATAAATATTTTCTTTCCTTCTGCACATATTTGTCATTTATGCTCAAAATTTGTATATGATCCAATATATATACCATTTCATTCATTGGATAGCTTAGTTTCATTCTTTCCCTTTCATGTATTTTCCAATTTTTTCTCAAGAAATGAACACAAATTTAATCCAGATCACTAATAATGTACAAACTAGGTTATCTTAGCAGCTCACCTATGAAATAGGCTAAAAATATTAACCAACTGAATGAACATAAAAATTGGGTAACAAATACCTCTTTATTTTTACTTTTTTCATGAGCAAGAAGCACCTTTCAATTTTCACTTAATGACCTTTCTTTTTTCTTTTCATTTTTACCCTTTTGACTAGAAAGAGGAACCGCCTCCCCAAAGTTCATAGATCTATCAATATCAAAAGAAAACCCAGCCTCGTGATCTCCTGATGGTATTCCTTCCTCAAGACCTAGAAATTCTACAATTGCTTCATCATTTTGAAAAATATCTTATTCTGGATGTCCTTGTTGATCCTAGTCAACTAACTTAGGATGGACTTAACAAAGGTTAGTATTGGGAGATGACACAGATTGGGCAAATGGAACTATGATGATAGTTTTGATAAATATAGAATGGGAAGTAGATGCATCATCTAAGGAGCGTATGTCAAATTATTTATCAATACACGGTTCGTCCTCTAGGTTCATGTTGTCAAACATGTCATTTATATTCATGGTTCTAGTAGATCAAGGGGAATTCCTAGGGGTGTTAGACTCAAGTTTGTAAAGGGATTCTGACTCATACTCATCATAATCAGTCACTCTAGAATGCTCATCAAGTATATCATTTTCTACAAAATTCAAGATTTCCTTTTCAAGGGATAATTTAAAGGTTGTGGTTTCCAATTCTTGTAGCAATGTTTGTGGAAGTATGTTACTAATCTGGGCATGTCCATGATTTTGCCCCTGATTTAGATTAATGTTTTCTTGAACACCTTGAGGGACCACCCTTGTTCTAAATTGATCGTAATGAAGTCCTCTTTTGTTTCTTTGAGTAGGTGGCAATGATAACTCTACTATTCCTTGTTGTGTTTCCTTTAAGCCTGTGATTCCATTATATCCAAACTATCGTAACATTGTGTATACTGATCCATATCAATCCAAAGGTAGTTGTACTAATGGAATTTATTGAGGGTCTTGACATAACCATGTGTTTATATCATGATCAAATGGATTTAATTCACTTAAATCACCCCATTTAACAAATGTGGTTGGCGGGCATTTAAAACATCTGGTTCTGGATTTTCTATAGTTCTTGGGTGACCATAGGATCTTGGTGAAAAAGGAATTTTAGTAATGGTAGAGGATTCCTCATAGAGATACTCACCACATCGTTTGTTTTGGACATATATTTTAATTCCTATCCTTGGTATGTCTTTGGGAATCAAACCAGAAGTAGAAGGCACACTTGCTTCTTGTTTTAATGGTACTTGGTTCTCTGTGTTGGTAAACAGATTTTTCCTTTCTTACTTCTTAGGAATATGACTCTTTGTGCCCAAATTATGAACAATATCTGATTACAACAGTTGAAAAGCCATTCTCTGATTACTAGCTTTTCTCTGAATTGGTAGGTACAGCTCCCTTTTGGAATGATATGCAATGAATTATGTCTTGATCCTAAAACTAACATAGGGTATGCTCTTAAGCCAAGAGCAGAAGAGGCAAATTGAATTAAGCCTAAACAGAACTTAATCCAGGCAAGGAGAGCTTTCTAATCTATAAACCAAGCTGTAGAACTCACACATCTTGTGAATTCATACACTTAGCACTAACTAATCTGTAGCAACTACCAACAAAGAGATAAATGAAATGATGAAAACTTCTAATGAATCCTTCTCCAAATATCCCACAGCACATCCTACTGAGGTTCATTCACATCCTCAAAACAAAGGAATGAAACATCCTTTCCTTCCTACTGCAATTCAGATTAAGAAAAAGAATCATATCATTAAATAATTCTATCTAGCTCTTCCCTAAATATCCCACAACACATCCTACTGAGGTTTATTCACATCCTCGCCACAAAAGAATGAAACATCCTTTCTTTCTTAATGTAACTTAGACTAAGAGAAAGAACCGTCTAACTCACTGGAACAGAAAATAATTGACATGAAACACCTTTAATTGTCTCTGCAACATCAAGTATTCCACACAAAATTTTTTCTGACCTTTCATTAATCTTTCAAATTCATACATATAGACCCAGGGGATGACCGTTACAAAGGAAGTTTAATCGATTCATCTCCCTCTAAACGACAGATGGCAAGAAACCACCTCTGTCACTACTAATTTCAAGGGAACTGAAACTAAAAAGAAGAGGGGAAGTTAAACCATTTGGCCTCCTTTCCCTTTTCCATCTTTGTTCGATAAGCTTTGGCAGCTCTGTTCGTGCCACTTGCAGAAGCATCAATCAAACTGTGACACTTCAATTTGAATCTTTCATCTTCTCTTTAATGACATCTGTCGATTCCAATCCATTGGGCTTCGGGGTCAAATAACTGCTTATGTTTTTCACATGTTTGATACTATTCGGTTTCGATTTCAACCTCAAATGGTATCGAGAATCCTCATCTTTATCTTGAACTTGGGCCTTTAATGCAATTGGCGGAAAATCCCAAAATGAATGCTTCCGACGGAAAATACCAAATCTGCTTCTCCATTGCGGAAAATTGGAAAAGAGCTTCTCCATTTCAGAAATTTGCAACTTGGCTTCTCTTCACGAAAAATGAGACTGAAGCTTCTCCTTGGCAGAAATTTGCAACTTGGCTTCTCTTCACGGAAAATGTATGGGGGAGGTGCGAAACCCACAATATGTGAAAAACCTTCTTTGCGGGAATCGCACCTAGTAGGTGCAATTTCCGCATAATGGAGAAGCCACTACCTGTCTTTCCGCACGTCATTTTTAAGTGCGCGGACTTCTTAACTTAAAGCACATGCTTTATTTGATCTCTTAAAAAAATAATATAATATTCCTTTTTAATAAATTGGGCCCACCTTATTATAACTAATCTTGAGGAAAATCACCTGAGAGGTGCGAAACCCGCATAGTGTAAAGTTCTTCTTTTCTGCCTTTGCAAAAAATTACCTTCTTAAGTAGAATTCCGCCACGGAGAAGCTGAAATCTAATTCTTCACTTTGAGTCTTTCTTGATTATAAATTTCCTTTTAAACATTTCTCTCTTACCCGAAAAATTGAAAAAGTGCTTCGAAAACCCGTTGTGGGGTCCACCACAGTGCTCTTTCTTCTTTTCTGCCTTTGCGGAAAATTACCTTCTTAGGTAGTATTTCGCCATGGAGAAGATGATTTCTAAAATCCCGCCAAGCTCGTTCTCGCTCATTTCTTAACCAAATTGCTCGCCATTTGTTGCATTAGGATCGTTGAGACTTGTAGAATCGATCCATACCAGTCTTCGATCTCTGCCTGAGAAAAAACATCAATTGGAGCACAAATCTTTGCCGGGTTAGGATCTACAACCTACCCAAAATAATGAGACCTCAGAACAACCCGCCCGGCTAAGAGAAGGAAAGGCAATGATAGGGAAACCCGACAAAGATAGCCTACCT
>MU225952.1:805252-830417 GCA_018584345.1 Thuja plicata | reverse complement strand
TTTATCCTCGGCATCTTCTTCGTCTGTAACCGTTTTTAGGTTACTTATCTGCCTGAGGAATCTCAACTGCCTCGGCTCTTCGTCTTCCTTCTGTAACTGTCATCGCCATCTTTCTCTGCATGGTCGATGACGTGGACGACGTTCTCCTCTGTGGCATTCTCTTGGCATTTTCTGACTTTTCAAATCTTTCTCCTTCTGACACGTCAGCACACTTTATCATTTGACTGATTCGATTCTTTATCGCATAGTCGTGAGTGAAAATGGCCCTTCATATTTTGGTCTGCGACTGAGCGATTACCTGCTCGTCGCGCTCTCTCTATGCATTTACCTAATTTGGTTTTTACCTCGCGAATGAGCGATGACTCTTTATCGCGCTCTCGCTATGTCTTTTCCTGACTTGAATTTTTCCTCGCAACTGAGCGATGAGCTCAAGTCGCATACCCGCACTGCCCTTCCATGAGCTGTTAATTACTCTGCGAGTCTGCGACGCACATTAGTCGCGCACTCGCTGCACTTTCTGATGAGCTGGACATTCATTAGCGACCCTGCGATACAGTCAGTCGCACACTCACCATACTTCTACCTGAGCTGCCATTTCCTTAGTGAGTCTGCGATGCACGTCAGTCGCGCACTCGCAACTCATTTTGACGAGCTGGCCATATCTCGGTGACTAAGCGATGAGCTCAAGTCGTGCACTCGCCGCGTTGTAACCCGAGCTATTAATTCCTTTGCGACTGAGCGACGAGCTCACTGTCGCGCATTCGCGATGCTTTCATCTGAGCTGACCTTTGCCTTGCGACTGAGTTATACACCGTAGTCGCGCGCTCGCCGTTCTTTTCACTTAACTGCCATTTCAACCGCGATCTCGCGATGCATTAGGGTGTCGCTCACTCACACACCATGAACCACTACTTGTCTTCAGCGACTGAGCGACTAGTTCCTCGTCGCGCTGTCGCACTGATTTCTCACTAACTACGAATTGACTCTGGACTGTGCGATGAGCTCCTCGTCGCATTGTCGCACACTGTCTCTTCTACTAGCCGTCTGCGACTGAGCGACTAGTTACTCATCGCGCACTCGCTCATTAATAAACTTAGCTCATGATTAGCTCGCGAGTGTGCGATGCATGATTTTTTCTGCTCTCCACTGCTCTGCGACTTTGCGACTGAATGAAGAACTGTTCAGGATTAATGCCAAGGATTGAAAACCAACTGTGATCTACTCCTTTTGATCACTCAACAAGAATTGCTAGGGTTTGGAGCTAAGCCCTAGGGTGCTCTGCACCAAGTTTTAGGGACATTTTCAGTGTGCAAAAAAGGATCCATGTGTAAAGGATTGATTTCTGGTTCCTCTTCCCATAGAGGGAAAGGGCTAACATATGATTCCTTTGGTTTATTTCTACCTTGTGACCTAGTAGTTATTCCTCTATAAGGTATAAATGACATTATGGTATCCAGGATTTAACCAAGATGAGTGATGTAAAACAAACAAAAGGGACTACCTCTCTAAAAGAGTTATAGCTCCTATTTAACAAAGGTAATTCTAAGAATAGACTTCAAGATTACTTGATCTTTTAGATTGATGATGATGAGATATGATATGAATCTTGTATAAGATGAGACCAACTTGTTATAGAATAGTGATAAGACTAAGATAATGAGATCAAGATAATGTAATCTAAACTCTTGAATTATCAATTGTAAATAAAAACTTAACTAAAAAATAGGGGTAATCCTTGTTGGAATTTTTGATTTTAAGGTGTTGACATTAATGTTTTGTCATTCATGTCAACATATGTTTTAGTTGGATATAGTAGAAGTCTTAGAAAGATTGGTTATCACAGGTACATGTGAGATTGACAAGTGTGTAAGTACATTGTATGATGTATCAACCTATGCAAGCACAAATTTGTGTAGAGGGATGAGTGTATACCTTATGTCTAAGGTCGTAAGATCTTATGTTGGTATTTGCATGAGTTATAGCTATTTTGGAAAAAAATAGTTTCAGTGCAATGATAAAGGATTATGATAGAGATGGTCTATGAGTTTTTGGGGCAAATTGGATGCGAGCATGGGTTATGACATGGGATCTTAAGGAATGATATAATATACACATGATAAAATTCTTTGTGATTCTTGGGTTGTTGGATTCCTGATGATGTCAAATGAGGTGTGTCGACTAGTGAAGACCTATTTGGAGCTGACTATAGAGGTGTAATGTGCTTAATGATTGGTGAGCATGGATTATGGATCTTAGTGAGTTACTGATTATTTATATTTAATAATTACTTGTGTAAGGTACCGCATGTATCTTAGCAAGGGTATATGTAATTGTTTATGTATTGTTGGGAAAGTATTAACAGGATGACCTAATTGATTATTGTAACTTGTATAAAGGAAAGACATGTCTTGATGTGTAAAAAATAGGAAATGAATGTATTAGATGCTGCGAGCATGTGGCAGTAATTATATTTGTATTACACTTCATTGGAACTATATAGGAAAAGCAAGTTGCTATCAATCAATTCACTATTATAAGTATACTTCTATACTTTGTTTAGGATAGTTAGTCTAGAAGGTGGATTTAACCTTCACTTTGGGCAGTGTGCTCGGGTAGTGAGCTCATCATTTCATTCAACTCTTAAGAGGGTTGTGAAGACTCATAACAAGGTTTTTCCTTTAACAGGGGCTTACACTAGATGTAATAATCAACTCCTAACAAGTCTAGATATTTTGAAAAGGATACAATATTTCTAATGCATTATTTGTGAGTGTTGATTCCCACTGGGTTTTTTTTACCTTAATAGGGTTTCCTCGACAACAAAATATTTATGTTATGGTATTGATATTGAAGTTTTCTGATTTATATTAAGTAATAGGTTTAAAGATTAAAGTTTATTTATTTGGCATACAAGACAAGACTTTTGGAGTTCAGACAAGAAGTAAGGTAAGAGACAACACATTCTTAATAACTGAATTTGAACTGAGAAAAGTGAAAATACATTAGAAAGTGAAGATTTGATGATATCAATGAAAGAAGAGTTAGATCAAATTTAAAAGAATAATACATGGACTTTGGTACTGACACCAAAAGGTAAGAATGTAATTGGTACTAAGTATATTTTTCTGAAATAAGTTGAATGAGTATGGTAATGTAATAAGAACTAAAGCAAGATTAGTTTGCAAGGAGTATGCACAAGAAGAAGGTATGGACTATGGTGAAAATTTTACACATGTTGCTAGATTAGGAGTTAGAATTCTACTAGCATATGCAGCTCATAAGGGATTCAAAGTTTATCAAATGGATGTTAAGTCTGC
Organism: Thuja plicata; assembly: GCA_018584345.1. Taxonomy (NCBI): domain Eukaryota; kingdom Viridiplantae; phylum Streptophyta; class Pinopsida; order Cupressales; family Cupressaceae; genus Thuja; species Thuja plicata. The sequence goes on along the minus strand of MU225952.1, from coordinate 827,100 downwards.
ATTTCTTAATGGAATTATAAAAGAGGAAGTGTATATTGAACAAGCTAAAGGATTTGATGAGAATACTAACAGGGACATGGTATGAAATTTGCACAAAGCACTATATGGCTTGAAACAAGCACCCCGAGCATGGTATGAAAGATTTCATTCATATCTAATCAAGATAGGATTTCAAAGAACAAGTGAAAACATCAATGTGTATATGAAATGTGATAGTAATAACAAAGTTTTAATTTCTCAAATATTTATTGGTGATATTATTTTTTGGAGGAAATGACACATTGTGCCGATCTTTTGTTGAGGAGATGAGAAAATATTTTGAAATGTCTATGATTGGAGAGATTAAATTCTTTCTTGGACTTCAAATTCAATAAGTAAAGGCTGGGATCTGCATTACACAATCACAGAATATCAAGGAGATCCTAAAGACCTTTGGTATGGATGGCTCAAGACTAGTTGGAACACCGATGGTCACTAGTTGTAAGTTGTCAAAAGAAGATGAGTCAAAAGAAGTAAATGAGACACTCTACCGATCAATGATTGGTAAGTTTCAATACATCATATATAGAAGACCTGATATTTCTCATGTAGTAGAGATTGTTGCAAGGTTTTCTTCTAATCCAAAGGAAACACATATGTCTATAGTTAGGAGAATCTTTAGATATCTAAAAGGAATTGAAGATTTCAGCCTACTATACAAGGAAGGAGGAAAATTTGAGTTGAAAGTCTACACTAATGCTGATTAGGATGGAAACATTGATGATATAAAGAGTACAAGTGGCAGAGCTTTCTTCTTAGGAGAAAGACTAGTTACATGGATAAGCAAGAAACAAAATTGTATTTCATAGTCTACTACCGAGGCTAAGTATGTTGCTGCAGATATGAATTGTGCAATTATTGTATGGATCAAACAACTATTTGAAGGTATGCAAGAGTAGATTACCGATCCAGTCACTATATTTTGTGACAAAAAAAGTGCTATAAACATAACAAAAATATGGTAATGCATTCAAAGACCAAGCACATATCTATCAAGTATCACTACTTGAGAGAGCAAGTTCAAGACAAGCATATAATGTTAGAGTATGTGAACTTAAAGGAATAACTAGCTGACATATTCACCAAGCCACTACTGAAGGATTCTTTTGAGTATCTTAGAGGTAAGTCCTACCCCTATCCAAAATTCATTAGTGCAAGAGGCATGTTGCATCAATTCTAGGATTCATTAGAATATCTATTTTGTGAGTTGATGCTAGTGATCACACTTTAGGTGATGCCTGAAGTTGTGAAGGGGATTCTGTATGCAAAGAGATATTACTACATGCAAGGTATGATTCACTGCCTGAACAAGATTTCAGGAGTACGAATCTTTGGCATTTATGTCAAAGAGGGATAAGTAAATAATTGATGAATACACAAGTGGAAAGATTTTATGTAAGAGGGAGAATGTGAATGACAAATGCTGATGGACACCATAAAGAGGAAAAAAAAGCTAAGAGGGAGCACAAGATAGAATAGAAAGATTAGAGTATACCATCATCAATTAATAGTGTTTCCATCTATATCAAAGAGGGAGATTGTTAACTAACTAATGGTAATAATAATGAATACCAAGTTTAGAGGAATACAAGAAAGTAGAATGGTTAGATCAATTATTATTTTGTCATTGATGTCAAGTAATTGATTTTTGGTTTATAATAAGTTGCCATATCATTTGGAGAGGAACTTAATTGGGAAGATAATAAAGATCAGAAAATGATAAGGTACTATTGGTATAATTGTTTTCTACTTAACATTTGATGTTTTCAAGTTGGTAAAGTAAGAAAGGTCAAGTCGGTAAAGGGAACAAGCCTAGTTACCGAGTAGAGAGAAGTTTGTTGGTAAAGTGAAGTGTTACTTGGTTGAGAAAAGTAAATTTAGTCACCAAGAAAAGTTGGAAACCAAGCAGAGGTCAGTTATCAAGCAAGGTTGGTAACTAAGAAAAGTCAGACACCAAGTGAAATCAGTCAACGAGTCACCAAGTGCAGAATAAAGTTTGGATTCAAGGATCAGAACACATTTAATGCAGAGGCATAGAGATCAAGAAGATGCTAAGGATAAAGATGAAGTTTGTTACAGAGATCTACAGTCATGAAAATTTAAGTTCAAAATCTGAGATGAAGATCAAGCGGAAAAAGGAAAGTTGTGAATTTCAAGAATAATGCAATCTGCGAGGTAAAAGTAACCCGTTTAACCGAGTTGAAAATACATTGAATCTGCTCAAAATGATGATCTGACGGCTGGGAGAAAATAAAAGAAAACCTAATCAAGGAGATTAAGAGGAAAAAAAAGAGGCCTATATATTTATGAGCTTGTATGTTTATGAGAGAGATGATGGAAATTTGAAAGGTTGAAGTGTGGTCAACCTACCGAGTGAAGCAGAGAAGAGAAAAGAGGTGAAGATCCAGTCCAAAGAAGAGATTGATGAATTATTGATGTCAGTAGTGATAGAGAGTGCAAATGGGATTTGATCAAGCAAGAGCTAGTTGTAGTTATATAGATCAAATAATTACATTGTTTCTTATTAACCTTTGTAATAGAAAAATGTCTTAACCAAGTGGACCTAGTAAGTCCTTTTGTAAATCCTTGAGAAATGTAACATTCTAGGATGAATGTTTAATCCCTCTGACTAGAAAACTCATAACAGGGTGAAGATCTTAACAGATCTAAGGTAAATCCCCTAATAGGGTTACATCAAACAAATGTGAATTATAATCTTTAATAGGACTGGATCTTAACCGAGCATACTTCAGAAGAGTATTTCTTTTTGTAGGTGACAATTCCCATAGAGGTTTTTCCCAAATTGGGTTTCCTCATTAAATCTAGTGTTATGTGTGTTGCATTGATAATTATGGATATTAGTTGCATATGGTATATGTTATTGATTAAGATAAGTAGAGTTATCATAGTTTTGGTTACTTTTGTTATTTAAGTTACCAAGTTGAATCAGAGATCTAAGTTTTAAGTTATAAGATTCAATATTTTTTGATTCACACCCCTCTTAGTAAACCAACAGGAAGAGCAAGATGAGAACTCATTTAATCTATTTTTGAATTGACTATTGGATTATTACAAATAATGATGAACTAATCAAGGCACAAGATGATTTAGGGAATGCTACTAAGGAAAAAATAAATTGTTTTCTTGCAATATGGTTGCAAGAGAAGCACTGATAAGTGCGCTATTTGAGGTAGAATTTACAGAGGTTAAAGATCTTGATTCAGTTCACAAGATTTGGATAAGGATAGAGGATCTATATGAAGGAGATCAGTCCACTAAGCAAGAAAAATTACAGAATTGGAAGGCTAAAATGGAGACTCTAAGGATGGGAGATGATGAGAATTTTAGAGCATATGTATAGAGGGTTATAGAGGCTGTTACTGGGATCAAAAACTCAAAAGGCACATATACTGAAGAAGAAGTGATTGTAAAGATTCTTATGTATTTGATACCTATTTACAAGACTAAAGTGCAAGAGATAGAGGAGATCATACCACAAATTTCAACAGAGAAGTGCTTATTGCTAAGCTAACCACCTTTGAGACTACAGAGTTGTAGGATGATTTACCCAAAGTAGAGTCTACACTCAAGGCTACTGTTCTTAATGAAAAAAAGACATTATAAAGCCTTGTGAGTTCTAGTAGAAGCGATAGACATTAAGGTCATGGATAATATGTTGATGAGTGGGCAGAGATTAAATAAGAAGAAAGGAAAGTGGATGGAATTGTGGCTCTAATAGAAAAAGGGAAAGGAAAGGTAAGGTTAAGTTTGAAGGAAAATTACCCCTGAAATATTTTTCTTGCAATAACATTTGTCATTTTGCATCTAGATATCCTACAAGGATTCCTCAGCATAAGCCTAAGTTTTACAAGTCTAATTACTCCAACGATGAGGAATGTTACTATGCTAGTGAAAGTGTGATGATGATTCTGTAAATGATAGAAATAAAATTAGATTTATTGCTATTAAAGATGATGAAACTATTCATGAAGAAAAATCTCTAATCTTTCATGTTGAAAATAAACCAGAATGCATCATTGATAGTGGTTGTTCACATCATATGACTGGTAATAAAGATAAATTTGTTCAACTAAATAGATATGATGGTGATGTAGTTAGATTTGGTGATAACACTCCTAAGTTGACTATTGGAGTTGGTTCAATCTCTCTTGATGGTAAAACTAACATTAATGTTGTCTTACTTGTTGAGGGACTTAAGCATAACTTGTTGAGTGTTGGACAACTGGTAGACAAGGGTTATAATTTGTAGTTCATGGATGGAAAATACACTATCATAGGTCAATCTGGAAACTTGATCACATTAGGTACTAAGTCAAGAGGTAATGTGTTTGAGCTGAATAATACAAAGGCAACTTGTTTTGTTGCGAAGGTAGATGACATTTGGTTATGGAATAGGAGGTTCTGTCACATAAATTTTGATAATATTGTAAGGCCTAGTAACACTAATGTAGTCATAGATTTAATAATAATTGTGAAGCCTACTAACATTATGTGTAGAGTGTGTGTGATGAGAAAACAAACTAAGAGAAACTTTCAGAGAAAATCCTTTTTAGCAAGAGGGAAGTTGGATCTGGTACATACATATCTTTGTTGTCCTACAAGGACTAGATATTACTATGGTGAAAGGTACTTTATAATTTTTGTTGATGAATATTCTAGGATGATGTGAGTTTTAATTCTCAAATAAAAATCTAAATCATTTGATAAGTTCAATATTTTCAAGGAAAAAGTTGAGAATGAATTAGGTCTTAAGCTAAAATTCCTGAGGTCAGACAGAGGTGGAGAGTTTACATCAGATTTGAATAATGCTTACTACAAAAAGTATGAGATATGCAGATAGAATTATGCTCCTAGGACACCTCAATAGAATGGGATAATAGAAAGAAGAAATAGAACTAAACTAAATGTGGCCAAGACTATGTTTTTGATTGCTGGTAAAAAAAGGTTTTATGGGGACCCAAAACCCCCTACAACCATTACAAAAAATAAATAGGTGATAAAAAAACTAAACTGAAAGAGGACTGAAGCCTAGCCCACAAAACCCAGGACCAACATAAAAAATTAGAGACAAAAACCTGAAACCAGCTAAACCACCCAACAACCAAAAACCAAAAAATTATCCAACAAAAAAGTAGGGGAACACCAGGACCTAGGAAAGCTCTAGATGAGTGCCTTCCACTTCCTTCCTAGCCTCAGACACCTTCTTGATAGAAGCATTGAAGTCTAAGAGTTCCAAGATCCTATGTTGGATTTTCTTCTTTTTAGCAAAACATGTGCACTTGCCCGGACCAGCATCCTATTATCATCTTTTTCATCCTTAATCTTCACGGTTGGAGAACCAACATCCAACTCTGAATTGATGGAGCTAAATCACTCCATAGAAGAACCCATAAAAATTTTATTATCCTTCATGTGCATCTTCATAGTGTTCTCCAAGATGTTAAATCTGTCTCACAGATTCTTCATATTATTCTCATCCTCTTTTTCCTTATTATCATCAATCCCGACCGACCCAGAATCCAAATTTCCTTGAATAAGATCCACTCTAGGAGAGAGGGAACGAAAGATGAGATGGAGGCTTTTTATTTCCTTAAAGACCCATTTCATAAAGAAAAATGAATAAATCAACATCACCTTCACAATTTGGAGAACTCCAAAAGGGGGATCAATTTTGTCATCCATGTCATCTTGAAGGAGTTGCACATTTCATTCCTGCATGTCAACCATTCTAGAAAAAAGAATATTCCTAGAACTAGAAGGGACATTACCCTTCTCAGCAGTGTGTAGACCAGGGGTGTTATCTGCCTTCCTCATTGACTGCACCTCGATGACCACCTCAAGCTTCAAAGAAATGGGAACATCATGATCTTCAGAGCTTGCATAGTTGACCAATATAGGAACTTTCTAACTACCCACATCCTCCTCAATGTCTTCAGGGTCAATCCCTTTCTCCTTGGTGATATGGGAAAACATAGACTTGTCCTCTTCATCACTAGAAACACTCACCAAAACCAACAAGACTCCTTACTCTCATCTTTAGACTGGGATTGGGGGATATAATCAATATCCACATAACTGTCAGCACTCTCGCCATCAGAGCCCGTATCCATACCTTTACTTTTTTCAAATTCTAATTTTTTAATAGTCGGCTCTGCAATGTCCTCCCCCACCCTAATCCATTTACCCGAGGCCTTAGCAAAGCCAAAGTCTCTAGGAAAAATAATAAGAGGGCTACTAACTACAATTTTCTTAACATGCTCAACAATTAAAAGAATGAGGCCCTCAGAATGGGCTTGCTCTCTTTTTTCCTGTGGTCGATAATACTATGACAAAGAGAATGCAAAAGTTAGAAAGGAAACAAAACCCAAACCTTATGTTTGAAATGACATAACAACATGAAATGGTAAGAGTGAGCCCTTTTATACCTCCCATCCAGGGAGATATACTCCATTACAGTAGTAAGCACCTTCACCCAGAACTCCTTGATGGAGTTGACATCATAACATCCCCCAAAATATTTCACTAGGCTCTTAGCCTCTGCCTTGTCCTTTGGGAAGTGTTTATAGCCTTCTAGGATATATTCTTATCTTTGTAAAACTTCAAGTGCTTGGTATTCAAACTAGTCACCTCAGCAATAAGGTCTTCGGTAATTTTAATGGCCATTCCTCCAATAACCACAGTACCATCCTTCCATCTCTCTACAAAATATTTCGTGAAAGCATCTTTGGAACCATGAAGGCTCTCCATGTAGGTAGTGAGGCCACCCTTGTTGAGCTTATCCCAGACATCAGTACAATTCTTCCATTTTTTACAGTTCTTCTACTCCTTACGGTTAAGCCCACCACCCATGATACTCTCCAAGAACAGATTCTCAATAGAAATGGTAGAAATAGAGATAGAGAACAATAGAAAAATTCAAATTGTTAAAATTGTAATTTTACATGTGTCTGCACTTAGCAACCTCAGGAAAGACAAGACTTTTTGTAACCCTTTTAACTGCATTTAATGACTTGCGTATTTTCATAAGAGATTTTTGAGATTTTCCAAATATTCTCTTTTGCTATGAGTCAGATCATATGCCACCTTGGCTTTCACCTCAATGGTCAAATCACTACCACCATGCTAGGTCATGATGTCCTCCTCCTTAACAATAATGTTTTCCAATACATCCACAGTACAATTTGCCTCCATGAAGTTATGCGATATTATGACATTCTTGAAAGAATTAATGATTATGCGAGCCTCATCAATAATATCCTTGATAGACCATGATGGCTTAGTAATTCATTTTATGTAGTTTAATATATTCATTGAATCACCTTCAATCCACATGTTCGAGGGCATTTCCTCATTAATAATTTTTAATGTTTGAAGGAGATTCATCGCCTCCACCACATAGTTAGCCTAGACACTGATGGGGAATGCCACAGTAGAAAGATAGTTAGCCCTGTCATCCTGAATTATACCTCCACAACCAGCAGGTCCCGGATTTCCCTTCGCTGCACCATCAAAATTGGCTTTAATCTAGCCTAGAGGGGGAGAAAGCCATATGGCATTCTCCCACTGGGAGGAGGATTTAGATTTGTTTCTAGTAGTATCTCCAGCATTAAAATCCATCTTAACTCCATTCAAGACATTAAAATTATCCTTGATGCTTCTCTTAATCTTTACAACTATCACCACTAGAGGTAGGTCAATATCTCTAAACACTCTGTCATTACATTCGCACCATAGTTTCCAAATAATATGAGGGGAAATGATGTTCCACAAAAACCTATCCAAAGGAACCGAAACATTTCTCCACTAGATGAAAAAAATCTCCATATTATTCAGGAAACCCAGCAAATCTTCCAGTATTGCAAGGCGAGGCATCAAACTTATCTAGAGAATTGATAGTCAATAGCCATATGGAAGACCAATTCCTCAGCATTCTTATAGAGAAAACATCTGTTAGGCAGAATCATACCTCTCTTTTGCATATTATCAATGGTAAGAATCTTATTCTGCAAAACTAGCCAATAAAAAATGTTAATTTTAGGAGTTAGCCATTTATCCCAAACCTAGGCCCAGAAGGGAAGAGGATCTGATGGCTTTAAAAAAATATTAGTGGCCGAAGCAATAGAAAAGACTCCTAAAGGGAGCATTCCCCAAATTAGATTATTCTCCTTGGTAGAATCCACTTTCTAGACATTCAGATCCAGCATCAAGGGCTTAATCAAAAAATCTACATCAGATAGATCAACCCAGGACTGGTTCTCTGAGTAATCTTTAGCCCATAGACCAAATCTCTAAATACATATATCAATAAAAGGCTGGAGAGTAGGAATAGAATTCAGAGGAAAATCTTTAAGCAAACAATCATCCCAGAACTTAATTTTCTTGCCAGTACCCAAAAGCCACTTAGCACCCTTGAAGGCCATCTCTTTAGCTTGCTGGATACAATTCCAAATAAAAGAGCCTTGCACATTCACATTAGACATCATAAAATCTGATATATGAGGGAAGGAGTAGAGATATTTGTTGTGAATAATTTTATTCCATTCCTTTTTCTCACCATAGATTCACCAGATCTTGTTAGCCAGGAGAGCCTGGTTTGTAACCCTTAAAGGGTGAATCCCCAACCCTCCCCACTTCTTCAGGGTACAAACCTTGTCCCAAGAAACTAAAGAAAATCTCTTTCTTTCTTCCACCTCTGTCCAAAGAAAATTTCTCTAAATAGACTCTATAATATCTGCAACTTTTCTAGGGATTTTAAACAGACTCAGGGCATAGATGGGGAGACTCTGCAGAGAAGATTTCAGAAGTTGAAGTTTACCCTCTTGACTTAAAAGAGCTCCATTCTAGCCCACCAATTTCCTATTGAATCTATCCATAATACCTTCCCAAAAGGAGTTTGGAGGTTTCAAGCCCAAAGGAAGACCAAGGTAGGTTGCAGGAAAAGCACCAATATCACACCTAATAATTCTAGCAATTCTATTCTGTCTTTCCTTCAGTGTATTAATGAAATACAAAGAAATTTTATTCCAGTTAACAATTTGACTAGTGGTATGAGAATAAATAGAAAGATCTTGTTTGATCATTCTGGCCTCCTGGATTGTAGAAGACCCCATAATAACCGTGTCATCCACAAATTTCTCATGGGAGAAAGGCCTAGAGGTAGATGAAGGAATGAGTCCCTTTAAAGAACCACCAGTTGCCAATTTCTAAAAATAATGACCAAGACCCTCCGCCAGAATAGAGAAGAGAATGAGGTACAAGGGATCACCTTGATGGAGCCCCCTGGAAGGCTTGAAGAAATAGGAAGAGGAGCCATTCACAATAACCATAGCCATAGAAGTTTTGATAAGTTGGGAAACAAGCTGCAACAATTTATCACAAAAACCAAAGGATTGGAAAATATTGATCAAAAATTCTAGTCCACACGGTCATAAGCCTTCGAGAGATCAAGCTTCAATAAGAAACCATGGTTGGAAGAAGAGTGGGTAGAATGAATGACCTCATCTACCTTCATGATGGAATCAAGAATTTTCCTACCTAGAACAAAACCACTATGCTGGGGGGAAATAATATGGGGAAGGATAGCCAACAATCTAAGAGTGAGAACCTTGGAAATTTTTTTATACACCGAGTTACATAAGTTGATCGGCATAAAGGAGTCAACAAAATCAACACCAGGAGATTTGGGGGTCAAGGAAATAAAAGTAGCATTAATTTGTTTAAGCATAGTTCTAGACCCAAAGAATTCTTTAATAACATTACAGATATCTCGGCCCACAATGTGCCAGAATTTTTGAAAGAAAAACAAAGGAAACCTGTCTGGGCCCGGGGACTTGTCACCCTCAAAAGAGAAAGTAGCTAACTTGATTTCCTCCGAGGAGGGGATGGTAGTCCAAAAATTATTAGTAACATCATCCACTAAGGAAGGGATAGAATCAAGAAGCAAGTCTTGATTAACCATGAAAAGTGAGTGATCTTTGGAAAGAAGGGAGGAGAAAAAGTCAACCATAGCCAAAGAAATATCTTTATCATTACTAACCACTCCAAAAACTAACCCGAGTCTAGAAATTCTATTGGAATCTCTATGTTTGGAGGAAGACATGTGGAAGAACCTAGTGTTCTTATCTCCAATCTTCAGCCAAAGTGATCTAGAACTTTGTCTCCAGTACACTTCCTCTTTAGAAATGATGTTATGAGTTTTGACCAAAAGAGTAGTCTCCATATCCTTTAGGTATTGAGACATACCTATCTGCTGGATAGTGTCTTGGATAACATCAAGTTCCTTTTGCAGATCTAGCGTGAATTTTAAGATGTCACCGAACACTTCCTTACTCCAAGTTTTAATATTTAGTTTTATATGCTGGAGTTTCTTTGACACCCAAAACATAGCACACCCCCAAATGTTAACACTCCAACAATCCCTAATTATCTACTTTAACTCTAGATGATCAATACACATTTTTTCAAATCTGAAGGGGAAATCACCCTTTACCTTCATCAGATCAGCAACAAAGGAGAGGGGGAAGTGATCTGACCCAACCTTCATGATAGAGGAGAGCGAGCAACAAAAGTTATTAAGCTATCTTCCAGAGATCAAGGCACAATCCAAACTAACCTGAATAAGGTCTACTCCCACTCTTCTATTAGACCAAGTGTAATTAACACCCTGAAGATCAATATCAACAAGATCCTATCTATTTATAAAATTCATGAGCTCAACTCTACCCTCCAGTTGACTCAAGCTATCAACCCCTCCAAAATTATCATTACCTTTTAGAGGATAGTTAAAATATCCCATAACCATCCTGGGTGAATCACTAAAAGAAAGCCTTTGATTCTCAACAATCTTCCAATATTTATCCCTACCAGCTTTGGAGTTAGGGGCATAGATATTAGTAGAAATCCATTCAAAATCAGACTTGATGTGGAAAAATTTAATGCTCAAATAGTTCACATCATTATTATAATTACACCTCTAATATTATTCTAGTTCCAAAAGACATCAATACCTCCTGCGGCTCCATCAAAGATGGATCCAGCAACACCACCATTTTTGAAGATTCTAATTTATTTAACCTTATCTTTTACCATTTTAATTTCCTGAACAAGAATGATATCAAGTTTATGATCTCTTACAAGGTTCATAAGTGTATCCTACTTATGGTGGGAATTAAGCCCCCTAATATTCCACAAAATGAATTTCATTTCTTAACCAGAGTACAAACATCCTGGATGGTCAGTTGCTTACCACACGCTATATCCTTTTTTCTTTCTCTTTCTCTGATATCTTTTTTTGAGGTTCTTCTTGGGGTTATCTTTTGAGATCCTACATCCACCTTCAAGCTTCAAACCTTAGATCCCCCATCATCCCTACTATGAGTAACCACTCCCTTTGAACTAGGTTTTGAGAGTTTTCTATGTTACTTGAAGGTAATGTATCTCATATGCATTGGAGAGAAGAAACCAGTTCTGTTGTCTACACTTTGAACAAAATTCAAATCAAAGAAGGTATGGATAAGACACCCTATGAACTTTGGTTTGGTTATTCTCCTACTCTAAAATACTTTAGAATATTTGGTAGTAAGTTTTATTTCAAAAGAGATGATGAAATTGATAACTTTGATGCTAGAAGTGATGAAGGAATTTTACTTGGCTATTCTACTAGAAGTAAGGCTTACAAATGTTTCAATCTTAGGTTGAAAAAATAATTGAAAGAACTATTGTGAAGATTGATGAGAGGTTTTAGAGGGATTTTAGAGAATGAGAAAATCACTGAAAGTCAAGAGACAATACAAAATCTTGAGATTCAGACATGCTTGGATGAGCCTATTGAAGCACCAAAGACACCAATGTATGTTAAGATGAATCATTCTAAAGATTAGATAATTGGCAATGTTGATAAGGGCATGATGACAGGGTCTAAAGTTAGAAATATGCTTTATTTGATTTTGCAAGTAGAACCTAAGACCAATGATGAGGCATGTAAGGATGAATATTGGATTGAGGCAATGTAGGAAGAATTATCAGATAGAGAAAAACAACACTTTGAAATTGGTTCCCAGACCTAAGGACAAAATTGTAATTGGAACTAAATGGGTTTCCAGAAACAAAATGAATGAAGATGGCATAGTCAAGTAAGAAATAAAGCTAGAGTGGTCTACAAGGGCTATTCACAACAGCAAGGTATAGACTTCGAAGAAACATTTACACCTATTGCAAGGTTAGAGCTATAATATTATTCCTTGCTTTTGCAACACATAAAGACTTTAACATATATCATATGGATGTGAAGTCTACATTTCTAAATAGCGATCTAGAGAAAGAAGTCTACATTGAGCAACATGATGGTCTCTCTCTGACAGATGATGAAGACATGGTTTGCAGTTTGAAGAAGGCAGTGTATGGTCTAAAATAATCCCCTAGAGCTTGGTATGCTTGATTTGACAGGTATTTATGACTTCTTGGTTTTAGAAAGGTAGTGCAGATAGTAATCTATATTTGAGAGCCTGTGAAGATGGAATCTTTATTGTTGAAGTTTTTGTGGATGATATAATCTTTGGAGGAAATAATGAAACGAGTAAAAAATTCTTGGAGGAAATGAAAAGTGAATTTGAAATTTCTATGATTGGTGAAATGAAGTTCTTCCTTGGTTTGCAAATTACTCAAGGTAAACATGGTATTTTTTTATCTCTCAAACCAAGTATCTTAAGGAGTTGCTAAAGAAGTTTGGTATGAAATATTGTAAACCTGTTGGAACACCTATGGTTACTGGATACAAGCTCACTACTACTGATGAATCTCAAAGTGTTTTTCAGACTAAATATAGATCCATGATTGGAGGTTTGCAATATTTAACACACACTAGAACAGACATAGCTAGTGTAGTTGGAATTATTGCAAGGTTTCAAGCCGATCCTAAGGAGACTCACCTTGTTGCAGTTAAAAGGATATTCAGATATTTGAAAGGGACATTGGAATATGGTTTATGGTATGAAAAATATGATCATTTTATATTAAATGCTTATACTGATGTTTATTGGGCAAGAAGTGTTGATGAAAGAAAAAACACCACTGGAGGAGCATTTTTCATTGGAAAAAGGTTGTGTAAACATCTAAAATGGACAGACTTGTGACCTTACATTTAATTACTAGTTTTCCTCTATTAGTTAATGGTTTTTAATCATTAGTTAATCATCTATGTCTTCTAAATCTAATCATCTAATCATTTAATATTTTCCCTAAAATTAGTTAAATAATTCATTTTATTTTATTAATAACCCTTAATTAATTAATCTCTATTAATTAATTAAATTCAATTTCCTAAAGCTTAAATCCAAAATATTTAAACTTATTTGACATTCCATGTCTAACAAAGATGAAATTTCTTCTGTACTGAGAAGGTTTTCTTCCTCATCATCATGGTCATTGATAGCTATTTCCATACAAATCTCACCATGTACAGATTCCTCTTCAACCTGATCCAAATTTTCTTCCTCCATATCATCATTCTTTTCAATTTTATTTGTTTCAACACAAATATCAACACCCTTCTCATGTACAAGAGAATTTTTAGTCCGATCACATATTTTAGTTGCATTCAAATTTGGAGCACCTATAAATTCTTCCCTATATTCATCATTTTCTTCCCTTAATTCCTCACATATTTGATCAAGAAATACTCTCAATTGAGAATCATGGTAGATTCCTAACTCACAAATTTTATCTAATAATTCCCTTCCTAAAGGCTTGATATTTGAAGGTATTTACAGACAAATGTTTCTCATTTTCATGAACAAATATACTATAGGTTCACCTTCATATCTTTCCAAATTGAAAAATGTATCAACTGGAGATATATAAGGTTTTTCTTCAATAATGTGATTCTGATTTTCTTTTTGCATGTTATCTTCTCCCCCACTCAGATAATCATCAAGCATAAGGCCTTGTTCAATCTGATCATAAGCCGCATCTTCTCTGTCTTCATCATCTTTTTCTAATATCTGAAATGAAAGCTTCAAATTAGGGTCATCTGGTGAGATTTCCAACTACAAAAAATTTCTTATGAATTCCTCACATGAAGGCTTGATGTTAGATGGTATCTCAAGATAAAAGTTTACCATCCTCATGAACAAATGTACTGTAGACTCCCCCTCAAATCTCTCCAAATTGAAAAATGTATCAAGTAGAGACAAAATAGGATCCTCTTCCATGCTGCAACTTTTGTCTTCATATTATTCATAACACCTGTTGTCTTCTTCACCACTGTCATCATGAAACATATCAAGAAACCATTTCTCAAACTGTCTCCATGATAAAATGGACTATGTAGGTAACGATTCATATTATTTTTGTTTATAGTCCTTTAAAGTCCTGACAAATAACTTCATCAGCTGATCTTCTACATAAATCTCATAATCTTCTATAAATATGTAAAATGCATCCAAGTGTTGCAGTGCTGATTCATCCCATTCTCCACGGAACTTTGGTACAAGTTGTGAAAGTTTTGGGGATAAATTGCTAGGTTTATAATCAAAATTTCTAAAATCCAATGGCCTAATGCCAACTGGAATAAAAGGTTTTCTCTAGAGTGGTTGAGACGCCCTGAAATAAAATTGTCTCTCTTTTCAAAGAGGAAAACTATCATCTCTATCTGAGTCTTCTCCCTTAGTAGAGTCACTGATTGAAATGCTTTGTTGAATAGAGTATCCACCTTCTTTCCAGAAGGAAAATACTTACTGTCTTTTGAGTTTCGTCTCCCAGTATAATCTTAATTACATCACCAAAGATTCTTGATAATCTTCAACGTTGTCTTTCATAGACAAGTCCCAAGTAGAGTCACCAATCTGTTGGTGCTAAAATCAATAGATTAGATTTTCTATTGACTTTCCAATCCAATGTTGGGAAAACCAAGTGATTTGGCCAACTAACAAGTCACAACCATAGCAAGGTTGGAACTTCTACAATTCTAGCTTTATAGGACCAAGGATGGTAGGCCTATACCTTAAACTTATCTTTCAAGTCTTAAGGATTTTTATAGAAGGAAAAACACACTTAAAATTATCTCTCTTAAGTATGGAAAATGCACTTGAAGGAAAATCAAACTGAAATCAACATATCAAAAACTGCAAAATTGAAATACTTTGTGAGATTGTATGAATGCTTAGTAAATATGTATAAATTGAAATGAAAAGATGGATAGGATGTCACAAAACTTAAAAAATAAACTGAATAACCATAATCTAATAAATGAATAGATCAATGCCTTATTCTATCATGGGCAATAGAGTCAAAATCATCCCAACCCTATGTACAACCTGAGAGACAGTTTGCAAAAAACACATCACTTCAAAGGTGTTTAAATGAGAATGTGTCTCAAGATAAATCCATAATTATTTTAATTGAATTTAAGTTTTCAAATTATAGAGTGATTGATTATGGCCACAATCAATTTAATTTAACCATGCAAGATGAAAGGGCCAATTGATAATAAAGCTCTAAATTTAATCATAAGTATGCAACATCAAACTATCACTTTGAAGAAAATCAAAAGATTTTATCCAAGGGACTAATTCAAAATGATATTGTATCAATTCCCATAGATGAAAGAAAAAGCACTTCTCTTTATTGATTTTGAAAAACTAGTACATCCAGGTTCATGTTACAGTTGTTGATACAAATCTATCCAATCTATCAAAATTGTATCTTATCATATCTTTTTTTTATCACATGGTCTTGGAATCCCTATTTATATGAATTCAAAGGGATGCATACATGATTTAAATCAATGTGTCTCTTCATAACTAAACTTAACCCTAAGATCAATAATTGAACATTAGAGTTACAATTAAGGAATTATAAACATCCTTATTTGAAAGCAGTTGCCAACCATTAAGATTCACAAAAATAATTGCTAACAAATAATTTTTGATTTGTCTGAGATAGTTAAATAATGATCATCATGGAACTTCGATCATATGTCAACTCAGATACTCAGTATGATAATGGATAATATCACTAGTATCTCGAACAACTTTGTCGACAAGAATAAGATCATCTACGTTGTCACCCATCCTCATGAATTATCCATCCTTGTAAATATTCTTTCAAAACATCTATATGTCCTTCATCTTTTAGTCCTAAAGATTGCATTGTTTCATCACCATTAAGATCCATAGCACTCGCCACCTTCAAAAACCTGCATGAAAAAAATGATGTATCAAATAGTAAACAAAAACCCTAACAAACACAAAGATATAATTAAATAAGAAAAATGACAAAAATGAAATCCTAGTCAACACTGCCACCCAAGAATCTTATCCTCTTTATCACCAAACATACATGTCATTATCTCACAATCCTGTAATGGGTAAAAATCATTCGGTTTCTAATCACGGGATCATGCCCACCGTAGATCTATGTCAGGCTTTAAAAGTCGATCAATCTATCTTCAGTTAAACCACTTGTGGGCCTGGGACACATGTCATCATTGCACAAATTGGCCTTGAAGAGTAAAGATTGTTTAGCTTTTGTTTGCAAGATCACGCCAACCGTAGATTTGTGTTGAAGATTAAATCACCAGACGGATCTGCACAAAAGTATAAAATAACAAAAAACCTGTGAAGACATAAACAATGACTAGAATATGAATTTGAATATAAATATGCATGTAGAGAGATATAAGACTCAAACAATAGCATAATTTATGAAATATAAAACCACAAAATACATAAATAATATGGGTATAGAGTATACTTCCCTGAGTCATTTAGACATGCAAATTTTCCTGTAAATTTGGGTTCCACTAGTGGCTCTTTCTGGGGATATGTGCTCATACCTGGACACAAAAAGATCTTAGTTATCTCTGGATAAGAAGACTAAGTATCTACTCTTTACCTAATGTAAAGTGAAATTACGTGGCCCAAGGCCCCCCAAAGTGAACATTGCTTTTTCGCTCTATCAAAATTTTTATTCTGTTCATGTAACACTTTGGATCTCCTGAATATGATATTATATCATTCCTTTTCCTTATCAACCAGAGTATTTGAAAATAGATAAATTTCAGAATTATTTAGCCCCAACATCTAACCCCTTTCTGTATTAGATGTATCATCCTTATAGAGAATACTTATTGGTTCCACTTCATCAATGCAGGCTTTGGTATGTAGCTTATGTCTTTTCTTTGAGACATCATCAGGTGCATTATGTTCTTTTATGGATGAAGGATCCCTATGCATTCAATTAGTCATACACGTATCTAAATTAAGATATTATTCTTGGATGTTTCCTTGCATACAATTCACCTCATTTCCATTCTCCATATATTGTTTCTCCTCACATAATTTTTTTGAAGATAATTTACTTTTAGGAAATACTACTTCTGTTTTATTAGGATCGGATGGGATACTTGGATAATTTTCAGTAATATTCTCCAACACATTCTCATAACTATGCTTGGCTGATTTAATCTCATCTTCACAAGTCTGGTACAACTCCCGCTCAAAAGATGAACCGAAAGATGTTTCACCTTCTGAATGCATATTTTGAGTTTTATCAACTTTAAAATCATCATTAGGCCTGCTACTTTCATCATGATGCTAATATATTTGATTTCATATAAAATCCTCTTCAAACAATGGATTTAAAAACATGGATATTTTAGGCATACCCTCATGAGAGTTTTCATCAGTATCATCAGATGTTTCATCAACAAGACTAATATCTTCATTGACATTATTTTATGAAACTTCCTACTGTTCATATATTGTATGTTGTTCTACTTCATCTCCTCTATTAGATTCTTGGAATTTATCATCTCCTTCATCTAGTACTCACTAAATATATATACTGATCCATCAACTTGCTTATCATGGTGAATTGAGAAAAAAAATTGACCACTCCTCTCAACATGTTTTTGATATTCTATGTTGAAATTTCTTCTGTACTGAGAAGGTTTTCTTCCTCATCATCATGGTCATTGATACCTATTTCCATACAAATCTCACCATGTACAAATTCCTCTTCAACCTCATCCAGATTTTCTTCCTCCATATCATCTTTCTTTTCATTTTTATTTGTTTCAACACAAATATCAACACCCGTCTCATGTAAAGGATATTTTTTAGTCTGATCACATATTTTAGTTGCATTCAAATTTGGAGCACCTATAAATTCTTCCCTATATTCTTCCTTTTCTTCCCTCAATTCCTCACATATTTGATTAGGAAATACTCTTAGTTGAGAGTCATGGTAGATTCCTAACTCATGAAGTTTATCTACTAATTCGCTTCCTAGAGGCTTGATATTTGAAGGTATTTCCAACAAATTTTTATCATTCTCATGAAAAATGTACTACAGGTTCACCTTCATATCTTTCCAAATTAAAAAATGCATCCACTAGAGATATATAAGGCTTTTCTTCCATAATGTGATTATGATTTTATTTTTGCATGTTATCTTCTTCCCCACTGAGATAATCATCAAGCACAAGGCCTTGTTCAATCTAATCATAATCCTCCTCTTCTCTATCTTCATCATCCTTTTCTAATATCTAGAATAGAAGCTTCAGAGCAGGGTCATCTGGTGAGATTTCCAACTCCAAAAACTTTCTTATGGATTCCTTGTGTGGAGGCCTGATGTTAGATGGTATCTCATGATAAATGTTTACCATCCTTGTGAGAAAATGTGTGTAGACTCCCCCTCAAATATCTCCAAATTGAAAAATGCATCAAGTAGAGACAAAATAGGATCCTGTTCCATGCTGTAACTTTGGGCTTCGTACTTTTCATAAAACTGGTTGTCTTCTTCACAAATAACATCATGAAACATATCAAGAAACCATTGCTTAAACTGTCTCGATGATGAATTATGTAGTTAATGATTCATATTCTTTTTGTGCATAGTTATTTAAAGTCCTAACAAATAACTTTATAACCTAATCTTATTCACAAATATCATAATCTTCTATAAATATGTAAAATGCATCCAAGTGTTGTAGTGCCGATTCATCCCATTCTCCATGGAACTTCGGTACAAGTTGTGAAAGTTTTGGGGATAAATATCTAGGTTTATAATCAAAATTGCTGAAATCCAATGGCCTGATGCCATCTGGAATAAAAGGTTTTCTCTAAAATGGTTGAGACATCCTGAAATAAAACTGTCTTTCTTTTCAAAGAGGAAAACTATCATCTCTTTTTGAGTCTTCTCCCTCAGTAGAGTCACTGATTCAAATGCTTTTTTGAATAGAGTCACCACCTTCTTTCTAGAAGGAAAATACTTATTATATTTTGAGTTCCTTCTCCCAGTAGAGTCTTAATTACATCACCAGAGCTTCTAGGTAATCTTCAACATTGTCTTTCATAGACAACTCCCCAGCAGAGTCTCTAATTTTTTGGTGCTCAAATCAATAGATTGGATTCTTATGGACTTGCCAATCCAATGCTGGGAAACCCAGGTGATTTGTCCAACTAACAAGTCACAACTAAAGAAAGGTTGGAACTTTTTCAATTCAGGCTCTACAGGACCAAGGCTGGTAGGCCTATACCTTAAAATTATCCTTCAAGTCTTAAGGATTTTTTATAGAAGATAGTTTAACCACCCTAATTTGGTCTACTCTAACTAGAGACCCTATTATTCTTAAATTTAATCATACCCCTAATTATGTCAATCCAACTATTTGATTATTGGTATAATTCATCAAAATCAATTTAATCTCCTAAAATCAAAGTGATTTCATCACTAAATCACATTAATTACCTTGGCCTATTTAAATCAAATCAACCCAATTAAATCCATGGGTAAAGTAATTAATCAAAAGGAATTAAATGAAGTCTTTAATTACAACTCATCACTTGCACATAAAAATTCAATCCATAAACCAATGAGAAATCACTCACATGGATCACCAAAGATTCAAACCTCACCTCTCCTCACAAGTTGATCTTAACCACTCATTTCTCAAATTCTTCTATAAAAGGATTGAATTTTGAGCTCAATTGGCCCCAAATTTGAGAATATTTAATGCACTCTTATGCTGCCCACAATTTTAGAATTCTTAATTGCATCCTTATGCTATCATTTTGTTTCATAATCTCACATGGCTAATTAGATAATCTTCATTTGTGCTTCAATTTAATCTTTGCATCACTTTAAAGCATGAATTGTATGTTAATTAGCTTCATTTATCAATGAATCTTCCATTCTAGGACTAAATGTGTCACTAATTTAATGCATAATCTGAGGGCAATTATAGCTTAAACCATACTCTTCTTAGATAGGAAGAAATATGTTGATTTCAATAGTTTCTTTATGCTTTTCAATTGATTTTCATATTTTTAACCATTGATGCAATGAAATATTGAAGTGTTGTGTTGGAGCTTGTAGGTACATAATTTTCACACACAGTTCTGGTGCCCACTGTGGGGTAGAGCCCCAAATTTCTCACCATTTTGAGCCAATTGATCATTTCTTTTGTTCTCTATGTTTGGGTGTAGACTCACATTTAGGATCAAAGGATCGCATTTAGGAGAAAAAGATCACATCTCAGAAATAAGCTTGCATCCCAGATATCATGCATCAGATCCTATTAATCCTGGGTCATTTCTTGTAAAAGATTGCATCCTGTTAATCCTGGGTTAATTCTAGCAAAAGACCGCATCCTATTAATCCTAGATCACATTTAGTATAAAGGGTCTCTTTTAGGATCTTTCATCACATCTAGTAATTCTTGTATTTCATTTGGGGAATAACATCACATTCAATAAGGTTTAGAGTCACATTTGGTTAGTCTAATAGCATGTTTGGTAAATTTGACAACTAATCAGCTGACTTTGCATGTATTTAGATGGATCTTATCATTTGAGCATCCTAATGAGTGTATAGTTGGAAAATGGAAGCACTTCCATAGGAGATTGGTTTATCCTTCTGAGTGAGTGGTTTTGGGTCATGAAAAGCACCTTTGAATGGGTTCCTGATCTTGACATGGCTTCCCCCCTGACCTACCTTTCTAACCTCCATTTCCTGACCTAAATTCTGCATTCTGGGTCTCTGACCTATGATCCTGGGATCTGGGGACAGGGTTGACCTCTTAGGATAGGGTCAACCTTGGCCCTGCCCTAGGAAATGGTCAACCTTGGCCTTTTCCTAGGATAGGGCCGACCTTGACCCTATCCCAGGGTCGAAATCTCAGGAACTTTTGGTTTTCGGGATGTCGGTCTTCACAAAAAGTCTATTCCCGCTTCCAGGTCAGCTGTTTCAGGTTCTGAATTGGTTGATTCCTAAATTATATTTAATATGGGTCCTCTCCTTGGGGTAAAGGCTTAAATGATGATTTAATTATCCTATGTAGGCCTCCTTAGAAGATTGTGCCCTAGTTTCATATAAAAGGGAGCTTTCTCCTCTCATTTTCTCTAACCACGATCAAGCAATTGAAGTCTTCTAATCAAGCATCGAGCATCCTTATGAAGTGAAGTCCAAGAAAGAAATTAAGAAATATTTGAAGCAAGCATCCATCATTCTCAAGTATCCATTTTCATGAAGGAGATCCATTGGAGGCCATTGAAGGATTCGAGCCAAAAAAGTGCCCTTTTGGTGATCTCTCCATCCATCTTCTTCCAAAGTCCTTGTCAAGTTCAAGAATCCATTCAAGACTTGGTGTTGGAGATCTACCAGCAAGATATTGAAGACATCCTTCCATTCTACATTCCATGTTTTGAAGCATACTTGTGGATCCACGGATTCAAATCCGCCACAAGGACATTACAAGCAAGGTGAATTTGAGTTTTGCTTTGTTATTC